>JAWWEV010000167.1:49152806-49172283 GCA_035583235.1 Hafferia zeledoni | reverse complement strand
TACTCTCTTTGTTAACTACTGGCATGGGCAGTTAATGGCAGGGGAGAGAATTTACATAATAATTCCAAACTACAACAACATGGCACTGATGGACTGTCTAGGTTTTACAACATGAGTTCAGTTTTTTGCTGTCTTACTGATTTTCTAGGAAATGTTGGACTTCTTTCTTTTTAAATTTCTGTCTATAGAATGAATAATATTCCTTTTAGATTTTACTCACAAGGGAGGTAGGTTGAGGGGCGGATTATAAGAAGAAACGTAAGTTACTTTGGATGTTCACCACTGCAGTGCAGACTTACTCCAGATAATGCTACACATTATAGTAGTAATAACTGAATAATTTCACAAAAGGAGCATACATCAAATAAATCTCCTTGACACAAACTGGCTTAGATTATGAAATTCTGTTGCAAGGGAAACCTCAGAAAGCAACGTGTAGTAAAGGTCCAGTGCAGAAGTTTTCTACTGTATAGAGGCAGATTTAACAATCTGCAGTGCTGTCTTCATTGTTCCATCTACATTTAGATGGTCAAAATTTATGTTTGTATTTAGTACTCTACTTACAATATTTATTTATGTAGTTTGATTTTAAAAGTAAAGCTGGAAAGCAGAGGTCAGATTGGTGGTGTTTTTTTATTTTTGTTTTTGTTTTGGTTTTTTTCTTGACATAAAGTGATTTGTTATCAGCTGAGAATCTGACCTTTTTCTCCCTTTCAGTTTTACTAATACTCGAGTGAACTGGTATTGAGCCTTACTATAATGGAATCCTGGGAATATAAACCTTGCAAACTGTTTCTTACACATGATTTTTGAAGCAGACATTTGGATTAATGAAAGTTATAAAAAAAAGCTACATTAAGGTGAATTCATATTTTTTGTGCTCCATCTGTATTTATTGGTTCTCTGGGGTTAAACACTGTGGAGCATAAATGAACAAAAACCTAAAGAGTTTTTGTTTTGTATTTTACCCCCCTAGGTTTTCATTCCATTTATACTTTATGCTTCCCTATTTTGGAGACCCGGTAAGCCTTGACTAAACCTAGACTGAGACATTTAGTCAATGTTTTTCTGTTTTTCTGGGGTTGCCACTTGCCCTGATTTAAGCCTGTTATTCAGGGTAGCAATTATATCTGCAATATATTACATTATAATTAAATCAAACTATAACGTGATCTATCTCTGTAAAATATCTGACAATATTAAATACAGAAACCTGTACTACAATGTTCTGATTTGTATTGAAACTACCCCAAACTGGAGAATTCAAATTTAAAATGAACAGTGGAATCAGACTTCTTTCACTTTTGTTTTCAGGATAGAATAGATGTCTACAAGCTGAGACTATACCCCTCAGGACATATGGAGGAACAATATGGAGGAGGAAAAAGGCCAGGAAACTTCAGCACAGAAGTACCTATGTAGCTGAATGCTGAAAGTTACTTCTCCTCTATCTTCTAAATGATGTCTGAATATTAGTTGCATTTTTCTACTTGTCTGGTCAAAGATGCATGCTTACCTTGGAGATCTGGAGCTTAGACCCCAAAATGTGTCAAATACATGTGCAAGCCTAAAAGTTATAATTATTCCTTTGCATTATATCCAGGAAAAGAGCCTTTTCCCAAAACTCTAAGCATGGAAATCCCACTATGTTTATTTATGTAAGTACAATAATAATAAATCTTTAGGCCTTTCTGTCTTTGAGGGAATTTATTCAGTGTTCACTACCCAGTGACTGCGGAGTGCTTTGTTAACAGTATGTGGTGGGTTTTCACCTTGACTACACCATGGCAAAAGGGACAGTTTTGGTGAATTGGAGTCCCCTTCCTTGGAGTTGAACTGTCTCCTTCAAAAAGCTTCCTGCAGGGCTTCTTCCTTTGCTGTCCAAGGTGGGTGGACCTGTGAACAGGGCAGACTTAATACATTCTTTTCCTGGAAAAAAAAAAACAAAAAAAACCAAACAAGGAACTGGGAGCCGTATTCTGACAGTGTCAGTTCAGTGATCTGGTTTATGGGGAAGCAACACAAACCATTGGATCTGTGCTGCAAACTACAGTGCTAGAATGAGTTGCTGAGAACAAGGATGAGAACGTCTGAAGTTGCCATCCCTCTTGACTCAAAGGTGTTATGAATGTAGAACCTGAATACAACTATACTTATTTCCTTTATTTGGAGCTTTTGGCAAACTGTCAAAGAACTTAACTGTGAATTTTCAGAGTGATCTCAAGGTGGGGAACTACTGTTACTCCATTTTGCTGTTGTAAATGCTTAGATACCTCTTCCTTATGGGGGGACACACAAGAAGTCTGTCACAGTGTGGGAGGTCAGAAGTGATGACATTTTTTCACCAATGGGTTTTAATGTCATCACCATGTTTTCCTGTTATCCTGATGGAAATTTGACTTTTATGGTGAAAATAAGACCTTCATGGTTTATGTAATTATATGTATAATTTCACTTGGTTCATAAACGAATTACAAGTAGTTTTGCCGTATGAGTGAACCCAAATTGAAGAATAAATTAATAGAAGATAAAGTGAAGGAAAGGACAAAATGGTTTGGGTTTGTGAAAGACATATTTTTAAAAGCCACAAAATGAGAGCCCTGACCTGCTTTGCTTGCACACCCAAAAACTCTTGCTGAGTGCTACATGTGCAAGGAATGCAGTACCAGCAGAGAGCAAGTAACTTTCTATGGAAACAGAAATGGAAAAGAGTTCATTTTATGCCAAATTTTGCCCCATAGTGTATAATTATAGACAAGTTGTAAACCCCTTAAAAGCTATAAGGCACCAGTATAATGAAACACATAACTGAAATTTACTGTACTTGTGTAGATTGCGAGCTTATTTTTGAATACTTAGTCAACTTCTTAAATCTGTAGTGTTCACAGAGGGCTTATAAGTGCTAGAATTTTGATTAACTGTCTCAAATAAACTACTGCTATTGTTATCACTATAAATCTCCCTAACCTAAGAACCTCAAGGAGGCTGATATTTTCTGTGGAAACTGTAATGATTTAGAAGGGCATGAACCAAGCACCTTTTATTTGGAGCTTCCTGTCATTACATAGAAAGTCTCAGACTTCATATACATCAGTTATTAGGTCTTATTTGTTTAATATTACTTTTTGATTTGTTTTATACTGTGTTTATCATGCACATTTTTAGAACACACTGCATTTTTCTTTCAGTTGGCCCTAATGCTATAGTGACAGCTCTACATAACTAAACTTACTCACTTGAGGCTCCTTTAGCCTGGTTGAAAGGATGATGTGGAGGCCTGACCCAAAAGATTTGTGAATTAACAAGAAACTTTCTGCTAGAGCTGGTAATATTTCCTACTTACATCAATGGATGGAGTTATTTTGCCAAGTGAATAGTAAAGACATAGACAGTTAAATGCCACCCTGATGCCAAATTCCATCAGATCTCAGAAGCTCAGCATGGTCAGTACTTGGATGGGAGACCTCCTGGGAATACCGGGGGCTGTAGGTTCTAGTCCTGAGGACTTCACTGTCACTGTCCAAGCTCGCTCGGCTGTGGCAGGTGAACCTGAGGAGTTAAAGGGTGGGGCCAGTTCTGCACACACTGTGCCTCACCTAAAAAATCCCCTGTGCAGGCTGGAAGGACACACCTATGTGGGTAAAGCCCTTCCCAAATCTCCATTTGCGAAGCCAAGACATACATACAAATAGTAAAGATAGGGCATTAATCCCTGGTCAAAAGGGTTAATGGTTATTGGACAGAACCACATAGGAAGGGATCCCAGTAATCCCAGGGAAGCTTTCTCTCCTTAAAATTCTCTAACTGTCCTGCTCTGACTTGTTTAGCTACAATGGTCCTTCCCATGTTGTACAAGTGCAAGTTTTATTGGTAAAATGTGTTTCTATTACTGAAGTCCCTGCAGGTAGTAGGGTTGTTGATGGAATGTGCTTAAATGATATATCTGTATTCACATTGAAAGTATTAATGACACGCCTTTTAAGGTAAAAGTCATACTTTTACACTGAAATAATTACACTAGTACAACAGTCTTTAAATGAGCAGTAATATTGTTTGCAAATGTATCCTTGACATGAAAGTAGGTGCTTTCTGTGCAACAAGGCTTGACTAGGGTCAACATTAGGCTCTCTGAAGTTGTGTGAAACTTATCTCCACCAGAATAAAGGCCAGATAAAACTTTATTGATACCTATCACACTTGGCCTTAAAGAAACATCTGATTTACCAGATGTTTAAGAAAACCCAGAACAGTGTTCTTGAATTGGAAAGCAGCTGTGTTTTTCTCTGCTCACGTATTCATTGGCACAGCTGCTTCAGATATTCAGGCATCTAAATTATTCTGACATTAGAAAAAAACACTGAAACAGGGACTGATTATGGCCATATTGCTTATGACGGTTTAATGCTTTGGCTGACTGATCACTGGGAAAACAGTTCAGCCACCAGACACACTGCAGTTGCGGAGTAAGTAGAATTCATGTTGAGCTCTAAGAGCTGGGACATTAGGTGCTCTAGAGTCATTCTTTCTAATATCAGTCTCTTTGAAGTAGCTGTCTGAGGAACAGAAGTAGTTTCCATTTCAGCTTCACAATCTTTTTGGTTGCATGCTGAAAATTTTGGTATTGCCTACATGGATATCAGATGATTACAAAATAAAAACAAAAAAGGAAAAAAAATAGTTAAATCTGATGTTCAGAATAGTCTCAAAAAGTTAATTTGCATCTTTCCTGTTTCTTCATATTTTTGCTCTTTTTTTTTCCTCCATCTCCAGTCTAAGTTAGACACTGAAATAATGTCTGAGTACTCATTTCAAACCAAAAAATTTAATTTGCTTTTTTAAAATCACTTTCAGACCAGCATAAAGTAGAAATATAGCAGTCATAGAAAAATATCTGAGAACATTTTTGGAGAAAGAAGGTCTTGGGATTATAGTCTGATCTTCACCTCTGGAAGTAGACCATGGGAACTAGAAGAAATACTCTTCCAATTTGGATTGCCAAATGACTCTTGGCCCTGGATCAAGAAGAGAGAAGAGCAGAGAGGAACCATCTCCTCACCCTTTGCAGTCAAAACTAGATGTAAACTCAGGGTATCTCTGAGTGGCTTTGACACTTGCTAAGAAGAATTGGCTCACAAATATAGCCAATGACAGCTATTAAGGTTCTAGCTGAGGATTCTAGCTAAGTTTTTATTAAAATTATATCTGTACAACTGACAGTTTAAAATTTTTAAAAAGTAGTATAAACATTTCATGTTTATTTTTGGACCAAAAATTTGTAAAGCATTGTTGTTTGTATATCATCACATTGTTTTGGTTTATTTATTTGTAAAACCTCTTACTGGCAGTCCTTCTGCTTTTGTTGCAGCATAAGTTATGAAGACAAGAATTTAAACTTGTAAATAACAAAATCCTTCCAATGCATTTCTTTCTGATAGCTCATGGTTATACATGTGACACATTCAAATGGTGAGTTTCACATAAGCCAATCACCTTTGGTATGAAAGTGTCTTCTGTGAAGAAAAAATCTGTGGAAGTACTTTGAAATACTAAGTCCTTCTTAACCCACTTCAGCAGCATTGAACCCGTACCTGGCAGATACAAAGTGGAATCCACTAACAACAATGAAGTATTTAAAATACTTGTAAGGCCCAGATGATAGTGTTCCAGGCTAAAGCCTCACCAAGAGAGGTTAGCCAGAGACTTTCAAGTGAAAAACACTGCTAGTATTTTCAGCACTTACTGAGAATGAGTAGTACAGTTTAGTGGATGGGAAACTAGCACGGAAGTAACAGGAGAGAATTTATCAATATTGCTGCTATTAAAAACTCTTAATGCATACCATACCAGCTAGGCCAGATATGTTTCCATCTGTAAAATGGAAATCATTCAATATGATATCCATAGATACCTGGTGCTAGGTACTATTTTTCCATCATGGTGTCTTTTGAGTGTTTTCCTCTATTCACTGCAGATAGAGGCGTGTTTTACATTGGAAAATAAAAATATTTAGATGAATTTGTAATATCATATCAAAGAGGTTCTTAAGAACGAGAACACTCCAAAACCCAGTTAAACCTGTTACCTCAACAGTAGACTGATAGTTTTGTAAATTAGAGCTCGCTTTACCCTCTGTCATCTTATTTAAAATCTCTCCTCAACAAGTGAGAAAACAACTTTACATCTTAGCAAGGAGGTATCTGAGCAAGTGTGAGATGGCAAGGAAAGAAAAGGTTTGCCCTCTGACAAATATTTTGCACTTCTAGGGGAGAGACTTTACAGGCTATAGAAGAGATCGGTAAAGGCGGAATAAAAGCATTTAAATCCATGTGTTTTTTTCACAGTAAGAGTTTGCAACAGTTTCTTTTCCAAACTATTTCCATCGGGTAGTTTGAGATGGACTGGATTTGAAAGATTTGTCACCTGGAGCGGAGGTAGAAGATTGATCTGCCCTAGCCTGGCAATGCAGAAAATAGTGAGTTTAGCCACTTCATGGTCTGTACCCGATTGTGACATTTTTACTGTTTCTTATGCCTATATTTGCATTTGCAAGAAGAATAGTTTTTCTTTCAGTATTGTCAGCATTCCATTGAGAGATATTCTAGTGCATAGTTACCAAATGTGCTTGCAATTACTAACAGCAAGTTAAATGAGATTGTTACACATCATAATTTCATTAATTTGATGGCATCTGTTTTGGCTTGTCACTTTCTCCCTATCAAAATAAATTACAAGGTTATGATGCTGTACTGTGTAAAGTGGATAACCACTTCATGACAGGCGCTGAGTTGAGCTGAAAATTATGGTAACCTCAAAGTAACTGTGACCACCATCTCCACCAACAGGTTTGTCTTTCCCTTCTTTCTACTTTGGACTCAGGCGGAACCACGTGGGGCTCAGCACAGGGGCTAATGAAACCCACTGTGTTTGTGCCCCAGGGGGCTGGGTTATACTTCTGGGGTTTGTGGGTTAAAACCAATTTCTCTTTGTATCATTGCTTTTATTGTAATTTTTTTTATTAAATTGTAACTATGATTTATAATCTCTTTTGTGTTGGATTCATTTCTCCTGCTGGCTTACCTTTAAACCAGCACATGGACTCACTGCCTGACAGAAATGTATGTGTTGCCCTCACATGGTGTCTGAAGTGCCTCAGGTGTGGGCTTGCAGTATCTCTTGAGCATGGCTTCTCTCACAATGTCTCATATACATTATTAATACCACTGGAAATAGTAATCTATTCTTTGAATTTTTGTGTCTTGTGGTGGCTAGAAGGATAGTTTCAATCTGACAAAAAGTACTCTTGTGCATTTATAGCAAGTATTTTATAGAATTTTATTTGAACATATCTGTGTATTGAATGTTTTATTTCTGCTGCCAGCAGTTGTATACTTGAGCAACGGGAAAGTGATTGTGGAAGTGGGGAAGTGAGGGTGCGCTGGAAAAAAAGTCTTAATGTCTCCATGACAAGTATCTGCTGGTGGAAGGCAGGCTGCCTATATTGCCTTTCATCAAGAAAGAGGGAAAATGGAAGTGCTTTGCTCTTTCATTATCAGTACTATGCAAGTGCAGTAGGATGTTAGCACTGTGTCATGTTTCAGTCCATTTCTGGGTTTTAGCTCTTTAGTCTGTGTAGGTTTTCAACAATGTTATAGGTTTGCTGCATGTCTTTACTTTTTGCTGCCTGTAGATCTCTACAGTGCTTTTTTGTTTTTGCTTTTTTAAGTTTTTACCCCCTATTTGTTTTCCCAGCTCTACCTGTTTGCTCTAAATCAGCTTATAAAGTTTTGTTCTGTGTGTAAGTCTGGTAAGAGAAGAGGGGAGCTTCAAATTAAAAAAAAAAAAGTGATTTAGGATGCATGCCTCTGGTCAGATTGGCCACTGTTTGAGCTTTTCTTATATCCAGACAGTTGAAAGTGAAAGGATAGAATTAACAATGACAAACTTTACCTCCTCTGAGAGTTGATCTATATATGTGCATGGTTAGAATGGTTGCTCTCACACTAATTCATTAGCATGACTTCTTATAGTTGCATTTAATTGTTACATGTACATGAATGTTGCATGTGCTGGAAATCTAATACTCGTTGCAGACAAGAACACACATTCTCTTAGTGGGACATTTTAGTTACATCTCCAATAGTTGCTCCTAAAAACAAGCTTAAAGGGTGTTGGTTGTGGTTACAGAACTCAACTCATGTTCTGTGAGATTCTTCCAAATTTTGCAATGGTCCAAATCCACATCTTTCTCTTCTCAGAGAGTGGAGCTCTAGCAATGGGTGTGATCTGACCTAAAAGAGTATGTTTGGTGCAGTGCTTGCTCATTTAATTTCTTCTGTCCCAAACCACTTCAGTGAGGTTCAGTTTACTCATGAGGGATATTCTATCCCTGTGGTGGAGAAATTCACCAACTTATGATGTGGAACAGACAGAGAAAGCCAAATGCCAAAATGTGTTCGTATAAATACATATGCTGGTGTGGTGATCCCTTTGTAAACATCTGTGCTTGAGAACCTTGTTGGATTTTGAAAGCTCCTTGGAGGACATGGTGAAGGATCTTTAACAGAACTCTAACTTGCAAGACAAACAGTCCAAGCACAAATAATTTTTGGTACTTTTAAGAAAATTGCACTATGTGTCTAAACCCAGCATTTCAGGTGAGACAAGCAATTCAACAATATATCATCCTAATAGTAATTCAACAGGACAGGAATAAATATTTCATATGAGGGAGTGTAGGCCCTTTTTTGAAGTTTTAGCTAAATTTTAAAATTCAGTTTTCTCAGATCTTAGATTTATTACCTTAGTTGATAGTTAGGTCACAGTGTCAGTCTAAGTTGGTTTTAGAAATACTGAACATTTCCTCTGTAGGTCAGGAGGACTCAAAACTCTTTATTTTTTTTTATATTAAATCAAATCAAAGCATCACACTGTGCCTGTCAGTGGGCTTTTCAGTCCAATTCTGCTTCAGAAAGGACAGCGGGTGTTGATGGTGCACCAAAACCATTTCCTTCCTAAGATGCTTTCAATGAAAAAGGTACTACTGTAGGAAGAGGTGCATTCGGTTACGCTCAGTTTGTATACTCAGTTTACAATAATGGTGTGTTTTGAGAGTTTTTCAAGAATTAATATGGACTAAAATTTGTTTGACAAGACTGTTAGAACTCTAGCAGTGTCACAGCAGTTGTACATCAGACCTGCCCCAGCTCTGTCAATAGATATCCTCTACTACATGGTTATTGTCACTTTCTGCAGGTCCTGGAGATCTCCAGATTAAATGTTGACCTGCCCACTTTGAGTAGCTTTTGAGAGCTTATACAATGAGAGCAAAATGGAAGAGATATCTGGTATGTTTTGCATTTACTACATGATTCTAAAGCTGGAGGAGAAAAGGGGAATATTACATAAGATAAGGGAGTTGAAGCTGATCAAAACATCAGTTCCTGGTTCCTGTTCATGTCCTTAGTCTTTAGAGTCCTTCTTTTCCAGCCTCAGTAAACACATAAGTTCATTATGGAAGCATCTTGCTAGTGCACTATTTTTGTTTTGTTTTTAATTTTCTGTAAATTACAGACATGCAAGGGGAATGACAGATTTTAGATTAAGACGGGAATTTACATAGTGCAAATAACATTTCCACCTATACAATACAGACACAGGGCACAAATTATATATGATCTCTCATATGCACGATTTTTTTGCCCATGTAGCTGGAGATATGGTAGAGGCTCATGTTAACAGTTGCTAATCAATAATGCGGGGTTCTACCGTGATTTCATCTGATCTGTGATAGGAACCTGAGAAGAGGAATTCTATTTATAAAAGAAAGTTTCATAAATTATTAGAGTTGGGAGGAAATTGACATAATGGATTTTTTTAACCTCTCTACACTTTCAGAAAGTGTGCTAGAACATCAGTCTTTTAGACCCTCTGTTAGATGTAACATGCTCTGTTAGAAATAGCAAAAATGTTCCTGTTAATTTAAAAAAAAAACCCCACTGGGTTTGTGTTGTGTGGGATGGAGGTCGGTGTAAGAGTAAAGTGAGTGCTGTGCCTTGGAATGAATTACAGTTTTGAAGGATAGGTCCTGCACACTCATTTTTGGTTTTGGCATTTAATGCCTTCCTCCCATTCAAATATGTGGGAGGAATCAAATGTCAAAATCTTCACTGTGTATGATATGTAATTTCTCTCTTGTATTTTAGTGGGAGAAACATCAGACCCCAAAATGATTATGTGTCTACTGGAAAAGAATACATCACAGCATATTTTAATGTCAGTTGCGGGAATTGGAGATGGGGTAAAATATTGTTGTCACCTTTCCCCCTTCTGAGTTTGTGTTTTTCCATGTACTCTGGCAGGATGCCGGCATCCTAGAACTTTAATTCTATGTCCTGAACTTTGGTCCTGGCCAAAGCAGAACTCTAGAGATGAACATGTCCCAGTACTTCAGAATCCCAGTCCAGATCTAGGTCAAAATAATGAAACCTAGTGTTTTTAAGTAGAGCTTTATATACTTGAAACAACAGGCAGGACACCTTGAAAATTCTCTGATAAACTCAGCAATAATATGTTTATTTTACAGCTGGAAAAATAGATCCATAGGGAGAGCAAAGACCTACTCGCATTTTCTAAGAAGCCAGTGGCAAAATTTATCAAAGCTCAGGACTCCACAGCTCTGTGATTCTTAAAAGCAATGGAGGTTTGATAATTTGCAACCTTTTTTGTTAATTCTATTATCAAATATGATGTCAGTGTAAATTTTGGTGACATTTACAGAATGAATCCTGAAGTGACAAGATATAGAGGAAATATGTGGGACATACTGAGTTGGTTATGAGATGAATATTCCACATCCCAGCAGCAGGAACTGCAGACAGCCAGCAGGTCCTTTTCTGTGTTCCACTGGCTAACTCTTGCATAGACCTTGGGAGGATGTTGTGACAGCCTCGTCCAGCAAGTGATGCTAGAGAGGTTGGAGGCCACGACAGAGTTTAGACAGGCTCCTATGTCTGTTTGCATTGCTCCTGGTGCTGAAACATGCCCAGAGTAGAAGAACAGGGAGGAGAAAATGGTAGCCCTCTTCCCATGGGCTCTGGGTTGTACCCTGTGCCTCCTCTGGGTTCAGCTCATTTCCATACTGTGCTGCCTTGTGATTGTATATTTTAGACAAGCACATCATTCATGGCTCCCTGACACAAGGCCAGGCTCTCAATCTGCACCCACAGTTTGTAGTGGGTGACCTGATCTTCTCAGAAACCTCTGCCTGTCGGTAGCATGAAGCAGGACTGAAATCTGCCCTGTGCCTTCTCACACCCTGTTTAAAAATGGTGTCTCTAAACAGGTTTTTGTGGTTGGAGCCTGATCCAAAGCTTATTAGAAAGAAATGAAAGTCCTACATGAGCTTCAGTGGAGTTTGGATCAGGCCTTATGTGTCTGTTCTTACTCCTAGTGCAGTGTCTGGGAGTTTTGCCAGAGATTCATTGGCAACCACTTGACTTCACTGTGACCAGGAGTGTGTCCAAGATGAGCATACACAAGGGGAATGAACAGTCTTCTTGACCATTTCTAATTCCCTCTCAAGGCTCCACAGCAATGCAAAATGGTGTAAAACAACACAAACAATTACACATCCTAGGAACAGCGATGTGAATTATAAACACATGAAGTTTTATTTAATGTTATCAAGGTTCCCTAGTAGTTAATTTGATTAAACAGAGCTCCCTGAATGCTCTTTCTCTAAGAGTGATTTACAAAGTGTTTTAACATGAAGAGTTTCCAAAAGCTCTTGGATGTCAAAGAAGAGCTATTAATCTTTATATTAGCATTTTGAGAAACAGCATGTGTTCCTTGATTAGTTGATATTTGTTTTCATTCTTCTTTTCTTCAGAGGATTGTCACTTTGACCTTTTTGAGCATACTGTAGTTCTTTTACATATAGGAGTTGAATATTTTCATGTCTATAAGTTGGCGTTAATCTGATTTTCACTGGTGTAAATAGGAGCTGAAGCATACAAAGAGTATTAAAAAACCTCAGATGTGAGTTGTAATAATCTTTATCTCACAAAATACATCAGTGAACTAGCTAACACACCATATGTATCACCATCTCAGACAAGTCACAGTGGGGCCGATCCTGGCCAGCTCTTGCCCATAGTGATTGTCTCACTGATTTCAGCAGGACTGATCACGTGAGACAAAGGATTTCTGTTTGCTGCCTTTGCTAAAAAGAAACTCAGGATTGGCCCAGTGGGCAGACTGTAGGGTTTCCCTTGCAATGCAGATATGTGCCTTTTAAGATTTTAAGTAAAGGTGTGAAGTATACTCTCTAAACAGAAAAGTAATACACACTAATATGTGTTGGGTACTTGCCTTTCATGGTAGCTTTTAACTATAATAAGGTTGTGTATTCCTATTTTAACTATAATAAGATTGTGCATTCCTTATTGAAATTTCTGCTCTCTGTGTGTGTGCGATTAAAAAAAATCCTGTGAGCTACTGCAGCATCAGACTGGTAACACTTTCAACTTCTTGAGACAGAGAGTGGAGATGGAAGTTGTAAACAGTAGAGCTGCTGTGCACTGTCAAGCAGAGACATAAATAAGTATCATAAAGATTCATTAAAAAGGGCAAATTTGATGAGATTACAGAAGAAACTGCAAGTCCATGTCACAAAAATTAATAGCAAAGTCAGAGTACAGAGTTTCAGCACATACAATTGCTCCAAAATAAATTAAAATGTACCAGGCTCCATTGCTGTGGTTAGGACATTTCTTTGACATTTTCAGTGCTGTTAATTTGGGTCTTTTGTCAGGTGCAAATGCCTAAATGAAACCTTGTTTTGGATTGCTTCATATTTCTTCTAGAAATAAACAGGAGAAAAAAGAAATTGCTCAATTAAGGATCTGCTACATGTTATAATTCTGACATCACGTGAAAGAAGACACTACGTAAGTGGTGGCTTCCACTTTGAGTATGGAAAGGAATTCTGCCAGGTACTTTACATTTTTTACCATGTTTCTTGATTGTGCTTCAGACTTTTGATGTGCAAGTCTATTTCCCTTTCTCTCCTTTTGTTTGCACAATTCTGTTTCTTAGTGTGTGATCTTTTGGTTGCTGTACCTTCTTGTTCAAATTCTGGTTGTCACTACTCTTCTGTGTCCTAACTTCTGGCTTCTTGCCATCTCAGCTTTTGTATGCCCTTCTGACCTTGTGTTTCATATACCTAAGCTGTAATGTATTTCTTTCTTAACCTCCCTGCCTTCCCGTCTTCATCCTTAAATATTAGATACATTAAATCTGCATATGAACTTATATGTGCACATAAATCGGGGAGATAAATGATTATTACAGTGTGGAACTTGAAAATAAATAACATATGTGCTTTTCCCACCCTTGTAGGGAAATTTAGGTGGTTTGTGCTAGCACACTAACTTGTATTTGGTTAAAATAAGCACTTTACCTAACCCATCGACCCTAGTCCCAATCTCAGTTCCCTGGAGGATTTGGGTTTGGCTCAGCAAACACCATATAAAGGGGTAATCTGCTCCCCTCTGCCAGCAGACTGCTGCCTTATTCTGATAGTCATCTACTTAACTGGCTTTTGTGAAGTGCAGAAAAGCATGTTGGGTTGGGCCTGTTAATGGTGCATAGAGGTTTTCCTGTAGTAAGCCCTGAGACGTTTTTAACAAAGTTTGAGGATTGTTATTTTTTGCAGAGGATTTGTGCAGACAGCTAAGTAATGGTGGGTGAATTCCCACATCCCCAAATTTAGGCTGGAATTTTCTACACCCAAACCCCTTTGGATTGGCCGCAAGGCAGTAACAGACCACTTTACAATTGGTCTTGTAGAATCTTGAAAACTTTTGGTATACTGCCACAAATCCCACAGCCTTTTGGCTGACCCATCACTGGCTATGTACAGCAGGGATAGCCAGATTTGCATAGGGGCCACTGTATTCCCAAGGAGGTATTTTGGGCAGACCAGATACAGCCATGTTTATGCACTTGATTTTTAGAAACCTTCCAGACTCAATCTGCACACTCTTTCTCTTTGCTGTCCCTCTCCAAATAGCAACAAGCAGCCACGGTTGCCATGTGGCTGGCCTGGTTGAGGCTGGATACTGTGGGGTTGTGGGCCACCTCTTACCACTTGGCATTCTTGATCTGCATGAACTGCTCTTGCAGGGTGCCCACAGCTGTGCTATGCAAAAGCTTTCTGTTACATCTAGCCTTACTTGAGTTTGACAAAAAGCCTGATGCCATATGAGATATTCATTCACACTAGGAATTTAGTACTATGTCCTGCCTGTCACTTAATTAGCTGTTATTTATTGCATAATGCAAGGACTTATTTTTATTGTGTAAGGGACTTCAATTGACTTGAAGCCGTAGGGAAAAGGAAAAATCCCCACATCTACAAGAAGTAATAAAGTGCTTTTTTTCACCCTAAAATTATTACTATTTGAAGTCTGATATGCCATATCTGGTATACTGCAGTAAAGGTTGGACTGGGACTTCACAGTTATTTACTAGGTGATTATTTAGAGTCACTTTCTTTTTAGTTGATTGTAACATTTTACATTTTGGGATACAGCATCACACTTGGTTCTAGCTGTATTGTAGTAATCTCTGAGACATGGAGCCAGAAAGACCTATGAAAGCAGCTGTTACTTTCATTAAAGCCATTACGAAGGTGTAGTTGTGGTGTACCCAAAAATTCTGATAATTGGTTGTTAATTTTAATTGCTCACGGTTGAATATCTTGATAGGAGAAACAGGTATACATGTTCAATCAAACAAAATAAACATATATTCAGTAATAACTGGCCATTTAGGTAACATGTTGAATGTAATAATACCATGCAGTGATGGTTAATTTATAATCTTCACCAAATCAGTGGGATCACAATATAATTAATATGATGTCATTGTTTAGATAGCCCCTTTTAATGACTTATTTATGTACATATGTTCACTGTTACAAGGTTGTGAGTTGACACTTCTTGGTATTGGGCAAGCTGCATGATCCACTTATGAAGCTGTTTTTCAGGCAGAAGGTGCACAGTGCCTTCAAGTTCTTGTTTCGCTCTGACCTCAGCATGATCAGATCAGAAGCAAGCTATGCAAACTTCCCCATATTGAGAGGTACAGCAGTCACATGATGCATGACTGTAATTTTTTAACAGAAATAAAATATAACTAGAAAAGTTTTTTATCTCCTTGGGGGTGCAGAAGCAACAGTGAGTGGGAAATGCATCACATCTTGTTTACCACCTGACTCCACTGCAGCCATCCACTGTGGGGTGCTGTGCTCAAGGCTCAGGAGACATCAAAAAGCTGATGAACATGAAAGAACTGCTGAAGAGAGCAAGGCTGTAGGGGCTTTGAATTAGTAAAACGCTTTGGGAGCTACATGTTAAAGCTTCCTAATATTTTCAACACTGTTTTCAAAACAATGTCAAAAACGTATCTCCAATACTAGCCACTGTGAAGAAAATTCTCTACCCCAGCCAAAACCAGAACATTGGCTAAAACAAGTGTCCTTTCACTTCTCTTCACTTTTGCCTTGTTTTGTTTGAAGAATCCCATCATTCACTGTCGCAGCATTGAAAGGTGGAAAAAATGCCTTATTTGAGTTAGCATTGAATAATGGGCAGGATGTAAAGACCATTCCATATGCCTCTACACTGGCCCTTTATTGGGTGGAGTTAATCTGAGCAGGGTACCATATCTCTCTGCCTACAGATGAAGATATTTCTGATGGTCAAGTGGTGAGAAGCAAGGAGATGAGGACGCTATGTTCCTATAATATATGTAAATGTTGAGATATTTATCATAATATGAATATGCAATAGAAGAAATGGAAAAACTACTTTGGCTCTTTCAATGGCACATGTAGGGATGTTGGGGATGAGGCGCTATTTTCCGTCTAATTTATAACTGGATGCAACACACATTATTGGAATTAAACAGAAATATGATTAATTCATTATTAAAGACAGGTAGATTAGCCAGGTTGTGCAATGGCTGTGACATGGAAAGTGATAGAAGAGTTTTCTCATGAGCTGGTTTCAGTTTTTCTAAGCATTTGGTCCTGTATCAACTCTATCAACTGTTCTTTGCAGTCAGCAGAGTTGTTCTTCTCCACATACTCTCATAATGCATTCTTATCAAACTTTTTCCATCCACTTTGACCATAGACTGGGATAGTCTGGGCCTGTCTCATTCCTCCATACAAATGAGCATTAATTATGTGAGTTGACCACAAAGACGTTCAGAATTAATTTCCTATTCCAAACCAAAAAGACAATTAGACATAAAACACATGAAAAATCTTAACAATAATTTTATTCTCTTTGATTCTGTTGTACATCTTTGTCCTTTGAAATCAAAGGCAAACAGTTAGAGGCTGTGGTAGAAAGATGTGTAGATATATTTGATAATCAAAGTTAATAATTGAGGGTATTTTAAAAAGCCTGACTTCCTTACCATGAATATTGTGCTAACAGTTCCTTCAATGTATTGATTTGGTTTGAGTTCAAAATGTCCTAATCATGAGTGAGGTGATCTATCAAGAAGAAAGTCACAAACTGCCTAGAATGATCTAACCTCAATATTTTGCATATATCCAACACAGTTAAAAAGGGAGAATCATTAGTCCCATGTTCTACTTGAGTGGTGAGCTGGAGTGAGTTCAGTGGTTAATATATGTACTGAAGTTAAAGCCTGTCCATTTGACCATCCTGGCTCCAGAGAGTACTTAATCCAGGTGGAAACGCATGATGTCGGAGTAATATATTTGCCCACTTCCTCTAATTGTGGAAAGTCAAACCTCACTTTTTACAGAGCAATCAGTGCAGTGGTTCTCACTCTACAGTTTTGGTTATAGATGAGCTTTTAAATACTGATTTTATAAATTCAACTTGTCTATTAAAATATGTCAAAAATAACCACTTCAGGAGATGTGAGCTCTCCATTTTTTTTTAAATACCTGTTTGAAAATATTGTGCATGGTGCAGCTTTTAAGACAGTTGTCTGAACATGACTTTGGGTTTCAGACAGTGCAGTCATGCTCTTCTAGAATAAATGAGGTGTCACTGCAGAATACCAGCAGCAACAATCAGGGGCAGTTTTAGCCATGTCTGGGGTCTACTGCATGCTCAAAAATTATTTATAAGAATATTCTTGTAGAGCATGCATACAGTGGAGGTTACTGCTGACAGATATTTGGGCCTGTCACTGTTGTACATTAATCTAAGCACACCTCTTTATCCATACATATCTAATACGCAAAGTAGCTACAAGATCCTCTCAGTTCAGATCACTTGCAACCACTGTACACTTTCATATTTCCAGTAACAGCATTTTTTTTCTGTTATGAAGTCATATTTAAAATGTGATGATTCAATACAAGCAAAGAGATTTTTAGCTCAGTGTGCAGAGATTTAACTGCCATTTCTTATTGATGCTAATGCAAGTCAGGTGGCTAATACCCTGTACAGCTCACTGAAGATTCGCCCCAAGATGCCTTGTAAATTGCTTTTCATTGAAAGCACATTCAAAATTCACTTTTCTGTATATGGTTTTTGCTACAACAGCCTTAGTATAGATATTAAGCTTGTCACTGAAGAGGAATCATAAAGTCAAACTGGGCTTTTAAAGAAAATCTCATGCAATAAAATTTTAAACTCTAGTTGATCTCTTGAACTGCAGCATTTCTCTGCTGAAGGTCGTGACTGGTGTACATTACAGTTGGCTCTGCACCTAAGCTACTTTGTCCTTACAGTTTGGCATAACCCACTTTTATCTGCATTTGCAGCCATGAGTTTTACAGGATCAGATTTGGTTTCTCCCATTAAAAATAAAAAAAAATAATGCAGAGTTAAATGACCTCCCAGACTAGAATGATTAATTAAAAAGAAGTTGGTTTGCCAGCTGGTCAGTACATTAACCATTCAGCATTTTCCTTTCTTCCTTCTTCTAACTAGACAATTCTACAGAAGTTCCCTACCCTTGTTTAATTCCTTTTTCTGACAAATTTAGTTCTACAACTTTCTTGAGGGTGTGTTGATGGCTGCTAGATGAAGAAGAATTCTTAATTTAGAGTCAGCAGCCTATTAATCCAGTGTTGCTGCTTGAAGATGAACAACTGACTTGACTGAGTATCTTTCTGTGGTCCCTACTGCTACACTCAGAGGCAAACAAAAGAGGAGAGTAACCATTTCACAGGCACACCTGACAATTGTGATGTTCAAGGTTTGGTATTGGATGCAAAATTACCTTTATAACAATAAAACAGAGGTTTCCTTAGGTGCCTCTTTACAGTGGAGATTAGAACAGGTGTAATTTGTAGAAATTTCTGGCTTTGGAAAGAAGATCATTCACACTGAACCCAGTCTTCTTCACTGATCTGAAAAACAGGGGTGCTGCTTGTGTCTGTTGCTAAGAAAATTGGGTTGCCAGTAGTCTTCAATTCCCTATTTTCTTATCAAGACTGTAACAACAGCACAGTGCTCTGTACTGTCCTAACTGTCTGCATCAGACTTCAGTTAGCAGAGTTTTGAGGGGAAGACCCTTTTGCGATTTGTGGTGTGGAATTTTATGATATGAAGTTCTGAAGGGGGAAGGAAAAAGAAGCAAATGTGGATTTCTGTTAGGGAGTTTAATTTGTGGATGATGGAATATGTTCCTTTGAGGCTACCTTGGTCATGCTTGTTTGCCATGTCTATTTATCAGTGCTCAGCCAGTATGTGTATAGGTTCAGTAGAGGAAGCCCTTAGTAACCCCAACAATCAGGCCAGAAGTATGAGAGCTAATGAGGCAGTGTATTCCTTCTGCCTGGTTTCTTCAATTCAGTTCAATCACTTCTGTGTTTTTCTGCCTTCTCTGTTTTGACAGGGATTGAACTATGAGTCCTTACATTTTCCTGCCTAATTTTTCCTTTTCAGTCAAGAACTGTTTCAAAGATATGAGAACATCTACTCAGCTGAACTCTGATTTGTTATTTCAAAAAAATCAAGAAAGATGTGGCCTTGAAAAGCTACCTGTCTAGTCCTCATGGCTCAAGTTGGGCTCAGTTATATTAAAGAGCTGAGGATTTCTTTGCATTTGTGACCAGGTATGAAAGCCATAGATTTCAAAGGGAAAGGGATTTAAAGTCCAATTGGACTGGAGCTGTATCTCACCTATTAATTTTTTTCTCCCACAGAACTTTTATTAGAGCTGCTTGCTCAAACACCTTACACTATTTGCTTGCAAGCCCAGTACATCACCCAATGCCTATTAAATAAATTCCCATGGAAAACTGTGATTGAGAGGGGACAACCAATTGAATGAAGACCTGTAAAATTCACAAATAACCTCCTTGACTTAGAGGTGCAGATCTCCAAATGGGTAAATGAATGTCATGGGTTTGGCCAGGTGGGCTAAATTTAGGTTTTAAAGTTCAAACTAGGCCTGAAAATTGTCAGGTGACTTG
>JAWWEV010000167.1:49120195-49152706 GCA_035583235.1 Hafferia zeledoni | reverse complement strand
AGATGATGTATCATGGTATGGAATACAATATCATTGGCTAAAAGAGGTCAGCTGTTAGCTAGCTCAGCCTAGCTCAAATCACCTGACAATTTCAGGCCTAATCTAAACTTTAAAGCCTAAATTTAGCCCACCTGGCCAAACCCATGACAGAGGGAGTCAACAGCTTTTCCCAGTTTTGTATCATCTGCAAACTTGCTTAGCATCCCTTTCAGTCCTGTGTCTAAGTTTGTCCACTTCCTTCCACACACTTTGTTTCTGGCTACCATCATGAATTAATTCTCTTCCATGCAATTCAAACCATAGCCTGGACCTTCTTGACTCTCAGTTCTTCCATCTACTGTGTAAACTTATGGGTTAGTTGAGTTCTGCAGGATAGTGTGAGAAGAAAGACTCATTTTCTTTTAACTGTATTGGCCACTCACTAAAGAGTTGGAGTCGATGATGCTTGTGGGTCCCTGCCAAATCAGAATAATCTTTGAATCCATGAACTTTTAAAGGATATTTTTACTTGCCTGTCCAGGTAAAGCCATATTTTATTGTTAAACAGCTATGCAAGAAATTAAGTTGGATTCAGGAGAACTATTGTAAGAAGAGAATTTAGCAAGAAGACTTTATTTTTCAGTGCAAAAATAATCCCCCAAACAATTTTTTTTTCTTATTTGGATGAAGAATTACATTTTGTCTACATATTTTGCAAAATGTAGGTAATGGTTTTGTACCACAATTGGCACTTCAGAAGACTGGAGCAGATTGCCAGCTATATCAAATCCTTTCTTTCAGACTGTCTCATTTTTACAGAGAAATAAGCTTTATTTTGGAAAACCAATTTGCACAGAGTACAAGCCTACGTATTCATATTTTAATAAAGGCATTCTTCTCATGCTTGGAGCTTGTTTAAACCCACCATTGAAGTCTGGATTTTTTAGATTGTTGCTGGAACGGAAACTGGAAATAAGCTTTAGCCATGATGTAACCAAAGATCACTGATCCCAAGGAAAAAAATCTCTTCTAAATTTGGGCCATGGTAAGCCCACTGTGAGCCAATACATATATACAATATTAATGAGACCTTTCCTGCTAGCTGGGGGACTTTAAAATGGTAACAGTGCACTTGGCCATTGTCTGTCAGACTAGAGGTCTTTTCTTTACTGGCTAGAGGAAAACCATCTTTTTTTCCTCTCTTTTTTCCCCCTCCAGCTCTACATAAGAGAAAGTAACTTGCACACATGCCTTACTGTACTATTTTTCCTGTGTAACCATTTCAGTATGGTTCCCCTTCTTCTAATTGAAATTCATTTTCATATATGCTTGATATCAACAGTTACAGGTTTATGTGACCTTCATGACAGGGCTTGTCCGGGTTGTTTCTGCTGGCAGTTCTCTCTTGAAGAGATGTTCCAGTGCACAGAAGAGAGCATCAGGTGACGTTGTGTCGTTTACACCTTTTGTGGCCAATGAGTGGAGACAGAATGGTTTTTCATCAAGGAATATAGTTTTCTTCCTCATTGTATACCTTGAATAGCAGAGTCCTATTTGCTAGATGTGCTGAGTGTCAGCAATCTTTATCTTTGCATGTCAGCATCTACAAAAAAGGGGACTTCAAACTTCTTAAATGTGTGCTGCATAGCATTTGTTCATACTTTGTGCAATGTAAATACTAATAGTTTGTAAACAGCAGTCAGGAACAGAGAAAGTTACCATGCATGTCCTCACTGCTCAGGAGAATGGACTTTGAATAGCTTTAATATAACATTACAACCAAAACTAGAGGTGTGAATTTTTTTCTTTCCAGAGTGTCATTGAAAATCTTTCTGGCTCACAAGTACTTGAATTCCACTGTGGTTTGTCATTAACACTGTCTGGAGGGGAAAAACCCCAAAGGATACAAGAGTCTGGAAAGCCCTGTCCTATGCATATGCTAATGGTGAGATTTTAGTTGGTTCCTAACTTTTCCTGAGAGGATGATGCTGAGCTGTAATTATTATGAGAATCAGTCTCAGAATTTCCTGAATATTGTGGGTTTCAGTTCTCAACAATAATAGTGTGGCTTTTTGCACTGAATGTTGAGTATGCAGGCAACTGGTCTTCCTTTATAAAATAGTCAACTGTACATAATTAGTAACATTCAACCCACTCTCCAAAATACCAGAGCTTTCCTGGACCTCAGATTGTCAAGGTTTATTACAGGCAGTCCAAAACCAGAGAGTTCAATTAGAAAATTAACTTATATGTTATTTTACCATATTAGAGATTTGATTTCTTTCCAATTTGAAACAGATGATACATTGTTATAAAGGGTTGGGGTTGCACTTAATGTTTGCCTATAAAAGAGGTAAAGACATACAAGACTTTCCCGCTACATTGGGTTAGGGCTTTAAAAATAATATACTTTTTACAAGCCTAACTGCAGTTTTTATTCCTTTATGTCACGTGTGCTTGGTGGAAACCATGCCCTTTCAGTGCTTCTCAAAGCATAAAATGTGCAATAAAAATTTTTAAAAGAATTTTTACTATGTTTAGCTTTGTAAGGGAAAAAAATTAGTAAGTTTAATCTAATGTCATTAAATGTTGTGGGTTTTAGGTAATTTGTAATCCAGAAACTTTTAGTATTGTTGGCTAAAGGGTAACAGAAAATTAAGCAAGAAGGAACACTGAAAAATTACTGGGATTACATTTTGTGGGGCTAAATACTGACTATTAAAATGTTTGTACTTCAAATAAAGTGGTGTGACTGTTGGCTCACCAAATATCTAAGCTGAACCTGTATGTTTCTAAATGCTTGAATAATAAATTAAATGGACCTCCCATCTAGGTGGCTTTGCTTCTATAAATGGAACCAGGAAGGAATAGATAAAGGAAGAACTCTTGGGCAGAAACAGCATCAGATGGATGTTCAGTAGGAGCTGCTCAGGACAATGGACCATCCAGAAACCTGTTTTCTGAGAACAGTCAGAAGAGCAGTCTTACACAGCTCCTAGATTGCAATGTGTTTGCCCATATGGGTCCCTTTTCCAGAAGCAAGTCAGTATTTCTACAGGGGATTATGCAAGCAAGAAACTGTGGATCTGAGTTATGCTCGAATTTGGTTGGTGGGGTTTTTTTGAAGGTGAGCAAGGGGGTGTCAGCTTTTACTGCTCTTCTACAATGTGGCACATCAGCCAGCACAAAAAATTCTGGGATTTATTAAGAATATAAATAGACTGATTGTTGACAGTTTACTGTAGGAAGCAATGACATGAATAGTCCAAGTAGATGCTTAGAAGATGTGGTGAGAAAAGAGAGAGAAAACTTTTCCTCTAGGCCTTAATGCATGTAAGGCCGGTTGTGTTTATAAAATAGTTGAATGGATGAGCTATTTACAGGACAGTGCCCATATATTTCCTTTTGGGGATAGAATATAAAGGTATTTCAAATAGGAGGCAGATGAATAGAGTCCCAAGCTTTTGTGGAATGACTCCAGAACAGTTTGTTTGAATCTTTACTTCTTTACTTCATCATTACTTCCCAAGAGTGAATTCAGTAACAGAGTACCTCATGATACAGAGCATGCAGTGGCATATTATGAAAATAAAAATAACTTATATCTAAAGCATTTTTCTTATTTTCTTCCATAACAGAAATATATGTCTGAAAATTTTATTTCACTTGAGGAGTTCAGATTACCAGCCTTCCAGCACTTTTAACCATATCTATCCAAAAACAATCCTCTTTTTTATCAATTAATAAATGGCTACTTTTAATAAGGGAACCTGAGAAGGCAAAAAAACTGGAAAAGAAGATCTGGGAAAATTACCAATCTGTTGAGGGTGTGATGTTACCAAATACGAAGAAGAAAATAAATCTTGATGCCACCTTTTGGACAACAGTCACAGTTCGATGGAATTCTTTGCAATCCTTCTGCAGGAGTTACTCAAGTTCAATTTGTTGCTTTCCACTTCTGATGCATGCTGGAAGCAAGCAGTTTTAAATAATAGGCTTGAAGTATGTACTGTTACTAATATAAGCAGTTACATATGCACATCAAAATAATGCAACCAAAAAATATCAGTTACCACAGCTTTGCATCCAGGAGGGAAAAATGAAATGTTTTTATATGGTATTAAAATGGCAGAACTGAAAGTGTTTGGGTTTTGGTTTTGGGGAGGGGGTGGAGGGGGGTGGTGGAGTGGTGGTGTTTTCTTTTTCTTTCCTATCAAGAAAAGTACATACAGGACTGTTACATATGGGAATGGTGTTTCCCTATGTACTCATATAATCATTCTTTTTAGTTCCTTTGATGAGGTTCATATTTTCCAGCAAGAAAGCAGAAGTGCCTAGTGGTAAATATTATAACCAGAGAACATATCTTAGACCTCAGTAACAGAACCATTTCACTGGATAGTACTTAATGTGTCATATCAGAAAGGAGAACAGAATTTGTCTGTTCACTGTTAGTCTTTCAGAAGGAATCCAGTCATCCCTTACAATAGGGAACCCCTGGAAAATAATACACACATCTTTATATGAGCTTGATGAGATCCCATGCTCTCCTATTTGTTTGCAATAATCAGCCTTTCCTTGGCCACCTGCACGGGGGTGACTGAAAAGAGAGAGATTAGACTTTTCCCTGCAGAGGAGTGTAAGGGAAATGAATCCAGTTGTCCCAAAGCAAATTGTAATAGAGATACTTGGTAAAACTTTTAACCCATGATTCCCTCTTTTCTACTGCTTGCTATCCACCACAACTGATACACTGATCCAGGAGAACAGTGATCCAGGAGACATAGAAAAATGCTGTTCATCAGGGAGTTCTGTACCTTCAGACTACAGAACATCAAGTGCTGCCAGCTTCAAATTATAGTTGTTCCTCCAGAGAAGACAGGATTTTGGTATTATGGGTAGGTGCTCTAGCTTCTTCTGACACCTTGCAGTCTCAGTCTGACTTATCTCATGACAGAACTTGCAGGGATCTGGCAGCTGGGCAAGTGCATTCCCTTGAAAACCTGCAGGAGACTTCAAGTAGATTTCCTGTTTCATTTTCCCTTCATCTTAATTTTTCTAAGGCACTTGGATGTAGTCAGTCAGCCTGGGACCAGAAGATGCTGTGCTTAAATGTAGAAGTGGTTGGCTGAGGAGACTTGCGCTTGGAACTTGCACTTGGGTTTCACTCTCTGACAAGTAGCAAAGTTATCTGAGAACTTCAGTGGCTCTTGCAGCAGCAATCAGACTTTGGAGTCATTGCCCTTATTTCAGTCTAAGAAGCCACTTTATATTCTGTTTCAGTCTGTATTTTGTCGGTCATCGGGTATTATTGGCCTGCCTGCTGTGCAAACTGTGGTTTGCAGTTTTTGTACCCTTGCATGTTTTTATATCATCCCGCCAGGCTATTCCATCATATGAGTGGAGAAGCAGCTCCACTAAAACTTAAATTAATGTTCCACTCACTGGAATTTAGAACATAGACCAGTACTGGTTAATTGTTTGTTTGTTTGTTTGTTTGTTTGTTTTAATGCAACATGGAGTAGAAGACTGAGGTCCTGTCATGATTTGCATCACGAAGTGTAGAGTATACTTATTGCTAATTTTGATTCTTCATCCAAACTAGTAAGGCTTCCACCAGCATTTACTACATCTGTTTTCTGGGGTTTAACAGAACAAAATGACAGTGATAAGTTTACCTCCATGTTTATTGTTTCTTTAGCACTATTTAAAGGGAGACATCAAAACTTCCTTGTGAGGGGAAGAGAAGACAGGCACTGATCTCTTCTCTGTGATGACCAATGAGAGGACCCAAGGGAATGGCCTGAAGTTGTGTCAGGGGAGGTTTAGGTTGGATATTACAAAGAGGTTCTTCACCCAGAGGGTGGTTGGGCACTGGAACAGGAAAGTGGTCGCAGCACCAAACCTGACAGAGTTCAAGAAGCATTTAGACAATACTCTTGGGCAGATGGTGTGACTCTTCAGGGTAGTCCTGTGCAGGGTTAAGAGTTGTGGGTCCCTTCTAGCTCAGCATGCTCTGTGATTTAAATTTTTTTTTTTTTTAAATTTAAAAAAGGGTTAGATTTTTTTAAATAGGTGGGAGCATTATTCCTCCTGACCTACCTTGCCATGAGATAAAGACATTATAATATTGTTTTAATGATTTTTATGAGTTAACAACTGGAACCCATATTCCAGGTCAGAATAGAAGGCTGAGGCACAATCTTATCGATGTCTATAAGTGTCTGAAAGGTGGGTGTCAAGAGGATGGATCCAGGCTCTGCCCTGTGGTACCAAGCAATAGGACGAGAGGCAATGGGCAGAAACTGGAACACAGGAAGTTCCACCTGAATATGAGGAAGAACTTCTTTACTGTGTGAATGACCATGCATTGGAACACACTGCCCAAGGAGAGTGTGGAGTCACCTTCCCAGGAGAATTCAAAAGCCAGGATGCAATCCTGAGTTATGTGCTCTAGGGGATGCTGCTTGAGCAGAGAGGTTGGACTGATGACCTCCAGTGGACTCTTCCACCTCAACCATTCTGTGATTATGTGGTATTTCAGTAAATATTTTTGGCATAGAATTATCCTCATGTCAATTAAATCACAGATGTGTTTTCAGTAAGTGTGGGAGTTAGTTGGTTAAGTACGAGCTACTGAAAAGAAAAACTTTAGTACAGATTTGTTGAATTTTCTTTGTAGGCTGAAAAATAAAGTGAATATTCCTTCAGAGCATACTTCATAGTATTTCATGAGCCAAATGTTGAACAGATGTACTTAAAGTGTGGAAAAATTAAATGAAAGGCACATTTAGGATTTATAGAGTTGAAAACCAAAAAAAACCCAAAAACCAAAAAACAAAAACAAACCAAAAAACCCCAAACCCAATGGAAATAAGAATGCTGATGAACAGAAACTATGCTGTTAATATAGAAGTTTTTACTGTAAGTTAAAAATGTTGGCTTCTAGGTCCCCAAACTGCAATCTGGAATCATATGAATTATGGTTGAAAGTTTGATGCAGTCCTTGTTCTGAAAAAGAAAATTTAGCTCTAAAATATGCTTTTATAGTAATTTTAAATTGTCAATGACTAGTGAAGCTGCATAAAATTGTACTTCTTCAAGAATCATGAAACACTTAGAGGTCTGAAAGCTACCAAACATTAACTTTTCTCCCTGCACATTTTGAAATCATGCAACTAAGACTACAGATGACTACAAAAAAAGCCAGATTTTAATTTACTAGCAATCCCTTGTCGCAGCTGCTGCTGTAAGGAATGAGCACAGTGGGTAAAATGCTCTGCTGAAGCAGTAGTCACTTCACCCAGGTATGGGAGCATAACAGTGCACCATTTATTTCAGTAAGGCAGGCGCATATTTCTAAAATGAGCTGTGGCCTTCATTCAGAAAAAACACCCCTGTTCTGGAAAGCAGCCTCTTTAGACGATCACAGTTACAACAGCTCTACTGCGGAAAGCATTTGAGCCTGGGACTTTGGGAATTAAACACATGCTTAAGTACTTTTCCGTAATAGGGATACATTTAGACATGTGAATTAAGGCTTGCATAGACTAGTAAACAAGGGAATTTTCAAACAGTTATCAGCCATCTGTATTAAGTAATCCACATAATGAGTGGAACTTTGGAGATTTATATCAACTGTGTCTTGTACTGGGGAAAAGTTTTGACATGAAGTTCTTCATTAAAACAACTATGCAATCCAGCAATGTACATTGTGCTTAGGTGAAACACTGCTGAATATCATGAAGTATTTCGTCTTTTTATCACATACATTTCAGACATTTATATTAAGAGGCAAAAAGATTTGAGAGATGAGAACTGGAGCAGGCTTTGGTCATGATTTGAATCCTGGCTTGTCACATTAATTCCTGTCCATTAGACCAATCATTTGTGATTGAATAAAGTTTAGGCATCCAAATAAGTGGTTTGATATTTTCCAAAGTGCTGAGGAACTTTGTTCAACTGCTATTATTTTGATTGATTTACTAATATGATGAAGATAGTTCATATTGCCAGTATTGATTTACACTTTCAAGACCCTTTTTTAAATATATATTTTAGGTTTGGTAGGTCCTCAGGGATGTGGGTAAAATTTGAATTTTCTTCTGCCTTCACAGTCTGTTGGACCTCATAGGCCTGAAACAAGAGCAAGCCTGGATTTGTATCTCTGCATCCAAAGCCATGCTGCTAAGTAAGATTGTTCAGCAGATAGGTCAATATCAGAAATTTAGGCTCTGACAAAATGAACTTGGGAGAAGATATCCTGTATCTAGTGAAGCCCAAGTTGTCATTGTGGTGGTGCTGCTGACAGAAATTGCACTGGACTTCTCAGCTGTTGTGTAGCTCCCCATCTGACTGCTGTACAGCCAGGAAAGGTGGCTCTTAATCTGTTTATTCCTTAGACCCTGGCATCTTTCTTCAGTACTTGTAACTGTATTCTTATGTGCCAGCAGGTACAGTGCTTTACTGAAATGACATGTGATTTCAGTTCTGTTTACCTTTGAATATGTGTTGATTTTTGCTATTCAGGATATTTGCAAAACTTGCCTTTACAAAAGCTGATGAGCTATGCTCTGGTTAACATTCAGTGTAATGGAAGCTATACTGGGAAGAGGGATCGACTGCAATTTATGCTAAGTATTGCACCCCTTTTCTTCCCTGGAACAGTCAAGAGAAGTGGTGGGAAAGATACTCCTGGGGATACTGCCTCAAAGACCATTTTCTGCCAGGGAGCTCAGACGATAACTGTGAAGGAAATCCGCTGTGACTTTTGAAGAAGCACTGGGCAGTGACGTACACATTTGAGGAGTAGAATAGAGGTGAGACCTGAGCCCCTTATCTACATTTTTTCTCACTGAAACAGTTATAAATTTGTCTGTCTGTCTCTCCAAGCAGCATGTGTAAGACTCTCTATGTGTTAAGACTGATTTTCCTAATAGGGGTGGTGTTTTGAAGGCACTGTCTCTGTCATCTTTACCATCATAACTGGTAGTCATTTGCTTACTCAAATAATAGATCAGCTGGTCAATATAAAAGCTATATTGTGCTGTCAAAAGGGATTTTCATTGTAAATTGAGGATATAATATGATCTACTGAGGAGATATGCAGGTAATTTTTGAAGGCTCCAAAATTTAAAAGGCTCACTGCCTCTCTTCACTTATTTATGCATTTCTTTTTCAATTGTCAGCATTTGTAGTTGCCATTTTCCAATTCAGTTTGAAAAGCATCCATTTCAGAGAGGTGCATCAGGTTGATTCATTCTTAAAACACATAGTTTAACACAGACATTAACATCACAGAACATTCAGAAATCAGGATAGGTTATTTATTAAAGTTATAGAAAGAAAATTAATCAGAAGCCATTTGGATAATGGTGGTAGTCACAGACGGTATACCCATATTGTCCCTTTTATGGATACCATTCCTTTTCTTTCACTATTACAGACCAACATAGTCCCTGCTCTTAATGTTAGGTACCTGTTTGCAAAGATTTCTGCCCAAACAGACCTTTGTACTTGTTTAAAATCTGAACAAAATAATTACAGTTGAACACAAGAACCAGAGAACAGAGTGAATTCTTCATCTTTACGATTTGCAAGACTGGTTACTTTCTCAGATATCTGCAGAACCTTTTGTACTATATGAAGCAGAAGAAAGCTGCAGTCATAATTTTGACTGGTATTTGATCCCAGTGCAGATGATTGAGCAACCAGAGTTGCTATGCAGAGCTGTCTCTCTGTCTCTGATGTCCTTGGAGTCTTCAACAGCAACTCTTTTTTTTTTGTATTGTGTGTCCTGGGAGTGATAAAAACAGCTGAAGGTCATCTCTAAAAGTCTATTTTTGCTTGATTCCAGAGTTTCTTTGGTCTTCCTGCTTCATTTTAAGTCTCAGAGTATTCTTCATTTCTACAGCTCTAGGGCTTGCTATAGATCACATTTTAGTCACAAAATGTCCTATAGTGAAAAATCTAAAATGTATGTTATGATATGAAAAGGTAACCCACCCAGCTGACTAAGGGAAGCCAGCTAATATAATGTTTTTGGATATCAGTAAAGCTTTACTCTGATGGTTCTGACTCTACAGAAAAAAACATAAAAGAAGGTTTGCATGTAGAAGTTCAGAACTTGGTGTACCTTTCTGAAGTTCAAAAAGATTCAGATACAGGATCTACATTTTATCCCTCACTTAGGAAAATGCAAAAGATGAAAATAGCCATTAGAAATGCATGTATAGAACTGCATATTCAATCAAAAAAGATCTTACTGCTTAACATTCAAGCTGGTTGCAGCTAATTCTAGTTTCTGTAGTAATTAATCTGCAGAGTAATACAGGCAGTGGTTTCAGCTCACCTGTTAATTCAGGAAAAAAAAAAATCTTGCATTTGTAAGTTAATAACCACAGGTTTTGATAAGGCACCCAGAGAAACTGGAAATCAAATAGTGTTTCCTATGAAGGATCAAGAATTAGTATCAAGTGTACTGATCACACTGCATAGCATGACATGATGCAGCTAAGTGGAAGTGTTAGCTCCAGATTTCACACTTCCCATGAACTTCATTACTCATGTATGCAATAATTTCAAATCTGTTTTGCTTTATAGTTTTAGTAGCAGATACAACTTAAAAGGTTCAATGTGATATGAAGATTTACTTGCGGACTGTGCCAGTCCAATATGACCTCATCAAAATATTCACATTCAGAGCACAAACATTTGAAGTAGCACAGAGTGCACAATCCTTCCCTATGACAATTGCTTCACAGAAGTTATGTTAGTCTCTTTGAATAATGTTTGACATTAATTTCAAGTTCAGCACTTTAGAAGATCTTCTAAAATACATTTAAAAGTATCATAAATTTCTGTTTATATGCTACATTTGTTTTAAAAAGCTCTTATGCCAAATAATTGATGCTTATTTAAAGCGGTTATAACTGCATCCATTTGCAAAGTACTAGATTATCCTGGGGCATGTGAAACATTATATGCTGAAATTTTGTATGTAAGAGTTGTATTGTCTTGCAGTCACTTGGACAAGTCATTGCTCTATCTAATATTCTTTGTCTATAAAATGGAGTAAGAAAGTTGATGACTGGTTTTTAGATTCAGTGGTTAACACACAAAAGCTTTGAATGAAATGTGCTGTCTGAGAGAAATATGCTTCCATGAGATTAAGTCAAATCAAGAAGAAGCTGATGGCCCAGAATCACCTCTTTTCTTATTAATAGGGTTTTTTTCATCTATTCCATATCTTGTTCATTTATTTTGAATAAGGATTGTTATCTTGTGAAAGAAGTACATAGTGCTTGAAATAGAAACTATGACATTCTCACATGGGAAGTCCCAGTGTGTGTCACTCTAGTCTCTTCTCAACAGGAAGAACTGGTCCTCTTCAAAGTGACTCTATAGCACAAGGATATATCAGCCAATTTTTACTGGAAATGGAGCAATGAAAACAGATGGCAAGATTTAAATTTTTTTGTATTATAATGCATGGAAATTTGTATGTTGAAATGCAGAATTAGCTACTCTACCTTGTCATTTTGAGATGTGTGCTAAGATGTTTTCTTTCACCTGTAGGGTGAACCTCATAAAAGTATTTTATTTTTATTCTCTTTCATGCTGTGCCAGCTGATCATTGGCATCAACACTGTGTCTGCTGGGTGGATCTCACCACTCTCCTTTTATTGTCTTTACATGCATAAAAGCTTATTTGGCATCATGGGAATGTGTGTATTGTAGAAGTAATTAATAGCGACAAGAGCCGCCAGACAGATCAGAGAGGTGAAAGTAGTTCTTGAATTTCAATTTAATTCTCTTTTGTAGGTAGGTTGATAACTTATTGTGGATATATCTACAGTGCATACTTCCTGATATTTTATATGCCAAATACTGAACAGATGCACTTCTAGCCTGGATAAATTAAGAGACCTGCATTTAGGATATGAAGATGAAAATTCTGAAAGCAACAGACAGCAAGGCTTTGGACTGAAACTTTACACGGACAACATACTTCCAGATGTAATAGAATGCAGCATTCAAATGGCAATATGAGTCCATCACAAATATCAAGAACCTAGATTTCCAGCAATCTGAACATCACCATTGCCACCACCTCCCTTGGCCTTCAAGTTTGTGCATTTTTCCAGATTAAAAGGACAAATCTCTACTCACAGAACATGAGATACTACCATCCTTGAAGCTGGGGTGGTCAAGAATCAGGATTGCATGACATTTATAACAAAACTCCCATTAATGGCTATTTTCAGTCTCTTATTCTCCACTGGCTCTGCTAGAATGTCTTCCACTATCACTTTAGCTGCCTCAAGAGCCTTACAACTGCAGGTGAAACACTTCTTATAGAGCAGAGAATAAATGTTGAGTATTTCTTCCAGGTTTCATTTGGAGGGAAGGCCATATAAATGAAGCTGCATCTCCAATATTTTAAATCCCTCAAAGGATTATAGGAATTTGAGTTATTCTGCAGTCAATATGGCTTTGCAAAGGCTGGATTTCCAGATCTCCCAGAATCCACTGCTGCATGAAATCTTTGTTCAAAGAAGCATAAAACTGCCGTAGTGTAATACAAAGCTGAGACTAGGAATGAAAGTAAGATAGTATTTTAACCCTGAACCCAGCCATGTCATCTTGCACTGGGTCACTTTTATATGGGAGCAGACTTATATTTCCTATGCACTAATGAATGCATCTCTATGCTCACACAATGGCAGGAACAAATATAATTGATCATGAACCACATGGAATGACCACAGAGCCAAGCTGCTGCAGGCTTTATTTCAGCAGCACCCATGGGCTCATAGGGCAGCTAAGGCTAGAAGGGGCCTTGGGAGGTTCTCGAGGTAAGTCAGTGACATAATATGCTCATCGTGTCTTGAAACACAGAAGAACAAATTCATGGTCCAGTTAAAGTATGATTTGAAGTTGGGAGGTAAGTTACACAGAGAGTAAGTCTGCTGTAAGGAGAGTGGTCTGACCAGGGCTCCTTTCAGGATAAGTCTCCAAGACCTTTCTCTTTCTTGGCAACTTGGCACTAAAGGCACTTATGTGTGGCATCAGGCTGCCTTGCAGTGCTGCCATGTAGTGTGTCATTCCAGGGCTGGAAAGCTAACCTGCAGACGTGCAAGCTGTACAACCAGTAGTTGAACAGGTTTTGAGAATAGGTATTAGAAAATGATAGCATTGGTAAAAAATTAGTTTGGGCCATTGACTATTATCTTATATGGTAAATGGAATTGCTTCCTGATGATAAACAAGTTACACAGTATTTTGATGGGCTATTTGACTATTTAATGTGCACAGAAATGTGATTTTGACATGATTAGCAAAAGAGAAAAACATTTGAGAAAGCCATCTAATCCTGCTTCCTCCTTTTAGCTCTAGAGAACCAGAGAAACGGTAGCATTTCAAATTGTGATTTCCTCTTTCGTCTAATTATTATGGGAGCTGGAATGATTAACAAAACAGAAAACAAGCACTTAACGGACACATAAAAACTGTTAAATAGACAGAAAAACACTTATGCTCTGTGTTTGCTCTGCTGTTAGTAGTGCCATTTCAGAAACGCTATCTCAGCATTGCTATTTAACACATGAGTTTTAAAGATTCAAACAAGAGCAGACAGGTTTCATTAACATAGGAGGTCCCTGAAGAAATAAATATTTATTAAACTTTCAGTGATGTAAAAAGAGTGGGGTTTTTTTGACCACACTTCAAGTGTTGGTGTACTGCCTGCCAAATACATACCTGGTGAGCTATTTAGAAACTTCCTGTTCCACATGCTAATTAACAGTCTATGAATTTTAACTTAAATCAGGGTCACATAGCTGAAATGTATTTCAAAGGAGGACTGCATTTGTCATTCAAAGGCATTGCCAGGGTTTTAAGGCCTCGCTATAAAGTGGATTTCACAGCTTGAAAAACTAGTTCTCCAATAACAACTGGGTCAAAACTGGGAGGAACCCTTATGGACTGAGTCATATGAGGTGCATTAGATGCACTTAAATTTGAAATCAGAATTAATCCAAAACCAGCACACTCATCATAAACCTCTTGGCACCCTTGTGGGCAGTGTGGCCTTGGATTCAGACCCCTACAAGATCATGTTTCACTGCTTTAGGTTCCAATGAGATTCACTGAACACATACCAACATTGCTGGGTAAAAGTGCTCCTCCTCAGAGCAACTGGACAGATTTGGTTTTTGGGAATGGTAGCTAAGCTGACTGCAGTGTCTTCTACCCCTGCTCAGTGCTGCATGGACAGTGTCATTACCCAAAGCAGCGGTGTAGCACTGTAACTCCCTCTTTCTACCACTGGCTTGGTTGCCTCTTGCAAGGAAACAGGTTCTTGACATGTAGATGCCTTGATTAAATTATTTTTAGAAAATATTTTTTAACTGTTTGCTAGATGGTGGTGTTGGATTTCCAAATTTTTTTCTTATTCACTTTTTTTTTCCTTCTGCTTAAGTAGAACTAACCCTGGAGTAGTTCTTTATTCTATCAGAGCTTTCTAACCAAGGTTGCACTGGGTAAATTGTTATAACTTAGCTATACATGTCTCAGAATAATTGCATCTTAATAATTTAAAAATATATAATTGAATTTGAAAGATGAGATCCACCTACTAGTAGTAAATATTTTATCTTTTCCAACATGCATCACTTCCCCATTATTTACCTGCAGTCTTGATGCTTTTCAGCCCTGGGTTGAGGCAAACAAGTTTACATCTTGCAAATTATAAACTCAGTTATCTAGGAAAATGGCACGTCAGCCACATCTACATAATGTGCCTTTTATCCTGAGAGACCAGGTGCATATTTAGCTGTATGTGAGTATCTGGGAAGCCAAAGGACCGAGAATAAGAAGTGAGAGCAGAATGAACAATGGCAATCCAGAGATTCAAGGTTAGGTCAAACTTCAGTTAAAGCCAGTCAGAGCAAAGTGGGAAAGATATAGAGGAAGTGATCTGGGTACAGAGCTAGCTGGAAGTGTTGAGAGTTGCTGCTTTTCTTGTGACCTTAAACAGGGAGAAAGGGAGAAAAGGGGAAGGGTGAAGAAGGTAAGGGAGGTATGGCAGCAGTTGCTGCTGGAAGCTGCCAGCCTTCATTCCAGCTGTTCTTCACATAGCACCTGTGATTCCTTCTTTGGCAGTTGTAGCAGTAACAAGAATGATTCTTCAAGGTCCTGTTGTGGTAAAATTTGTAAGGATGTGGTTGACTGTCTCCTTCAGAATTCTTAAAACTTCTTACTTTACTAATGAATAGAGTAGTTCCAAACAAGAAGAACCCTTGTATGTACAGAGTAGAGGATATATTACCTTCATGTTTGGTACCTGCAATCACATCAGGATCACGAGGTCAAATTTTGACATCCACAACCGAATAAAAAAATTGGACAGAGTTCAAAGAGAATCTACAAGGACGATCGGAAGGGTTGGGAAATATGTTTTCCATTCAGAATACAAGTTCAGCTTACTTCTTTCATTAAACAAGAAATTAAGTATACTTAAAACACAAGAAAACACAAATGAGGGTCTAAACTGGTGCTTCTGTCTGGCTGATAACAATATACCACGATCCAAATATATAGTGGCAATTAAATGTTGAAACAGCCTAGCAACTTCTTCATGACTGAAAATCTGAAAAGAAAATTTGGGTGCTTTTCTAGGCATGAGTTAATCCAGGAAAGGTTGCTTCCCTTTTGTGTACAGGGGATTATCCTGATTATCACTGTAGTCTCTTCTAGTCTTCAGAACAATTAATTGTGTATCAGTTTGTCTCCTCTCTGAAATATAGCTAATCCCTGTGAGTGCATTGCAAGAACAGGATGTTCTTTGAGCAGGATTCTTCCAATGATGCTGTGTATGGGTTCTCTGGCATGTAAGGATATACTGCCACTAATTCTGCATCCTCTCGGTTTGTGAAAACATTAATAAAGTGCCTCTGTCCTGGTACTGATCTTCATGAAATTTGCAGGAGTGGGGCACATGGAAAGCATATAAACCTGTAAACCGTGTGTGCTGATGGAAACAGCCTGAAAAAGAAAGAAGTTTCCCTCATAATCACTACCTGTGGTGACACAGGAACAATAAACTGTGAAACTAATGGTTTGATGTTTGCTTGAATTTTCAGTGAAATTGCTAAAATATCCTGCTCAACCTCCACTGTACCATCTGGATCTGCAAGGATTTAGCCAAAAATTGGCCTTCTGTGTTTCTTTGAGATGTTTTAATTTTCAGCAGCTTGGAATGCTCTGGAGCAAGTTCCCAGCTGGAATTCAAATTGGAGAAATAGGCCGACTGTCATTGAATGGATGGATTGGCCATGATGATATTTTCCAATATTTTCCTATTATTTTCTTTTTTGTTTTGTTTTGTTTTCTTTTTTGTGTTTTGACTGTTGCTAAGCAGGATGTTAAGGAATTCAGAGAACCTTTTACAACAGACTTGTGCCCATGTTTAAGAATCTGTAAGTAGCTGTTCTCCCCTCCTCACCTGCATTGTACTTAGGGACTTACATTCACTGCTCAGTTGCTCAGACATTTAGTTTTATAGGATTCTTTTGCAGTTACATTCACTCTGTGACCCTCAGCAACACCAAGCAAGAGTCACAAAAAAGTCAGGAATAGAGGAATTAATTTGTTAAACTGAAGGCAAGCCAAAAGTTTGTATGTGTGTGTCTGCATGCATGTGTGTGTGCGTTCACGCACTTCTCTGAGAATGAGCCTGAAGTTCAGGATTGTTTTCAAAGGAGTGTGTTTTTAAGTCCGGGCCAGGACTGACATGCCTTGCTCTTAGGAATAAGCACTCCACATGTTTCTGAAAAATCCTGGCATATTGCTTGAGTATATGAGATCACAAGAAATATATTGAATGGTCAAGGGAGGAAAACCAAAGGAACTGCAAAGCTGGGTGTTACATAATAGATAAGAAGTAAAAAAAGAAGCTCCTTCTGGTCCAGTCACAGATGATTGTTGCAGTCTATTTCTTCAAGTTTAAGTTTGTAGATGCCCACCAACTTCTTCTCAGTCTCCTTGTATTATCCTGTGTATGGAACAACTTCTGGTGAAGGCAGAGCTGATAAACTGTAGACATCCACATTGTCCAGAACAGTCAAAAAACAGCCTAGGGCAGACATTAGCTGCAGGTATTGTATGGACTCTGAGAAAAGGAGACATGTGCCCAGGGTTCATTTTGGGGGCTTTGTAGCTGGGCAATAGTGCTGCCATGCAGTTTTGGGAAGACACAGGCCATAAAGCATTACTTTTAAGAGAAAGGAAAACCGATGCTATTTTTTCTTCCCTACTTTTTTATTGTTAGTCCATTTATTTCCAAACTTTTGTAATAGGATTTAAGAATATTGCTTTGATTTTGAAATCCCTCTAGTTTTCTACGATGTTCATTACTGTAGGAAGACATACCATTTGCTGTGCTGCCACCTAGTGCTTACATTTTGATTTTGAGCACATTGACACTTTTTAAAATATCACTGTGTTTTTTCGGGTTTTTAAGGTTCTCTTTCCCATGGAACGTCAATGAATACACAAATCAAGCCTTTCTCTCAGTTTGAAAAATACAACTACATCTGAATATCTGCTGCAGAGAATCTGGGAGACAGACAATGAAAAGATGGTTCTCCATGGATTTCAAAGACACCTCTTTACAGATAAGAGTGTGGTTAATGGAGAACAATCCCTACATTGTTATTCTGACCAATTGGGCTTTGTCTGTTGTTTGCTTTGCAGAATTATTTAATCTAATATCTACTGACATCCATTTGATGGGCAGAGAAACTTTCTGGGTACCTAAAGAAGCAAGCACAAACATGTTCAATGACTTTTGTGTGTGTGTGTGTGTAACAGGTATGATACAAAACACAGTTCAGACTACTCCTGTGAGGTTAAACAGAGCTGCAGAGAACAAATTATAGAAAGGATGTATAGCATATAACATACAGCAGAGTGCAGTGTTAATACAGTTTCTACTATGGTCTGTTCTGTTTCCAGGCTTTAAAGTTGTTATGATTCAGGATATGTAAATGGAATCAGAAAAAAATAAAACCCAGCCACCCTCTTCTGCTCCACATGTCCAGACCCAATCTTTTGGGATGCATGTATGTAGGCACTTGTAAGATGTAGCAAATCCTGCTGAACTATCTCTTTAAAATTTAATGATACACCAGGGTCTAGCTGCAGTTACAGCAGCTTGTTTCCCTCCAGAACTGTAAAATCTTGGATCGTGTAAGATTTGTTCTGCCTCCTTCCTGAGAGGTTAGAAGCTTTTGCAGGAAGAAAAGGTGGAATCTGTACATGTTGCAGGGTTTTATAGTCCCTCTGCACTTGCTGGGGCTGGTGCAGGTTTGGAGGTTGCCCTTGAGTATTACTAAATTTTCAATGAAAATTCTGTGGAGCTAACGAAAGGACTGGTGGCTACTGCCAATTTTGTTGAATTGTGGGAATGGACCAGACAAAAGCTGTCAATCTCATTGGAGTCTGGCCACCTATTTCAGAGGAATTAAATAGAGCTGGGAATGTGTTTCTGGTGAAAGCTTCAGCAATGTTCTTGCCATGTTCAGTGGTGATTTGAGTGCATTGTCCACCCTACTGGCAGTGAACTCCTCCTTACCTTATTTGTACTTTGTGCACTGACAGACATGTTGTTCTTGTGGCTGTTTTTACCTGGTAGATCTGAGCCCACATTCTTTTTGCATGTCATTTGGAGATATGGAGAAAAACCCATTAGCATAAAGGACAGGTTTGTATCTAAGTAATACTCTGCTTATACTTCTCTGCTTATACTTCTCTGCTCATGCACAAAATACATTTAGGGAGCAGATATGTCTTTGATATTTTAAAATAAAATGTTGGGGTTTATCTTCCCTCCCCATTTTTGTTTTGTGGTTTTTTGTTTTTGTTTTTTAAGGAATGGCTTATATGAATGGCTTGTATAAAAGAAATATATTTTTACTTGTAGTGCATTCTAGAGTTACTTTAAAAATTAAATGCAACTTTTTTATGTAGCAGAAGTGAGGAGACAGCAGTAGAAGACAAAGCCTTAATCAAGTACTTCTGTACAGTCTGCTTCAGCAGTTTGCACATTATTCTAAGGAGTTGGACTGGAAAAAATAAGACATAAGTAGAAAATGATTTATATAGCTTTAACACTTTCTTATTTGTCAATATTGGCACGTTTAACTTAAAATAATCAAGCTCCACCCCTACTCTCAGGACCTGACTTCTGCTGCACAGAAACTTTCAAATCTAAAGAAAGGAAACATCTGGTGTCTCATCTGGCCAAAAAGGCCATACGCATTGGACTGCAATAAGTCATGGCAATATATTTGATGTTTTTATTGCATGTATGAATAATGTATACTGCTTTGTCTATGTATTTGTCATGATAATTTTCCTGCTACAATTAACCCACAAATCCTGCTGAAGAAATATAGAGATCACTGAATTAGTCAGGTGCCATACTAATAGTTTGACATCTGAACATGAGAGTTAAAGATGTCTATGTTTGGAAAGTACTGTCCCTTAGTAATTGTTAGGGTATCCAAAGATAAATGTGAATGTATCCCTTAATGTTTTTTTGACTATCATCTGTACTCTATACCTATTATTATAACTATTTAATTACATAACTTTTGCATCAACTCTAACAATTAAAATACCTCATCCAATGTTACTTGTCTTGAAATTGCTCTTCGTAGGACAGTCTTGTGGATGAAGGATGGTATCAAGACTTGTAAAATTGCTGTGGTTTCTCCTTTTAACTTCATGGACATCCACAAACTGGCCCAACAAACTGAGTCCTGTGAGTAAGGACTGATTTGTTTGTGATAATCAAATGTGTTTTCAGATTTGAGGCATGTAAAGAGTGATTGATGTCTGTGTGCCTGTACTTATGTGGATGTGGCTTTTTCCTTTTTGGGGACTGGAATCAAGCTTGAACAGTGTGAGGTATAACTTTAGTAGAGTGTGGAATGTGTATATGTTATGGAATATGCCGAAGTATGCACTTCTGTTAAAAAAAAAAAAAAAAGAAAAAGAAAAGAAAAGAAAGAAAGAAAAAGGAAAAAACAAAGACAGATCTAATGAAAATATTTATGGCAATACAAAAAAGTCATGAGTCCAGGCCTTTGGGCACCTGGCCTGCATCTGAACTGACTGGGTACTTGCATAAATACACAGCTCTTTGTAAAAACAATCTGTGGTACATGGCTACTAAAGCACATTCTCTGTGGCCAGAAGGCCTACAAAGATAATGTCATAATTATCGAAAATCTAGGTGCTAGAACATCCAAGTGACAGGAAAACCTCAAAGGAATATGTACTGACAAAGACAGGTGCAGCCAAGTCTTTCATATCCCTAAGTCATATTTAATCATCAAAGCAATACCATTTCATTGTACTTAAGAATTTTTATTTGTTTAGGATTTTCCTTGAAAGTGGAATGATGCATTTTGTATATTTTTGAATTATTCAACACTAATCTCGGAAAAGTCACATTCAACCTGTATTTATAAGGTTTGTAGAGATTACTCAGATCAAGACAGCTAAAGTAAACATGACAAATGTCATTTTGTAGTGCTTAATATAGTTAATCCTTAAAACATGGAACCAGGAAACCCTTATTGGTACTGGTATTTGAAACCTGTAAGCAATCTCATGTTTCTAATGCTGATTTTCTTTTTATTCCACAAAGAAAATAGTATCAAGGCCTTTTTCCTGGAATATTACTTGAGGCTATTCAAAAAAAAAAAAAAAAAGAAAAAAAACCAGGAAATTTGCCTCTTTAGCCCTAATAATGGTCTCTTTATTGAACGGAGACTGGCTTTTTTTTTTTTTGTTAAACAGATTTTCTTATGAAAGGGTTAGAAGCGAATAAACTACAACTTCAAGCTCATCTGATTTCTTTTGATTTATGTTGACCTTGAAAGAGGGAGAGGTCATGCTGTTGGCAGGCAATAAGAACTAATCTGTTACTAAGTGAGTAATTAAAAGTGAGGCCTTATATATTTTTGTTATGAGTTGACAGCAATTCCACCCCCATGTCATACAGTTGGTCTAATCAACATGGTCATTGCATTTAGTGCCAAAGGAGAAGTTTACAAGAAGTCAGATGACAAACTCCAAAACGCGCAGTTCTTTGGATGAATAGACTGACTATATTGCTGATGAGGAAAAACTCCAATAAAAATTAACATCAAACTGATGTGTGCAATTAGGAACTTTACATTTTTCTGATGAATTGGAGTGGATGCTTATTAGTATGTTCAACTGAAAGATGTGAAGTTTTTTTTCAATTAAAAAAAATAATCTGAGTTTTGGCAGCTGAGGCACTGGAGGCTTCTGTTTAACTGGCATGACTTATGACTCTTCTGATATCAGACATGACAGTATTGACTTCCATGTCACCAAATAACCTAAAGAATGGTCCATATTTAAAGATGCATTAAGAAATATGTTTTTTGAGTTCAAAGTAATTTTCTAAATTGATTCAGGGTCTGGATATTCCTGCAAAGTACTGAATGACTTGGCCCTAATCCAGAAAAATGTAGTGGCTATATCTTCACCTACTTTTAAGAGTGATCTGAAGGCCGGACTTGAGGCCAAATTCACTGATTACCCGTACTTTTCACTGATCAGAGCACAGTGAAGTCAGGCTCGGAGACAACAGGGAAGAGAACCTCAAGTTTGTTCTCTGTATTCCCTATCTGATCTAGCAAAGACATTACAGAAGCAATGTTGAGCAGGCAGGATATCCTAGAGAGTGAATAGGACATAGTAATGGATGAGATGTCCCACAGAAAGATTCTACCATTGCCTACTGTGAAGACAGATAGGATTTACAGGCAGTTGAGATTGTTGCAGGAACAAAATAGACTGATGGAGCACTTTGGGTCTCTGGCCTCTGCCAGAATCAGTTATCTGAGTGTAAGTGCCACCTTGAACACCTGCTTAACTGATTTCTTTTTCATTTTAAGATAGGATCTTCATGAATAATGTACTCTGAGCTTTCAGACATATGCCCAAATACTTCTCCAATTTTGGGCAAGCCCTGGCAATAGTAAGCCTCCAAAATCAGAGGTGTAAAAAAGGGCCAGTGTAAACTTCAGCTGGTGACTATCAGCATGTGCTACAGGCAGATCGTGAAAGTACTCAGCAATGGTACTGAGAGCATATCTAATTTTTCCAGCTATACCACTTGGTCTAGTTAAAGTATTAACTTACACTGCAAGTTTTGCCTTACCAAAAATAGGGAAGAATGATCTATCCCAAAGAAATTATAAAAAAAAAAAATCACTTTTTATTCTGTAGAAGGATCTGTTTTATGTTTATCAGACGTCTGTCCTCTCTTAAGAAACCACTTAAAGGAGAAAATTTAGAGAAGACGCAAATGTTAACTGTGAGGTAGTTTTTAGCATCGCTGTCAAATTTGGCACAACATCTGCCTGTCTTTGAGAGACTAGGAAACACTAGTCTCATTCACAGATTTGACATCAAGTTTGACTATGATATAATTCTGGCTCTCACTTGAGTCTTTAGTTTTGATTTCTATTTCCTACACCTCCATTAACAAGATGTGCATGTAATTTGTGTTTTAAGGCCTCATGTCAACAGTCACACAGCTCATGTCTTGTTCCCAGGTTGCTTATAGATATGTGAGATCAAATTATTTAAGCTTAAAATGTAGTCTTGCTAAAGGTGGGATCAGATGAGTATCATTGCCCATTGGTCAGCAACTCTTGGAGCCACTTCTTTGCCTAATTCCCTAAAATTACTAATTAGCTTCTACTACAAAACATCGGAGCTACAAGTGCCTACAAAGCAGTTTCCCATTATCCACTCATTGCTCATTTTGGCTTTAAGTTCTGCTATGTGTGATAAAATCTACAGAAATATGTAAGATCAGTCTGATTGACATTACAGTCAGGCAAAAGATATTTCCTGCGAGTGGCAACAGCACAACTGTGTATCTCAGCCAGAATTCGCTTGGGTTTGAAACGATTGTGAAACAGGCTGGAACTGCTTGTGAATGGACAACTCTGCCTAACAGATGCTTATACGTAAAGGCAGCCAAGAGACCATGCATGAGCACTGTGTGTTTGTGGGGGCATGAGTTGTAGCCAGAAATGTCTATAAAGAATCTGCCCTAAGCTTTCTGGGCCAAGATTAAGCAGATATGTCGTTTCTAATCCAGTTTTGGGGTAAACTTCTGAATTATTAAAAAAATATGTTTCTGCAGCTGTTTCTGGGGAAAAAAAAAAAAAAAAAAAGAGAAGAAAAGAAAAGGAAAAAAGTCCAAAAGAAGAACTCAGCAATGTGGATCAGGGAGCTTGAAAGGGCTGGTTTCTTAGAACTGCATTTTTTGTATTTCCTAGTTAGACATTTGGACACCAGCCAGCTTTCTGCTGAGTAGGTTGGCAGGATATAGATACACAGCAGTCTGCTGCCTTCCATATCCCTCCTTCTATATGTAGTGTTCCTGCTTCATAAAGCCATTAGTGACCAGATTACAGAAAACATTGGGTTTTGTTTCAGAGCTTTTATTTGTTGTTCCATTTCCTGTTTCATTCCTATTTAACCTCTGCTCTTTCTAGTTCAGACATAGTATCAAAGTGAATTTGGAAATGAACTTCATATGGATAATGATGAATTGTAAAGTATACGTGCAATATCCAATATCACTTTTTTTTTTCTTTTTGGTATAATAAGCCCTATAATTATTTTTTAATAAGCAGAATGTATTTTATGAATCTATTAAGTTTTAATAACACTGCATTTCCACCTCCCTCTTCCAATAGCTTTTTTCCATCAAAACTATCCTCACAATAGATCAAGACCTATGCCTTTGAATTGCATAGATAGATTCTATAATGAATTTGGAAACTCAATGTTTTGATCCTCACTTAAGGTCTCATTCTAGTATAAATGTATCTCTGTGTTTGAATGACCATCTACAATATCAGAAAATCCTCTTGACTTGGGTGGAAGGGGGGCTTTCAAGGGTTGAAATACTGTAATGAAACATGGAGAAGGATGCTCTGAACATGATCAGAAGGAACTCTTGCAGTGCATATTTAAAGTACATATTAAAACTGGAATAACTCTTATTTTATTTTGTCAGAAATTTGAGCCTTTTGAAGGTAAGAGATGAAGACTTTGAACTTTGAACTTTGAACTGATGAGGCCAGTGAAGAGAAGGGAGAATGGGTGAGATATTTTTATGGTTGATTGTGCTGTTCATGGAATATCCTGTAGCATTTTGTGCAGCTGGAGCTTCTAAATGAGCTGGAAAGACAAGCAGCTCATATCATTTTGGAAGTGATGGCTGTTTATTGATATTTATCATTAGATGTCTTTGCACAGAAGAAGTCCATTCACTCTAAGAGGGCTGCCTGGACTGCCAGTCCTTTTCAAGTCTTTGAGCAGTATTTTACACTGAGCTATATATAGAATCCTGTGTACGTTTTCAGGAGGAGATAAAAACACATTTTCACTAAAATATCATTTACAGCTCCTGGACTTGCATGAAGGTTGTGCTCTATATGAGATTTAATCTCACAAGAGATTTTGAATTCCTAAAAGCTTGCTCATGAATAAAAGGTTTCATCATACCAAGGAATGCTTTCATCTATGTTTCTTTGGTTATTGTGCATTTGAAGGATGAAGGAAAGTCTTTTCTGACAGGGTTGTTGGCTGTTTCAAGACCTGACTACCACTAGACTTGTTGCTTTGGTATTTAGATGAGGAAAGAGATGGGTTGGATTCACAGTGTTTGCATCATGACTTCTTCACGCTGCTACATTCAACTGCATAAACAATTGTGATGCATTAGGTACATATCTATTTGTGAGTGCCATGGACAGAATGCTTAACAACTGTGTTGGAGTCTAATGGGACATTTTCCTTGGTTTGTGCTGCAAATTAAATTATGCATTTTGAGGAATTAATTGCATTTTATTGTGCCCGTTTTAGCTCTTGTTGTCTTCCATTAGCTCTTGGACGTATAATGGTTTGTATACAGCTGGCAGGCACTTTTATGGGTGATGAGGTGGTGTCATTAAAGCACAATAATAATGATTCACCAAATCATCAACTCTTTGCTACATGAATTCTATATTTCTGTCCTTTAAATTAAGTTAAGAATGAGTGTCCGGCACTCTTTGTCATCTCTGTAGTGTGTTGTTTTCCTTGTAATAAGTTTTACAAAGTGATAAAGTCGATAAATCTTTGTTTGAATTAGGCTCTTGAATTTTCTTGCTTGACAGAAGTTGATTCCTCAATGCCATCCATTAGTACAGTCTCTTCAAAGAATGGTGAGAAAAATCAGATTTTATGGGTTTAGATTTCAGCATGATGAAACTGACACACACTAAAAAAACTAGGAGAAAGTAATATTTTAATGACAAATAATTCTCATCATTTAAAGAAACAACTGGAAAGGGATATGCTGAAACTGAGTGAGAACAGTACAAAATCTTACATTTAGGACAGTGAAAATCCAACTCAGAGATATAATGCGAAGCCTAACAGGAAAAGCTAGAGTAGAACAGGGAGGACCTTGAGAGGGACCTTGGGATTATGTTTACATCAAGCATGTGATGTCTTTGCAAAACCACCAAAACCAACTCTAGAATACACTTAGGAAAAAGTTGTATGTAGGAATAGGAAATAGTTATTTTCCTAATTTGGCATTTGGGACACCTCATCTGTATTACTTTTGTCTGTGGAACATTATTCTTTGACAATGACTAGAAAAATTTTGGATTGCCCAGAGGTGAAAATGAAAGAAATGAAAGACCTAATCTAAAATCTTACCCTATGCTGGCCTAAGAAAGAGAATCATTGTGAAAGGTGTTGCAATTTTTAAATTTCTTTTTGACAAGAAGGCCAACAGTAAACGGTTACCAATGTAGGCTAAGGCCAGAGGTAATCAGTTGTCATGGACAAAAGATATCCATGTTAAATACTCTAAGTCTTTTTGTAGGATACTTTCGTAGTTGGACAGGTGGAATTCTGTGGGTTGTAGAATCTCCTTCATCATAAATTTTAAGAACACATGAGTGTCAGAAACAGTCCAAGTTTACTCACAGAATCACAGAATTGGTTAGGTTGGAAGGGAAATGGGTCATCTGGTCCAACCTCCCTGCTCAAGCAGGGTCATCCTAGAGCACAACATGAATATCTTCAATGAGGGAGACTCCACAACCTCTCTGGGCAATCTGTTCCAGTGTATGCTCACTCTCACAGTAAAGAAGTTCTTCCTTGTGTTGAGGTGGGACTTCCTGTGCATCAGTTTCTGCCCATTGGCTCTTGTTCTATTGGTTGGCACCACTGAGAAGAACCTCATTCCATCTTCTTGATATCTACCCTTTAGATGCTTACACACATTGATACATCTGTGTATATATACACTGATACGCTACTTTTCCATAGCTAGGAGTTAAAGTAGATCTCTTGTGGTCCCTTCTCATCCAAAATTTTTGTGACTTGGTCTCTATCATCTTAATGTTTTGAAAGCTTATAAAAAACTGCACTTGAGATATAACATTGGCAAAACCAGATGTGATAGGCCCCCTGTGAGCCGGACAAGAGGTAGCTTCTGAACATAAGAGGGAAAGACATTAATTTGCAGTTTAGACATTTGTCTTTGATAATATGTGTGTTCAAATTTTCCAGAATGACAGATCTTTCTAAAGTATCCCTATTGAAGTACCACTGGACTCACCTTTAGGTTATTGATGTTATGTGACTTTACATTGTTTCTATTGCTAAATAAATGAATCCAGTGGTATTAGTCTTACAAAAAGCACCTATCTTTTCAAATGTGATGTTTGTGGTGAAGATAGTGCCGGGAGATGGTTTGTCCTGCCTGTGTGGGGTGGAGAATCATTGGTTAGTACAAGGCTTGAAATGTCATCCAGCTGGATCTCAGTGATGCAAGCTACAGTGGACGATTCCCAGCTGATGACTCAGATGTTGTTTGTTGTTGGCAGGTCTTTCATTGATCGTATTTTTTTTTCTTCATATCTGGTTGACTTTTGGATTTGCTTCCCTTTTTGTTCAGAGTTATATATGAAATTAATCTTAAATTTTTGGTCCTTTTGTCCAGTTATTTACCAAATTCTACCCTTTGGAATAGTGCTTATTGTTTTCTATGTTATTTCTTTACCGCTGACAGACATAAAATTACACTGTCTTCTACTAGTGGTTCATGCCATACATGAATTGTAAGTAATATGTATTAAATGACATACTTACCACAATATTTACTCCAATAGTCTTAAAACCAGCTGTTCCAAATTGCAATAGCTTTGTCTTCAGATGGCTGTTTTTTTGTTGTGAATGTCTCATTAGAAACGAATTCCTTCTTCACTATAAATAAGTAGTACTTTACTAATGATTTTGCAAGGCTATGTGAAGAAATGAAAAGCAGGGCAGGTAGAGTGGGGAGGTGGCCTGTATAAGGACATCAGCAGGACTTCAAGGACCCTGCTCTTGTGTAAAGCAACTGAATGTTTGAACACCTTGACTCAGTTTCAAAACTACTGTAATATAGTAATAAGTAAACACTCATCAGTATTTCAGTGACATAAAATATATTTCCACAGAAGTCATTAAGACAATTAAAACTGATTTTGAATTGATCTTCCTGATTTCACACCTGTCTGGCCTTTCATGGTAGCTGCTTTGCTTTCACACGCTCACAGTTTCATAAATAGCTTGGGCTGATGTAAGGCCATGCTGCCAGCTATACACGTGCCCAGCTTTGCCCTTGCCATGTGATTCCACCTCTTCCCTTACATCAGTTCTATCACTCGTGAGGCCATGGAAAAAGTTGCTCATCCAGCTGAAATTTAACTTAAAATTAGGAAGTGTTTTCAATCAGATTAGTGATGTGATCTGATGTGCACTGAAACTGAATAATTGCTAGGGTTGAGACAAAATATGGGCCAGGACTGCAACAGAACCTGCAGAAAAGGGTGGGACTTGCCCATTTGCAGTAGCCTCCAGGCAGATCAATTTAAGAGTTTTCATTTTATTATGCCCATGGTGTGCTTAACCATTTGCGTAATACACTTGGTAAATGACAAATATTCTGTTTGAATTTTCTTTGTATGTGGGTGATTTAATTGTAGAGTTCCTTTGAAGGGTTTAACATGCTTTTATAATATTAATCCTGCAATTTGTATATAGTATTGTTGATTTGTTTTTATGAGACAGGTGCATCTCTTACCATACTTGTGTCTATCTTGTTTTGGATCTCACTTCACTCCTCTTTACCCCCATTATCTCTGTTTAATAAAGTTTATTGTATGGGCTAATATTGTTATATCAGGTTTCGATGAAACTTAAGAGTTTAGATGAGAAATTGCTCCTAATTATCACAAAATTAGTTGGTGCTTAGCCCACCACTCTTTCTTATCTTTTCTGTTGTGCCAAGTAGGATTCATTCCTTGGTCTAGAAATAAAATTTATCACAGATTAAGTCTATTATAGTTTCCTACTGTTCTAATTAGCCATGCTGCAAATGAGCACAAAACCACAGCAGTTTCAGTAACAAGTTCTGCATAAGGTCTTTGAAAATTCTGAATTCTAGTCATAGTTTGCCAAGGTAACTTAGTGACTGAAATTGCTTTCAGCTCCCTCTTCTTGTGGGTCCCTTCCACCTCAGCAAATTCTGTGATTGTATGATTTTACATTACATTTTAAATATCAATGATATTGTTTATTTATCTGCTATGCCTGCTGTTTCAGCAGCTAAAAATGTTGGCAATATGAAATGCTTCAAAGATGGAAAAAGCATAGTATACCCAAAAAGTTAAGTCCTACCAGTACTGGTAACACTAGAGCAGGCATGCAAGTGCTTGGATGAGAAGGATGTCTGCTCAATTTTTGCATTTCAGCCATAGAAGTGCTTATGGGATAGAAAGTCCCTTAGCATGGGTCTGGGAAACATCACACTGAATTCCACAGCCAGGCAATTAAGCCAGCCATGAAAGCTCCAGATGAGAACAGTGTGCTTAACAGAATGCAAATTGCATTTCATAGATCTGGTTATTTTAATTCAAACCGAGGTCATCAATGTGTTTCCTTCAGCACAGTGATAACTAGAAGTCATTGCCTATTGTACTGTGACTGGCTTTTACCATTTGTGGTTTTAACCAAATTCCACTGTTTCTTGTATATCTGTCCTCCTTTATATCAAATATAATAGCAGACATATTTTAGTGGTAATATCTACTCAGTTAGAAAAAGAAAGGCCCTGGAAACTTTTAAAGGAAAAATATGGGCTCATTTTCATATCTATTTTCCAACCATCAGCAAGCCTAGTAAAACATGTGGATTATTAGGCATGTAATTGTACTAAAGCATCCTCTGGTATCCATGTGTCACCTCATTTCATGGTAATCATTTAAAATAACTGGTAATAGAAATCAGCTGAAATGAAGTTAGTTTTTAGAGACCTTTAAAGGCAATCTTAAGGCCAGGAACCCCCTGAATCTTGATTGTTAAGCTGGTCTGTAAGTGAGAACATGAGTAAAGCCGCATGACAATAATTTTGTAATTTGGAAGTATTACAATGTACTTGGATCTGTATGGTTCCTGGAATGGTTGCTTATAGTCCTCTATGACTACATTCTTTAGCAATTGCTGAGTGAGGACTTGGCACTCCCTGTGAGTACAGTCAAAAAAACCAGTAAAGTATATTTAAGACTCTTCTAAGATGCTTTCCAGAACCTACAAATCTATTCTGAAGCAATTTCGTTTCAGAAAGTAAAAGAGACTTCAGCTTTTTCCAATAGGAAGCTGAAAGCCAAGTCTGGAACATTGTGCAAGAAAAATGGGTACTGATGATTGAATGTCATGCATCAATACTTGTTTTGGCGAAAGGTTTTGGAGATTGATGTTCTTGGGATGGTAATCTGAAATGACTGTTTCCTTTCAGAAATAGTGGAAGTTGTTCTGTCTAGGCAGAGAAATTACCATATTCTACTTTGTCAGTGTGCACAGTACCTTAATGAGTGCAAGAAATGGAATATCCTGCTACATTTTCAATTTTCTTTGCTTGTGAGACAGAGTCAGAAAGATTTTTCCTATTAAGTTCATTTGAAAATGTTGTATGTGCACCTAATATAGGTGGTCTTCATTTTATTTTTCCTTTTTTCCCCTAATGATCTAATCTACAGTCTTCTGTTCTGTTCAAATAACCACTGATTGACTATGTATATTTCAAGGATTTTAAGTCTAGAGCAATATCTGTATCACAGGATTCTCAATAAACCTCTGTATTCAGGGAACATGTTACAAGCCTTCATTATAATTGAAACTATTGTGTTACTTATTTGAAAAGTATTTTGGATATGCTTATTTCTGTCCATGCTAGTGAATTTGAAAAGAGCAGCTGCCACAGAAATATGACCTGTCTGAACTGAGGAGACAGTCCTTTCATATAGTACCAAAGGAATAGAACTGAGGGATGTAAAACAGTCTTGGTAGTTCAGATATTTAAAAATGGATTATTTCAAACTATTGTGTAGTTCATGCATAGTCCATGGCTAGAACCTGTGCTGACATCTGTACTCTGGCTGCCTCTTCACTAAGAGTGAGGTTGGATGATGGCTGACATGTGTCCACCTCTGAAAACATGTCTGTGTCTGTGGAAACCCATGATGACCAGAGCCTCCAAGTCTGAGTTATCAGTCAGTGCCCTCTTTTGATACTGGCAGTGAAAATGTTCTGCTGTCACACAGCAACAACTGCATGTTCTTACACCACTCTTTGCTGGTTCCCTACTGAAAAACAGGCCACATGTTTCTCAGAAGAGGGAGGATGGGGATCTGGCACTGTTGTGTCACTTAGCCTGGGTTCTAATTTGCAGTCTATCTCTCAGTTAATTTCCCTGTTACCTTGATAATGCTTAAACTGCAGACGGTGCATAAAGAGGAAGTGCAGGGCTGCTGGTAGTTTGTGCTCACATTCCTGATTTTAAGTGTATTCATACTGATTGTGGTCAATGAGAAGTGTGCAGTTTAGCTAGTCTCTTTTGATCCCTGGCACTCCTAGACATATATGCCAAGTTCAGTTGTGAAAGACTTTTTCCAGCAACAGCATGTGGCTCTGTTTGGCAAACTCCCACGAACAATTTTGTTGGCAGCTACCAAGTGGCCTCTGGATCTCTAATGCAGGAATGCTGCTGATAGACTTCTGATCTACGTATTTCTCTGAAAACAATTTCTTTTGACATACTTTTCAGTTCTGCATATGCTCATTTGCTTTATATTTATCTCTTTGGTTCCAAATCCCATATAAATCTCTCAAAGCATACAGATCCATTTACAGTTAAAAGAAAAATTTTGTATGCTAGAAATCCATAGTGTCCCTTGTCCTTCAAATTTCCCTTGTGCACCATATTTTCACTGTGCCTCTGTAAAAGCTGTGTGTTCTTAAGAATTCATGTCCTATGCCCCTTACTTGCTTGGTTAGAATAAATGACATTGATGGACTAGATGCTGGTTGCCTTTGGGTACTGGCTTGAGACCTCAGTATGGTCCTTCAGTTTTCTTGTACTTCTACAGTGACAAGACAGATGTTCCCCATAACTATTAGCATAGCTAGCCATGACTACAGGAGGTGCACTAGGCAGGTCACGAGAGATTCCTTCTGTCTGGGCAGTGCTGACACAATTAAGCCTGATGACACTACACCTGTCCAGCAAGAGGCGAGCAGTTGCATTTCAATATTTTCTCAGGAAACACTTTGCCTTCCCCTTCTTGGCCGGGAAATGCAAATGCAAAGCTAACTGCCCATCTCTTTTAAGTGCTGCCATTTGTACAATCCTGTCAACTTGCATTTCCTGCTGGCAACCACTGCTCTGCTCTGTGCTGTTACTTATCATTACACAGAACAGTCACTCCATGGCTGTCTGCTCCTTAGAAACACATGTGAATTAGATCTCAAAACATGTGACTTAATGGAAATAGCCCGAAGTTATATATAAGGGAAGGTGGAAATGCTGTGAAGGCACAAAATATGTATTAGACAGGAATTCCAGAACAAATTTCTCTCTGGACAGAGCTGTGTTCCTTGTGTTTTCTGGCATTGGATTTTTAAGAATGAAGAAAATGAGGTTGACAGGTAACAAATTTTGCATAGTCTCTGTTAACCATAGCATACTGACAAACCCCCTCATAAAAAACACGCTATTCTGTGTCTTTCATCATGACAGATAGTTTCTGTGCCATTTGTCCAGCTACTGTATCATATAAGTTCTTCCTGAAACCCTGAGGAAGTCTTGAATGCTGAGGAAATGACACCCCCAAATAGATATTCACTGTTAACTTGTGCCCAAAGTTTGAGTTATGTTTCCGTAACTTCTCCAAAGGTAAAAGTAGCTTCTTGGGTGAAACTGTGATTGGAATTTTGCCCCAAAGTCTCATCAAGTATTGTCAGATTTAACATAATAGGAGCAATAGGTGGAAGTATTTCTACCTTCTTTTCATTTTGTCC
>JAWWEV010000167.1:49072901-49120078 GCA_035583235.1 Hafferia zeledoni | reverse complement strand
ATACCCCCCCCCCCCCCCCCCCCCTCCCCCCCGCCGCTTTTAATTTCCTTACAATTGGGATTTTGGATAGAAATCACTGCACTTTTCAAATACGGATTTCAAAGTGAGTGAAGGCAAATAATGCCATGCCAGTATTTTTACACTTCATACATTCCTGTTGTTGACTTTTCACACACTGAAAGACAGTTCTCCATTGATTTTTCATGGGTTTTAGACATGTTGCAGGCAGAAAACCGATCTGTCATATTTTCCATTCTTCAGCGTGTAAGTTCAAGAAAATCATGGTGTAATGTGATGTTGTTTAAAGTGATGCTGTCAATAACATTCCTGCATTTGGAGCAGTTAGCCTCCCTGGTAAGCTTTGGATTTGCATTTTATCTTCCTCACCACTGGCCTGAGTGAAGATACCAGCATTATCACTGAAGTATTTTGGCTCAAAAGCATCAAGATTTTTCAGGTGGCAAAACACACTGAAGAGAACCCAGTCATCGAGCTCCCCCACTGTATCTGGTTTTGCAGCCTGTTGAGCTGGGAATGCTTTGAACTGGTGGTTGCAATCACTGTGCAGTTACAGTGGCTGCAGGGGGAGGTGGCTGCAACTCAGCACATGGTTCCAAATAATGTGTTACAGTGCCAGTGCTTTCTGCTTTGGTGCTGGCTGAACCTGCAATCACAGCATAAAAGGACCTGGAGCCTGATCTGGAAGGTCTGACACAGGTCTTCAGCAGGCCTATTCAACCCAATGCATTTTTTTTTTTTGATTCAGCATGGATTTGGAAGTTGGGCTCTTGCTTTGTCAAGCACCATGTGGTGAACAGCCTTATCACACCTTCACACTCCAGCTGGATTTCTGTCCACAGCTTAAATCATGGCCTAAGAACATGTAAGGCTAATTAATTTTATTAACTTTCAGGTTGATACTGAAGGGATAGAAGGTGCCATCAAGCAAATCTCGCTGACAGGAATCTGTTGACTTCCATTCACTCACAGTCACCATTGCTTCATGTAGACATAAACCTGCTGCTTCATATACTTAAAAGTACAGACTGTCCCTACTAGATGTAATATATTCAAGGAAATTTTTAACTGATATCTGTGAAGCTACTATTTAGTAGAGAAAGAAACAATTCCTGAAAGAGGAAAAAGAGGAGAATCAGCTATCAGTCAAGTGAGAAAAGGTTCAGGGTGGTGATGGGAATCAAACATCTTGTGCTTGAATTGATGAATATTTTTAAGCAAGTGGCATAGGTCCTGTTGCCATCAGGAAGATCAGAGTCTTATCAATGTGGCTTATTAGGGTCAGTCTTGAAATAGTTTCATATGTCTTTGTATTTATATTTGAGCATGCTGCAATGTGGTCTCATTTCCCCACTTGGTTGTTGGTTTTTTTTGTTTTTTTTTTAAATTTTTTAAGCATGAGAAGTAGGGAGTAAGGTGGAAGAAAGATTTTATTAATTCCTAAATAAAGTTGTCTAGGATTTTTTAAGATTCTAGTGATGCTTTATAGAAGCTTATCCATGACATCATTAAAAAAACCCAAGCAAGCAGCAGTTCAGAGTCATGCCATCTAAAATACCAGTCAGCAATCCCAATAACAGTAGTACTCTCTGATTTTTTCTGGGGAGACCATCTGAAGAAACAGAACATCAGCAGAAATTTTTACCTGTCATTTATAAAATTAAACAGCCAAATGTGAAAAGTTTAGAGCTTGCTTCAGGGCATACCATCAGTGGCTATATGGTAATAGCATACTGTACACCTTCACTGATGGAGGAAAACAGTCACAGAACCTTTTTTGAAACCCCATTTGGGACCACTCTTAAAACCTGGTTGTTGCCTACATTGTATTTCCCAGCAGCATTCCTCTTGTTAAGTCTGAAGGACTGGAAGTAGAAACCCAGCAGGAAGGAATGCTGAGAGTTTGAAGGTTTTTGCAGTTTGTGTAATGGAGTGAAGAACTAATTAATCAAAAAGAGAAAGACATATCTGCATTATTTCCAAGAGCTCCCAAAAGGCTAAGACCAGGCTGGTATTAATGCATTCATTGCTTTTATTGCCTTGAGGTAACTGGTGAGGGTGTTCACCTCTGGGCAAGAAGGTAATGTTATGATCCAAGTTCTGCTTGTACTAATTTTCCCACTAAGCTCAGTGGGACTTTCTTGACACCGCTCACTTTACTCAGGTAAGTATTAAGTTTACATACTGATGTGATAGAGAATTAGTGCCAGAGGCCTTATCTAGAGGCAGTTTTCTTCTATCTGAAATCATTCCACTCTGTATGGAAAGTAAGGCTGGACACGTCAGAGAAATATTTTCATGACATGCCTGATTGATTGTTCTTCCTATATGTTCTGGCTGTTGAACCGTCCAGCCAGGATAAGCGTTTCCAAACAGCAAATCCTTCCAAAAAGGGGAAGATCAACTAAATATAATTTGAAAGTGTATTAGCCTGGCTTTCTTGTATTTCCATATTTTCCAATTTAAATATGCTTCACTTGGACATCTGAATGAAGTAGTTGAAGAACGTTGACATTTTCCTACTTCAGGAAAACAAAATGAAACTATTCTCAAAGGATCCTCATAAAAACTTTTCACTGTGTGCTTAGTCACAGACAGCAGAAGGTGCAGAATTCTGGCAAGGTGCCAGGGGAGCTGCACGTGTTGTGCTTCCTCTGATCTTTGTGCACAGACTCACAGGCATACACACTTCCATATCACTTCCTGATCACGACCCTGCTACTTTATTATACTCAAACTGTCTCTGCAGTAGCTGAAGTAGCTGAAATGGCAACCAGAGAGAGAAAGGCAGAGGGCTGTTCTTAACAGTAGCAGCTGATAGACGTAATTGCATGTTTACTTTAGAACTGAATTTTCAAAACTGACATATAATTTTGAGTGCTCAGTTTGAGAGACTTCAGGCATTTTTCTTTTATCCAGAGGTCAACCAGTGTTTGCTGGTTCTGCACATTACAGCTGGAAGTTTGGAGGCTCCGCCAAGTCCCCCCCTTTTTAAGTAGCATGCCATTTATGTTTAAAGCAAGTATCCAATTTGTGAAGATACTGGGTCATGTCTCTGACCCGTCAGAGTTTTTAGTGTCTCATTTATATTGAAGCATACTCCAAATTAACAGCAACAGGAGGTCACTTAGAAATAAATAATAATCTTTTATCAAGTTACTTACATTGCAAATCATAATTCCAGTGACTTTCCCCCTTCCTTTTTCCTGTCATGGTGATTTTTGCTAAACATGACAGATAATTACATCTTAGTTGATCCCTTGGCTATTGTACTTCAAAATGGCTGGTTTTGCTTAATTCACTTTTAATTCTTCAGTTGCCTGCAGCCTACAATAAAAATGAATACAAACGATGTTTAAAAGCTTTAGAAGGCAGATCTGACAGATGCACCATAGGATTTAGAGACAAAAGGCAACTGGGCACTCCTACCAAATCATATCCCAGCTAATGAGAGGGTTTGGGGTCAGCAGAACTCTTCCATGATTTGGAGCCTTCTGAAAGGCAACTAAATCTACTGCTGTCAGAAGTTGGGCACCATGTTGAAGTCAAAGCAGAAGAACATTCTGGGAAACTTGGGAACAGAGAACTGGAAAGCATTGTCTGGATCATCAAGTCTAGTTTTTTACTGTTGTAGACATCAGTGTTTCCTAATCTCTTTCATTAAGTTACCCAGATCTATCTTAAAACTAGTTAGATTGCTTGCCCCCACTGCTCCCCTTGGCTGGCTGTCACAGATCCTCTTTCTTCTCATGGTTAGAAGCCTTCTAATTTCCAAACTAAATATATTCATGGTCAGCTGACGCCCATTTCTTCTTTTGCCAATACAGTCCTGAGGCTCAAAAAACATCTTTTATTCACTTTAATCCCTTGATGCAGGAGATAGCATGTCTCATTTATTCATCCTGCTGCACTATTCAAGTTCGGTCTTTTGGGTTTTTCTCCTCTAAGGACATCTCCATTCTCCAGGGACGCCCTTCTCTGAGCAAGCTAGTCACAGTTTGAGTTCAGTCTTTTTGACTACAAATAGCAAGGCCTAACCACAGTATGTCAGTGTGAGCTCTTACCAGTGCCTTCTACAAAAGGGGCAGCTCAGCCTTAATCCTGCTGTGAACACCTCAGTTCAGAACAGTAGTTCACACTGCTAACTCAGATGTGAAAGAGGATACCTGCAGTTGTCACAACATGAATGCTGCAATTCATGAACAGAAAGATAGTGCAAGCTAAGAAACAGGTCTTATCCACTATCCAGCCTTAATGGATGAAAGTTTTCATTAAAACTGTGCCTTTGAGATTTTTCAGTAGAATAATAATAGTATCACTCTAATTAAAGCTGTCCATGAATTAATTTGTTCTACATGATGATATTGATCACCTTCAGATAATGTGAACAGAATCTTCTTTATCAGATAGGGCATATATGAGATTGCTTGCAAAGAAGTAACACCTTTGTGCAGAGTGAATAATAAACAGAGACAGATTTAACATAAACTAGCTTTGTAGTGTTTAGAAGTTAAAAATCCTTGTTTTACCAGTAGATGGCACAAATCAGCTTGTTTTGGTTTCAGAACATGTATAAAGAATACACTGAATAAATGATGAAGAGAAATAAAAACAAAATTCTTCTATTTATGCTAACTAGATGACAGCAAAAGTAACAAACAGGAGAGTAGTATTCATATATATTGTGTTATATTATGCTAGTGGGATTTTTGGTTAAAACAATTTATTTGCCAATGCATTTTAATAGATTTTGACTGGATTTTGGCCTATTCAGACCTAAGCAGAAATGCCAAGGCAACCAGTGGCTTTGGATCTTGTCCCAGTTTCATGAGTGCAAATCTTTTTGTTCTCTCTAGGCACTTAGCCTTGCACAGAGAGCAGATTTGTGCTTATTTATTTCATTGGTAGGGTGTCTTTTTTTTCTTTCAAGAGGGAATATATTCTCACACTAAATCTTTCATTTCAGCTGTTTAAATACCAGCTGGTGAAGAGTTGCATCCATTAAATTGTCAGCTCTTTTTAATTGAGCTGATTTTAGCTCAGGGCACTTGGTACTTTGGAGAATGGCTCTGTATCTTGGAAGACACATCCCACACTGAGATGTGGAGGAGTGCTTCTGACAGAACTCTTGCCTCATCCTTCACCCCTCCCTTGCCAACCATGTAGCCAAGTTTTTCATGGGGAATCCCAGCCTTGGTGACTGGCCAGATTGGCTTCTTACTTTGCAAAACAGGACCGTATTACAGAGCAAGAGGGTAGTCCCAGGACAGCCAGCTACCTCCCTGTCCTCTCAGGTGTTGCCTTCACCTTGCTAACAACTAAGGAATCATGGCCCATTTTCTTCTGTCTCTGTCCCTCTTTTTGCTTCTATCAATTCTTGTCACTGCAGGTTCCTTTCAGGCAATATCAGAGCAAATTTGATTTTTCCATACAAGACTGCAGCCTTTGTATGACTTAGTCAAAGATATTTCTTGCAACAGGAGCAAATGTTAAGAAGATACAAATTGAGTATGTTAATTGGCCTTGTTTGAAAGTAGATTTTGTGGCAAGAATAATTTGATTCTGTTATCCAGCAAAAAGGGAATTCCAATTCAACACAGTTATTCTGTAAAAGGCCATCAGTAACTGGATGAAAAAAAAGCTGTTTTGGTAGGAGGGCTCAGAACAATAACACAATAATAATTTTATATTTTATTAGCTGAAGGGCTGATCAATAGCTAATTATTGTTGGAGTGAAAAAAACCCTCTCAGCCAACTTCTTCCCTCATAAATAAAATTACAAAAAGGCTCCTTTGAAGTGCTGTGAGTCAATATTACTTGGACAGACATTTATCCAGTTATGAAATGTTAAATGAGGACATTTTCTTACCAGGGAAAATGGCACATCATGTTGTATAATAATAATTTATTTAAAAAAAAAAAGAAAATAATTCCTTTTTCTCATTCCTTTAATTTCTTATATAATGAATATATTACACTTTGGCCAAGGAATTCAGTAGAGAAAGCAAGATTTAGCCAACAGCATGTGAAAGTTGAGTTTGACTTATATTCTAGCTTGAATGCTCTTTTAAGTACTTGAGGGGGCTGTGTTAGGAGCTGTGTCATGGTGTGTGTCACTGGAAATACTTTCCTGCAGGAGATTAGTGCTGAAGGGGAGGCACTCAAGAGCTATGTTTGCCGCCAAGTAACCCCTTAAAACCCCCAAAAAACAATACAGAGGTAAGCATGTTCCTAATGACAACATCCTTCAGTTCATGAGTTGTTGCTTCACAGCTCTTGAACGATGATTCTGACTTGGCTCAGGTGTGGAGGATTGCAACTTGAATTACAGAACAGATTTGTTTCAGGAACTACAAAGCAAGGAGGCAAAAAATCTCTTGTCTTTGGTGATGTGGGTGTCTTGGGTGGCTGGTAAATGGCACTTGCACACGTTTATGTGGCAGAGGTGATGTATGTCTGGGCAGGCAGGTTTCTCCTGGGACTCCTGCCTGGCTTGTTCTGACAGCACAGTATGATGGACAGTGACTCCACATCTCCTGAGACTGACCTCTGACCTCATCCCTACTTTTGTGATGGGATTTTAAGGATGTTACTTTTACTATAACTACTGTATTCGTAAAATCTATAAAATATGAAAATCAAAAATCAAAAACCCTTCCTGCATCAATGGGAAAACAAGTTTCCATTCATGTAAACAGAAGCTTGTATTTCTGTGCCTTTAAATTTTAAAGACACTTTGATTCTTTGAGGATGAAGGATTTTGTGCAAATTTAATTACTGCTGTGATACTTCAGAGAGTCTGCATAGCACAAAATTTTGCATTGGTTAAACTAGGCTTAAACTCAAGAACAGGCCTTCAGTGCAAGGCTTTGGATATTTTTATGGATGAGACTATTTTTTAAATGTTCACAACACGCAGAGAAAATTAAATTCAGTCTCATGAGACTCACGGTACAAATGGAGAGAGAAAACACATAAAAACCATTCTGGATGATCATCAAAGCTTGGTAATTATTTTTATTAGTTGTGCAGCACCATTTCTGATTGTATTGGCAAGCTCAGTAAAAGGCAGTGTGCACTTTACAGGGGATTAAGATGGAAAGAGGGTGTATGCCTTTCCCTGTCTGAGGTAGATGTTGTTTCATGTACAAGGAGCTGACAGAAAGTGGAGGTAGAGGGAGTTCCCGAGGAAGCAGTATTGCCAGAGGCACTGGCATAATAATGGAAAAGAAGAATACGAGGAATTAAGAGCAGGGGTGTAGGCAGGGATGGACTTGTGCAGGGTCTGGAAGATTCCCTCTTGCCTCTGCTGATTTTCAGGCAAAGGCATACTCATCCAATCTTTGCTATGGAGTGTGAATATTGCTCTTAAACTTTCTGGCTGTATCTAAAAGTACAATCTTCATTCCCTTTCCATGTAGCCAAAAATGCAAACTGGGCTATCCAGACTAGATACTAACTGCCTTTTAAATCTGCTGCAGAGCATTCCCATTATTTTTATACACTAGTCATGCATATGTACACCTTACACATTAAAGGGGAACTTGGTATTCATATCACCCTTGGCTCAAGCATATGCTTACAGCACCATTTTTGAAGTATTATTTATGTTCAAGGGGTTAATACAGATACTAGCAGTCAAGTAATGACAAGGATATATATTTAAAGGAGTATAAGGAGTTACAGTGATGATGAACTTAGCCTTGATCTTTCCCAGAAACTGTTACGGCAACTGGCTTTGGAGCATGGTGTGAGATTGGTACTAAGACACCCTTTGGGGAGGTTTCAGCTTTGACACTTCAGTCAAAAGAAAGGATTAAAAAAGGGAATGTCCTGACAGTCCAAATATAATTTAGAAAACTCCTAGGTGTAACTAAAGAGTTTGCCTATTCAGGTAATGCTGTCTCAGCTATACTTTAATGTCTCTGTGTACTTGCTGTCCAGGCTTCTGCCACTGGGCAAATCTGGAGAAGCACTGCTAGATTTGTAGCTGAAGGCTGTCTGCATGGTTTTGGGTCAGGTTTATGGAAGTTTTAAATGACAACCTTAGTAAAGATACTTTAGGGATCAAGGTGCTGGTTATCTGATCATGATAAAATGGATTTCTACCCAGGATTTCTGTGTGCTTTTAAGAGAGAACCAGTCTGGGATTTTTCACTGAAGTTATTTTGTTGCTGCTACATCTGAATAAATGTCAAAGAGTAAATACCAATTTCTTCTTCCAAGATGGAATATGTGGTCTGAAATTCTCTATGTCTGCATAGCCAGATGGCTAACACCAACCAAACTTCTAGGTACAGAGGGAGGTAGCTTGGTAGCAGCCACTGTACACCTGTTTGTAGTCACTATGTCTTAAGTGAAAGGATGAGAGGTTCAGAATAGATACTAGAAAAAAAAAAATCACTGAAAGAGTGGTTAGGCATTGGAAGAAGATAACCAAGGAAGTGGGGGAATCATTGTCTTTGGAAGTGTTCAAGAGCTGTCTGGATGTGTAACCTGGGGATATGGTTTGGGGTGATTATGGTCATGCAGGGTTGATGGTTGGATTAGATAATCCTGAAGGTCTCTTCCAACCTTGATGATTCTGTGATTTGATTCAAACCCAAGGTTTACCAAGGCCTGTTGCACAAAAGTAGTTTTCTACATTTGTTTTTTGTTTAATCTGCCAAAAAATTAAGAGGTTTATATGGAGTCAATAGTTTGCAAAGGGTTATGTCCATTTACCTGGAAAAGAGACAGAGGAAACACACGAAGCAAAGTTTTGAGATGCTGCCAGGAGGTATTTATTTATACATGTGATCAAAATGTTGGAGGAGAAAAGAAAATATAAACTTGGAATATGTTTCTCTTTTTAAATGGTAGATAATAGACTGTCAATTCATTTCACAAAATATTTTTCAAAATATCTTTAATTTTCTGTATTTTGGTATCTGATTTTCTTCATATTCTCCTTTTTGTCACTTAATGTAATAAGGCAAGTACTGTCAAAGGTATGTGACCTTATTTTTCATCCTTTCCCCTTTTCTCTTCTACTTTATTTTTTTTCCTTAGTTCCTTACCTCATTTTAGATTTCTTCTTCTGGAACTTTACTGAGAAAACATTCAAAATCTTTAATTTGCATAAAAAGAGAAAAAAGAAGGATGAATTCCCAAAACTCACCTGTTGTATTCAGTGAGCAAAAAGAAATAAGATGAACAGAGAAAAAAAATGAAAAGACAACAGCCTTTCCGAAAAAAAAATCTGATTATTTGGAGAAAGTGAAATGGCTTCACATATGCAGTATTTTCTTTGATTTTTTGTTTTAAACATTTAATTTTTTTTTTTTTAATCTCTATTCCTCTAAGGTTTAATCTCTATACAGTATTTTTTGGTCTATGCTATTTATGGGTATAACTTAAATAAGAAACAGTAAAATTTGTAATGGTAGATTACAAGTCAGAAATTGCTTACAGCAACGCAAAAATGTACTTCATCTGACAGCCTCTTACACAATTGTGCCTGATATAAGCTTCCACTGGTATGTTTACAACTACATAAGTTTATGTTGTGAAATAAATCTTGAGTTAGACATGCTCTGAATGTTCCCATGGTGTGAGCACACAAAATGTTTCTGCATAGTTTAGCTTTTAGGTGCACACCTTCTCTGTTACTGATGTCTAATCTCCATGAACGATTTTGCCTAATTATGATCTAATCTTAATCTATCTAAATTTAAATTATATTTGATTTCCTATAAAACTTCTTTTGTATATGTTATTTTAAAACTCTGCTTCTTAGATCATAGTCTTTCTTGGCAAAGATTTTTGGACTAATTAGGGTAGAAAACTGCCATGCATATTGTAGTGACTGTGGCTACACATACTAGTGCTTACTCTTAAATGTCACTATACTATATAACTGAGATTAATAATATAATTCTTTCAATGTGCAATACTTTTTAATTAATACAAGTACTTTACGCATTAATACAGGTATTTTAAGTATAATGAAAGTAGTACATGATGCTTTAAGGTAGTCTGCTAGTTCAATAATATATGGTAAGGCTAAGTAATTGATATACTCTGCCTGGTACTAACAGCAGCACTGCTGACAGATTGTCTTACTGCTTGTTTATTTGTCTTCTTGCTCTGTCATTTCCCACAGTCTTGTTTCGAGGCTTTTTCACAGAATCACAGAACAGTTAGGGTTGGAAAGGATGTTTTGAGATCATCTAGTACAGATTACTGCTTTTTCATTCCCTGTGTTTGGCATACGGACCCTCCTAGGTGCTATTGCAGTGATAGGAAAGTAAGAACTAGAGAGTACAATTATTAGGAACTAATATATATATTACCTCCCAACATTCATTAGAAATCAATCAGATGCTGTTAATTTCATTTATCATTTGTGGAAATGGACATCTGTAATACATAACTGGATGTTCAGGAGAGGGTATTGCAAAGACACAGATGTTCTCATACTGAACTCTTTACCTTTCGGGGGAAAAATCAGTTGTGTTTGCTGAAGGGGTTAGATTGCATCATTATTGTTAACTATTGTTTGCTTGGCAAAGCCAATGAATAACTTCAAACATAGGAAAGGGGAAAGAAGTTGTTAATGTAAAAACACTGTGTTAGCTTTTTACTGCCTAGCATCAAGAAAAATTGGTTACTTGAGATCTGATCACTAGTTGCATATGAAATTCTCATGGTTTGTGAAGACTTCACTGTGCTTCAAAAAGCAAGGTGACTATTTGACAGCACACTAGTTCTACAATGTCTTTAGGACGGATTTAGATAGACACAAAGAAAATGAAAGATGGATCATATACAAGAGACTGTGTAAGACAAGGAAGGACAGAGAGAAAGAGCAGGTCAAGGGTGGTTGTCTTGCCCCTCTACTCAGCACAGACAAGGTCACACCTGGAGAAAAGTGTCCAGTTCTGGGTTCCCTAGTACAAGGGAGACATGAAACTATTGAAGAGTGTCCAGTAAAGAGCCATGAAGGTGATTGAGGGGTAGATTATTTCTTATATAAGAAGAGGCCAAGAGAGCTGTGATTGTTCAGTCTGCAAAAGACCTGGCTCAGACGGAGTCTCATCAATGCGTATGAATGTCTTGAGTCTCATCAATGTATATGAAGGGTAGTTGTAAAGAAGATATTGGAGATGATTTGAAGATACTCAAAAGTTATTTGGACATAGTCCTAGGCAAGCTCCTTTAAGTGATGCTGCTTGAGCAGGGAGGTTGGACATGGTGACCTCCAGAGGTCCCTTCCAATCTCAACTATTCTGTGATTCAGAGTAGAGGAAAAGCATATGATGGTGGAAGGAGGGTTCGTTGAGCAAGTCTGAGACACGGAGAATGTTATATATGGAGTAAGCTAACAGGCAGTCCTGGAGAAAAAGAACATGCCAAGTCAGAAGTGTAGAAAGCGCTTTTAGGATTTTTTGGTCACCTCAGTCCCCAGTACCACCAACAACCATGCTTGTGATTGTGCCTACTATGTGGACAGTTCTGTCTCAGAAGCTAGCCCCTCCCCAGAGATGTCCTTCCCCAATGAATATATCTAGGGAGCAATGTAATGATTCCAAGTGCTACTAGAGCGGTGAAGTAAGGTCAAACAGTGCTTGGCTTTCTGGTTAGAAAGGTTGTGCAGCAGGACACTGAGGAACCAGCAGTTGCAGGTACGCAAGTCACCTGCAGGTGAGCAATGCCAGGGTTTAGGAATCACAGTGATAAAGTCTTGTAGATAATCAGAGATGGGGCTACACCTAAAGGAGGAGAGAAAACAGGAGGTACTGCTGCCGGCAGTGTTGCTCCACCCAAAAGTTCCTGTTGAACAGGATATCCCCAAGTCCCTTCTATGCAAAATGGAGTAAGAAGGAGAATGTCACAAAAACACTCAGCAGAACTCATAGGAAATGCAACAGGAAGTATGCATACATATGTATGTGTGTGTACACACACATACCTACATACCATACAGCAGATACCAAGACATCTTAAGCAAAACTAAGCAACAGTGGGCAATATGGGTGTGCCTGTGTACAAGCATTTGTTGCAAGACATAGGAGAACAGAGTATCCAAAACATAGTTTTCACTACGAGCACCATAAGGCAATATATTGCATTGATAAGAGTTACTATACGTGTTAGATGCTGCCATAGATAATAGATGTTCTACCGTGCTCTGTGTATCCCTTCCCTCCTGGACTTCAAAACCAGTGGAAGTGTAGCAATCTGAAAATGGTACTACATGTTACTAATTCCCAGTAGGCTGTTAGCAAACTGAGAGATCTATTGGTGACAAGCAGGATTCCTCATGAACAGCCCAGCTCTTATTAGTTCATTCATACTGTGGCAGTGTGTTTATCCAAATGGAAGTCAAACTACACATGTGTGATCAACATCTTTGTGTTGTGGTCCAAACTCTTGTCAGATTAGATACAGGTTTCAAAAAAGGCTGTGAGTGGAATGAGTGGTGAGAAGAAAGCTTCTTCTTATCCTCCAGAATGTCTTTAAAAGTCTACTTTTTGCTGGCATTGCTTGCTGATTTTCTGTTTGTTCAGGCCAGATTATTCACTAAGCCACTGCTGTACTTCTTTATCCCTTATAGTTTCACATTCATGCATCAAATGATTATAGGAAACCTCTTTTTCATTAATGAAGACCGATGCAGCTCTGTTCTTATCATACCAGTCTCTATCTGCCAGTGCTGGAGACGAGTAGTGGCTGGGAGGAGTTGCATCACCTTTCATCCTCTGGGAAGCAAAAGTGACCTTCAAAACATGATACGATGTTGGGAAAGTGGCCAAATACCTTCTATTGAAGGAAAGAACTGAGAGCAACGAAAAAGGCAAACATTTCCATTGAAACTGCCTTACAAATCATCTTTCTTCCTGTTGTTTCCCAATACAGGTCTCTTTCACAAACCGTAACCAAGATATGCTGAGTTTCTACTACCCCTACAGCTAGAGAAGTGGTGAAACACTATGATAAATAGGGTGAAGAGAGAGGAGTATACTTTACAAACCGCAAATAGATTAATCTTCAATTGTTTTTATACACAACTGAACCTGTGGTACATAGAGTTTATATTCAGTCAGTTCATTTTCTTTGCTAGACAGGGCGTATTCAGTAGATTATTTTCTTTTCAGTAGGTGCATGCAAAACATACAGCTGAATTTTGTGCATGGTGGTTAGTCAGAAGGTTTGTTTGCTTACATAATTTTGGTGTGTCCAGGATAAACATCAGTTGGTGATGGCAGTGATTTGGTGTTTTGATAACGGCATGGTGCTTCACTAGTGACAGGCATAGCACTTATCACCAGCCTTGTTTCATGGCTTTTGATGATAATATCAGCAAAGGAGATGCTGAGAATTGCAAGCTTTTCAGTGGTATTGCCTGATGTATTTGATGCAAGATTTCAACTTACATGAAAATAAGACTCCTTCTTTTTCACAATGTTTATTGGCTTTTCCCCCCTCAAATCCTGATATTCTGCATCAATTGTTCTAGCACTAGGTAGGAAAGGTTAAAATTTTGGAAGCCAGTGACAGTAAGACTTGGATTTTTTTCTTAAATCTCTGAATACTTTTGCTATTTGAAAGACCAGAAAGAAGATCAAATTACAGAATGCAGATTATATGTAAGGAACCTGATAAAATTGAACCTCTGGGGATAATTCTTATTATCAAGAGCAGCTGGGACAAGGCACACATTTCTTGTTTGCAGCTTCTAGTTTGCTGTTGCTCCTTGTAGAGGAGAAAAGCAAATATCAGAAAGTAGCAAAGGCAGGTGGACTGTGAGAGATTTGGTTGACAGCTTTGCTGAGGTTGTGGCAGATGAGGAAAGCCTCCTAATCATACTAGAGGATCACTCTGGATACAAGAGATACTCAGAAGTTGTTTTAGATACTTTTTTTTCTGAAACTTTAACAGTCTAAGGCATAAAATAATTTATGCCTTTATTCATAGCCATAATGGTACTCCTGGGATTCAACAGGTTTTCATGGGTATGCCTATGATGGATGAGTTTGGAAATAGGATATGTCAGCCACTTGTGCCCACATAGACCTTCACTGGGCAGACATACAGCTTCTTTGTCAGACACATCAAGGTTTTTAAACTAAGTCATTGTAAATGGGAGACGAACATAGCTGACAGTGCATGGGCAGTCCTGAGTTATTTTTTTTCAACACCGAAAAAAAATTACAAGTCAGAATTGCTTACTTTCCAGCAGAGGAAATTTTTTTTTCAGGAGCATAGAGAAATGGCTTCCTTGTTATTTGTGTAATCATGCGTATAACAAACATGAGGATGGTGTATAAATCAAGGACAGAAAAAACCAGCAGCATTATTCCCTGATACACACCATATCATTTGCATTGGTGAGAAATTTGGAACTGAATCATTCCTGTTCTCTCTGAACTTTTGCAGTATTCCTTATTTGTAGTTGCTACATCCCACATAAGATTGGCATAGACTCACTTCAGAAGGTAGCGCAGCGACATATACACTTTGTTGCCATGGAGGATTCTGCTTATGGAGACTGTGGTGCTCTAAGTTGATTTGTATTTGATATAGCCCAATTAGCTATGTGTAGCTGATTTGATGCAATCAGCTTTGTAAATAAAGAGCCTGGTTTCTTAAAAGTAGTAAGACTCATTAGCTTGTTGCCTGTTTCGCCTCTTCACTGGTTAAGAGAAAAGGTACATGAAGAACTTCCCTGGCATAGATGGTCATTGGTAGGCTGTGGTTAACATAACAGGAACAATTAACCTGTTTTCTGTAAGTTTCCAAGCACATGATAGGATTAGTGTATATCCTGAACGATGTACAGTTTCTTAATGACTGTAAGTCAGTGACTGTATATGATGTGTGCCACATACATTGGCGGATTGATGAGCAGCAGCAGCAGCAATGAGGCTCTACTGACCAGTGTGACCAGCACTGCTCTCACAAAGTGAACATTGCAACCATATAAACAGTGTAATCTCTCTTTGCTACTGTGGAAGTATCATAACAAAGGAAAGTATAAGGAAGATATAAAAAAGAACAAGTAAATAATAGAATTTTTGAGATCAGAAAAGACCCTTAAGATCATCAAGTTCAACCATTAACCTAACATTTCATGTCCACCACTAAACCATGTCCATAAGTTCCACATCTACAGGTCTTTTAAATAACTCCAGAGATGGTGATGCCACCACTTTTCTGGCCAGCCTGTTCCAATGCTTGACAACACGAAGCGAAGAAATCTTTTCTCATATCCAATCTATACCTCCCCTGGTGCAACTTGAGGCCATTTCCTCTTGACCTATTTCTTGTTATTCGGAAGAACAGGATGACCCCCACCTTCATACCCCTTTTCAGGTTGTAGAGAGAAATAAGGTCCCCCCTCAGCCTCCTTTTCTCTAGAATAAACACTCCCATCTCCCTCAGCTGCTCCGCAGAAGAGATGTGGTCTAGACCCTTCACGAGCTTTGTTGCCCTTGTTGGGACACACTCCAGCACCTCCATGTATTTCTTGTAGAGAGGGGCCCAAAACTGAACACAGGATTTGAGATGTGACCACACCAGTGCCGAGTATTTCATTCACTGCCCTGTTCCTGTTGGCCAATGGCCACACTTTTCTGATACAGGCCAGGATGCCATTTGCCTTCTTGGCCTGTGTTGGCTCATGTTCAGCTGCTGTCAACCAGCAGTCCCAGGTCCTTTTGCTTCAGGCAGCTTTCCAGCCACTCTTCCCACAGACTGTAGCACTGCAGGAGGTTGTTGTGACTCAAGTACAGGACCTTGTACTTGGCCTTGTTGAACCTCAAACCGTTGGTCTTGGTCCATCAATCCAGCCTGTCCAAATTCCTTTAGAGAGCTCTCCTATTCTCCAGAAGATCAACACTCATGTCCAACCTGGTGTCGTCTGGAAACCAACTGAGGGTGCCCTTGATCCCCTTGCCCAAATCATTGAAAAACATATTAAGCAGGACTGGCCTCAGTACTCAGCCCTGGGGAACACCACTTGTAATTGACCATCAGCTGGATTTAATTCCATTCACCACCAAAATTCTTTGGGTTCAGCCATCCAGACAGTTTCTTACCAAGTGAAGAGTATGCCCATTCAAGCCACGCGCACCCAGTTTGTCAAGAAGAATGCTTTGGGAGATAGAGACAAAGCCTTCACTAGAGTCCAGGTAGACAATTCCACAGCCATTTCCTCATTCACTGAGCTGGTTGCCTTGTCATAGAAGGAGGTCAGGTCAGTGAAGCAGGACCTGCCTTTCATAAACCTGTGCTGGCTGGGCCTGAACACCCAGTTGTCCTCTGCATGCTGTGTCATGGTACTCAGGACGAACTGCTCCACAACCTATCCCAGCACTGAGGTCAGGCTGACTGTCCTGTACTGGCTCAGATCCTCCTTCTGGCCCTTCCTCCATTTGCCAACCGCCGTTTGTCTGGGACCTCCCTGCTTAGCCAGGACTGCTGATAAATGACTGAAAGTGGTTTGGTGAGCTCTTCCACAGCTCCCTCAGTACTCTTGGGTGGATTCCATCCGGCTACCTAGACTTGTGTGTGCTGTAGCAGGTTGCTGATCATTTTCCCTTGGATTATGGGGGCTTCATTGTGCTCCCTGATCCTGTCTGGCAGCTCAGAGGCCTGGGCACTCTGGGAACAACTGGTCTTACTAATAAGAACTGAGGCAAAGAAAGCACTGAGTACCTCAGCCTTTTCTTTTTCCTATGTTTCCCCCCACATCCAACAAAGGATGAAAATTCTCCTTAGCCTTTCATTGCTAATATATTTACAGAATAGTTTTTCATTTTCTTTGTGGCTAAATGGCTTTGTCAATAATTACAGGAAACTTCCTCAAAACATTGGTGTCAATATGGGAGAATACAGGAAAGTGTTTAAAAGAGCAATATGGGAATAATAGGGCAAGAGTTGTCCTTTGACACTGAATGAGAGATTTAGGGAGTAGAAAGACTGGACAAGACCCTGAAGAGAAGATAAAGAGTTTATGTTTGATATAATTAAAAGTATGAGAGACTGAAGAGATGCATGGAGAAAGACAGTGTGACGTTTTTGAAAAATGGTTCAAGGGGTATGTTTGTCAGGAACAAGAAAGGGCTTGGTAATATACTTGGGTAAATTTTTTTGTGTGCATGGACAACTAAGTATGAAGACAGGTTACATAAAAAAAAAAAAATGCAGGCCTTAAACTAGACGACTTGTGAGAAACTCACAGACATGTGAGGAAAAGAAGCAGGTTATGGGTCCAGGCACATATTTCCTGGGAGTAAAGCCTAGGGCAGTTTTAAACTCTGTGTTAGTTTTAGCTGGTGTGGTGTGCTCTTCCCTGTCTCCCAGTAGTGTTGAGACCTCATGGTTGTGCAGATATTTCCAGCTACAGCTGGTAAAAACTCAGTTGCAAAGAGAAGTAACTACACAAGGAGAGAAGCCTCAAATAGAAGCTATAAAGGTTGTGTTCAAAGAGCTCCAGACTGAAAAGAAGATGGAGTGATACTGAAGAAACAAGTTGGTTCAAGTGGGATGCTTTTGTAATGGCAGTGTCCAAAGCAAACTCGTGAGGGAATAATCTGAGGGAGAGTGAGAAGTTATGTATGGTAAAAGGGAAGTGACGAGGAAGTATATGATGGAGTTTGGGATAGACCATGCTATAAAAGCAGGTGGAGATTAGAGAGCACAGAAAGAAGAAGTAGTACTTTCCCAGCTGTCCTGATATGCATCACTCTCCACCTGAGTCCTATGGGTCTGGAGTTACCACTGGAGTTATCAGTGAAAATTGTGCAGTCCTTTGTGTGTTAAGAAGCATATGGCATACTTCTGCTGTTACCATAATGCCAAAAGGCAAGTTATGAGAATTTTCTACATCAGATGGTATCTTTGGGCCTCATGTTGTTTGTGCCTCACATTGCTTTAACTCCTTTGAAGTTGGCATTGGCATGTATGTTAGCCATTTGTTTCTGTTGTGGGCTTTATCTTGCGGCTTGACCTCTTTTCATCATTTTGGGCTGTGCCTTCCCCCATGACAAGGGTGTAGGCAGGCCTGTTAACTTCTGCCATAAACACATTCCTTCAGGGTGGTACTGAGGATGAAGCAAGAAGTTAATAGGAACTTTTTCAAATAGCTACGGAGCTTTGTATGGCGAGAGGTACACTGTGCTCTTCTATCCTATCCTGCCGTACTGGCCCTACATGCCTCACTTAAGTACATCTCTCTGGAGTCATTGATGTGGGTGTGTCTGTCACTCCAGCATTGGGAGAGGGTTAGAGCCAAGCCCAATATGTAGGGATTGCCTCTCTAACTGTAGATCTTGAACTTGGCTCTGTGCTTTGCTTTATGCCCTTGTATTGACACAAAGCAACGATTATAGCTTTGTTGAGGTCATGGCAGGTGTTATTCTCTTTGGCCTTCCATACTAATGATTTCTCTGTAGTTCCAAAGTGGTTACTGTGCTCTACATTGTTGCATCATGAAGTTTCCTGAATGACCAGACATTTGCTTGCTTTTCAATGTGCAAAATTCCAACATAAAATGTTGTGTATATTCTTGTATGTTCTTGGAACATACAAGACTAATCTGCATGGAAAAATGTCAAGTTGGCAAGTGAAGGTAGTGATGTAGTTAGTCAGCCAGTTTAAGACTCTGTGGTCTGGAAGATTCAGGCATTCAAATGAACACACTTTTACTTTTCTGCTAATCCTTCTGCTCCCTCTTATTTCTCCCCCTCCCCCTGACTTCCTCCTCCTGCTAGCTACCAATTGGTGCAACACTCTATAGAGTATATCTTTGACCTAAGAAATACATAGATATATATTGAGTAAGAAGAATAGGTAAAACATAGTAACACCAATCCAAAACAACATGGAGTGGTTTCTTTTTGTGATTCTACTCTTTTCCTACCTAAAAATATCCTTTAAAATTTTAAGATGATTCCTGCAGCACTTAATTAGTTGAGATAGTTGCTGTTGCAAGGGTAAAAGCTACCTAAAGAGTCCCACTGTCAAAAGACTGGCCACTGGATTTTGATATTTTATTCTGATATAATTCTATAACTAGATATTAACTAACTATAACTTGAGCTGTGTATATCAACAAAACATGGCTGCAGGTAAGTTGAACTGGAAAGTGAGTTTAATACACAGATGCATGAAAATCTATACTGATAAGCATACTAATTTTGTGTATGACTGTTAATTCTGTAATCTTTTACTTACAAATAAACTATGTTTGGAAAACAGAGCCTTTTTTAGAACCATGAAGTTTAGTCAAAACCAAAACCAACCCTCCAGTCCCAAGCAAATAAAAAATACCCTCTCAGTGTTTTTTCTTTGACTGTGTTTATGTGATAAATACATTTATAAACCATAACAAAAATTAAGTATTTTATAGTTTCCCTAGTTAACAGGGTTCAAGTATCATAAACTGGGTAGTACTTGGTCATTCAGGGTATGATTTTCTTTCATTTTTGGGGGATCAGTATCCTGGGCCTCATATATGTCAGTTATTTTTTATGCTAGTGACTTCTGAGTCCACAACGATTTTGAAATCAAATATTTACTTTTGAAAATCAGACTGTGGATTTCTATTTGAATAAATTAAAATTGGGTTTCAGTCTTACAAGAAAGGAAGAGAATATATTGTTATAAGTGAATTATAAGTAACTGCCTAGAGCTAAATTTTCACATATGGCTTCTAACTTTTCAGTTATTTGCAAATGAAGTGTCTTGCACTTTCTATAAACATTTCATTTTGTCTTTCATCCGGTACAGTTTCTTTGTTTGCTTTGAAGAGGGAAAGAATATTCATCTCCAAGGGATACCTTCATGAACAAATTACTATGAGGAAAGTCAAGGTGTTACAGGATTTACAGTATGTTACAGACTCCACCCAATGGCTTCTCTTTATGGTACATGTAAGGTCTTTGCCACACATCTGTTGAGGTGCAAACTACATTATACTCAATGGGAGTAAGATTACATGGGCATCCAGGGGAAGTTGCTGTTATGTACTGTAATTTCACAATCTGTGTTATCACTTAGCAACTTGTTTGTGTAGTATATATTTGCCATAGCAAAAGGTTGTACACAAAGAAAGGGAGCTTAAAAGCTTATTACTTGCAACCCAGTACTCAGTATCGTCTTAGTAAGTGCCAAAGCATATTTATATTTGTGTGTAGTGTAGTGTATTTGTTATTGTGAAACTCCTTTGTGGGGTGAAGTGTTCACCAGGAGTACTTTAGGAGGATATTTTAGCCAAATAGTATTTTATTTTTCTACATGAGTTAGAGATATTGATTTATTCAATTATTGCAAGAAAGCAAAGAACCTAGTAAATGTTATACTTCATATATTAATGAGAGATTTGGAGAAACTTCTGCCTCTAAAATAAAGGGTGATCTTTTTATCTCCTTTTACAAAGTTCTACCATATATTTTAAAAAAAAGAAAATAACAGGAGTATGAAGAGTTTTATGTTATTTTGTATAGATATAAAACTGTATGAAGTGGCTACCATGCTTAACTTATTTTTCAAAAGCCCATTGCTGTCTTTCATCACCCCTCCTACTAAATTTTACCTTATTTTTCTGTTATTCACTCTAACTTGCTGACATTCACCTTCTCAATGTTTTCACTTAGTTTTCACTTAACATATGTTTATAACTCTTGCCTAATATTGTTTTGTTCATCAAACAGGAGAGCATAAATTATACAATATAGTAAAACAAATCCAATTAAATCCATACCTCTAGTTGTTAATGCTGAAATATCTGTAACTATGGCTTAGTTATTAAACCCTGTGATCTGTGAGTATCTAATTACTGAATTGTATTTTTAGATTAATTTTTCCTTTCACCCTTTTTTTTTGTTTTGTTTTTTCTTCTCCTTTACTTCTGAAGAATACAGAAAAATCTCAATTAAAAATATTTTCATATTTGTGAATCCAATTTTTTTTAAAGCATTCGAACTGTGATTTTCAGGGAATGCGGTTTTGGAAATGTTTATGAATATAAAAAACCCCTGTTCTTTGCTTCTGAAGTGCTCAGTTGGTTACAAGTCTGCATATAAGCTGATAAAAAATTTATTTGTATACTAAATACCTTTAAAAATCTGACATCTTAGGACTTCATTTACTTTTAAAAATGGGACAGGCTCTGAAAACAGTGTTGCATTTCTGAAAATATTACCTTATGCATTTCCCATCAACGTTTGTCTTGTTGAGTCAAACTGCAGAAGCTGCTGACAATGGTTGCTTTATTTGGAGAATGTGTACTTTGGCAAGCACAGGGTTTCTTTCAGAGAAGTGCAAAATGGAAGGGCATTTTTAGAACTATGAAGGGAATCCCATTAAGCCTCCAAACCCATTGGGTAAGTACCTTAAAACTGGCAGAGGACAAGAACAAAATGTGTCTTTTATTTATTTAGAAATATATATTAATCATGACTTGATGTGAAAATTAGCACTGCCATACCTTTTTATGTGTAATATACAGCCCATTTTCTCAAGGAGCATGTAAAAACTAAGCCAGTAATCTTGTAACTGATCTCACCACAAAAGCAGGAGCTGCTGTCTGCTTTTGTTCTGTGTTGTATTGTTTGCACTGGAGTATGAGAACCATCTCATTGAACACTGTCATATTTATATTTGCATGACCGCTGTTACCCTGCAATAAATGAAAGGTAACCTGCTCCTAAATAAAAGATATACAGATACACAGAAGCTTATCAGAAAGTATCTGGTGCCTACAAACTTCCTCCCTTGCTTATCTTGAAGTAACCTGTTCTAATTCCCATAGGCTCAGGAAACTATTGCAATGGGCAAAACTGTAAATGAAGCTTGAGATATATGACAGAACTCCCAGAGATTGCAACTTGATTCCCTTGAAAAGCCTCAAAAAACTGCAATAGTTGGTGATTTTACTGCTGACTGCAGTTTAGTTTTGATTTTGTCCATCGGAAGCAAAAATAGGCTGACACAGTCTTGCAGGTATTCAGACATAATGTCTCGAGATTGCACCACGCTGCGAACAGCTGAGGCAAATCATAAAGTCTTGATATTATTTTGCCATCATGTGAACCTTTTGTGATTCTACATTTTGCCCTGCAAACAGTCGGGCAGCCTGGTGGAGTGCAGCAGGAGCTGCAGCAGAGACCTAATCCAGACCTTGCTGAAATTAGGGAGGAGGGAGGGCTCCTGTTGTCACTCGATTGCTTGGGTGAGAACGTCTCCAAGAAGAAGTAGGCACCTCCAGATGAGTCTAAAATATGAGCTTCTTTACCTTTTTTTTTTTTCTATTCTACATCTGCCAAAGCCCCTCCTGCTTTAGTAGTTGTTGCAGTGTCTTTTCACTTAACAGCTCTTGAACAATTGTTCCTTTTTTCTTTCCTTTCATGCCACAGCCCATTACTAAGCCACTTCAACAATACATACATAGATCTACAATACATACATTTTTCAATGACTGGCTTGTACATTGATTGAAGGGGAAGAAGGGACTTCTATGGTAAGTTTTGGTCATTATGGTCTGAAGAAAACAAGATTATTTGAGTTTCTTATTTTTAATTTCTCTAGAAGGCATGTCTCTCCCCTTCTGATACTTCAAACTTTTTCATAGCAAAGTCACATTTCTGGTGTCCCCACCCTACTCTTCATGGAAAGAGGGTTGTCCCAAATGCCACTCCATTAGAGTCTGCTTGCTGGGCTGCCCAGGCACATTCTTGGCAGACAAAGGAGGTGACAGAGGAAGGTGCCCAGCAAGAAGAGCTGGTGCCAATGCATACGGGATCTGAAAAGAGACATGCTGTTTGTGGAAAAATGGATATGCTCACAGAAAGGATACTGAATGCTCCTTCCAGCAGTGCAGTGAGAAGCACAGGAGCTGTGCTGTGCTGCTGATCTGCCATCATGTCTCTACAGAACATCCTAAATCAACCAGCTTTCCCACGCCCAGTGTCAATGCAGTTTTACTCTTTCTGCTTCCAAACAGGCTTAAAGGTATATTATGTTTTGAAGATTTTCATAGATGGATGCCAAAAAAGAAAAAGGATTTGGGGAATAATTGAGCTGAATCATTTGAGGCATACATCATCTAGTGTGTGTTACATGGCAATGATGAAAGCAATTTCCTTTTCATTTAGTACCGTAGGTATAACTCACATCACCTGTTTGGTGATACAGCACACGTTTTCTGTGTCCACTGAGTTAAACCATTACAGGTACAACTGTCATCACTAGACCTTTTCTCCCCACCTCAGGCATACTAGCTATGCAGTGATGCTGCAAATGGATCAAGCCATCTAGAATGAGTTTACTAGTTACTCTGACTAACCAAGTTCAGTGCATTTCTGAGGTCCTTTGCCTTCTGGACATGTAGCTCCCTCTTCCAATATCATTACTATTGATTCTCACTGTTTATTATCCTAGATCTCATTTTCTTTGCTATTGTCAATATTGCCTCAGCATATATGTCTGTCCTTGGGTTATAATCTCCACTGAATACGTGCTCATTATGATCATTAATTTCTTATCTAAATGTCATTTTCATCATGATCATGAAGCAATGAATTCACCTAGCACCTCTAATAAACAATATAATTTCTTTAGAATTGTGCAGGTCTAAATTTCTCTTGGCTACAGTTTAAAGACATTAAAGGGATTCACGTTGTGTGTTTTCTGCTATATTAAATATCTGCACCTGACAAATTCCATTTTACTAATTTGCTTGCTTGCTGCTAAACAGTGGAAAGTCCAGATCAGAACAGAACATTTCAGTCTGTCAGAGTTGATATAATGGAGTTCAGTCTTCTGAATACAAAGAGTTGCAATAGTGTAGATGGAAACAACATATCTCTTGATGCAGTTGGTGTAATGGACCAGTAGCATAACTGCATGTGTAGCTGTAATATTTCATGCTAAGGCTATTTCACAGGAATGAAAATAATACTTTGGAAAAAACACACATTATTTTTCCAACCAGCGTGAATAAATCTTCAACTGCAACATTCCAAAAAGGAAGAAGTTGCTTCTTGTGAAGTATGAAGTGTGACTTGTTAAGAAGTATGTTCATTTAAGTCCACAGTATGTCCTATTGAGAGGTCATCTCTCAGATGTAATCTGCATTCCACAGACTGTTTCGCTCAAGGACACATGCTCAAGTTTTCACTCAGTTGTTGTTTTTCATTTCCCTTTGCAGTGAGTTCATTTCCCTGAGACTGGAGAACAAGGGGTATATTACGTATTTTTACTGACCCTGCTTTCAGAATGGAGTACGCTTTTTTCCTCTCAATTTATTTATTTGTACCTGTAATTCACACATTTCCTCCCTGTGCACCGGTGTGTTACAAACTTAGAATTTCACTTATGTGATTCCTACTTCCCAAAGTTTTTCAGTTGCGATTTTAGAGTTTTAATCATCACAGGGTTCTGTGCACCAGGATCCAATTAGAGATGCGCAATGACCACTCTGTTTTCTAAGTATTGATAATTCACCTCCTGGTAAAATATTGTTTAGTGCTTCTATAGAAAAATCTTTTGAATTCACAGTCAGAAAGGACAAGGACCTTACTATGCTACACAACTGCTGTGGCTTGTAAATTCTTCCAAAGTTGTATAATCAATTACGTTTTTGCCTCTTTTGATATATTGCAACATCGGCGTTGCCCTGAGCCGGTTGTCACAGGACGCATCATGAGCTAGTCTTGCCAAATTTGCTTATTTCACAGAGAATACCTACTTTGTGCAAAATAGCTGTTTGCAGAGATTTCTAAGAGAGCCCTGGATAAGCTCGGTCCGGTGTTAAAAGCAGTGAAGTTGTGCAGTGTGAAACTCTGATACAGGACGTGCTTTTCTAATTGGAGTTTCCATTCTGGTACTACTCTGGCTCCTCAGTGCATGTCCGAGACACAGCATGTGACTTACTGTGTATAAGATGAATTCTGGACCACACCATTTCCCCTAGGGCAATATTGAAATGTCTATCTAGGGCAACTCTCAGTTCATTAGGAAATTTTTCTCTGAGCTTTTCTATGTGTTGAACTCTATTCACAAAGGCTTTAGGGGTGAGAGAGTTGGTGTTTGTCTACAATTTATGCAATGTGATGTCATGCAAGACACCTGAGTTTGCTCCGAATAAGCTGTGTGAGTGTATGGGAAGCAACGTGCTGTGTTAATTCCCCAGGTGGGAAAGTTTGCATTTCAGCCCTACTTTCTCACGGTTCTTTTCTTAGTTTTATTTTCCCTTTGATCCCACAGTGAAAACTCTTCTTTTCATGTTTCAGTCCTACATGGGGAACAGCACTTCTTGCTTTGTGAGACACAGATTTTTACTTGCCTTCATCAGTTTGTAATCTCTGAGGTGTCACTGCATGTCTAGTAGAAGTAGTTCCAGAAAGTATTACGCTACTGTTCAGGTTAATCTCTCCTATTTCCCTCCTGCCCCCATGGCAAGAGTTGGAAACTAAATTATTGCAACTGTTTCTACAGTATTTAAATAGTTGATACTTTACAATATTCAGATAACTCAATGTTTAATCAAATTTTTCAGAACTTGATTTAAAAAACAAACAAACAAACAAACAAACAAAAAACCCCAAAATGCATCTCTTATGATGACTGTCTGATTGTCATCCTTTTTCCTGGTTTCTGTTGTTTGCGCCAGCAGAGGAAGCTGCTGCCTGCATGTTCTTTAAAAAAACAGCCACTGATGTTTCTTTGATCTGAAATGCCTTGAGATTTATTGATGAAAAATGTTACAAGTGTCTGGTGCTGGAGTAAACACTTTATTCAGTAGTATGTTTCTAATGTAATCTAAGAGTACTACACTTTGGAATTGCAGCTTGTCTGACTATCTGTGCAGAACACAAAACCCTTGACTTGTGTTTATTTTGAGAAAGCCATCAGAAGGGAAGTCAAACTTGGAGACACAGAGTAAGAAAAAGGAATAAAGATATTCTTGGGATAGTTGTCTATGTATGGTTTATTAATTTAATATTGTAGATTATCTCGTTGTGGTTGGCTGTGAATCTCACTTTGAATATTTTCTCTGTAGTGTTTTCGGGGGACTTTCTCTGTAGTGTTTTTGCTTATTTAAAGTGTCATGAGCTGGTGATAAGGACTGAAATTAAAAAGCCACCTACCTTGGTTTCTGCTATCAGGGCAATGAGATTGTTGAATCTGAGAGGACAATAGTATAATGTGAATTTTCCCAGCAGATAGAAACTTAAAAAAAATCACCAAAGGCAGATCAAAGAAAATTTGCAAGAGTAAGCTGTTAAAATTGCCAAAGACATGAAGTGTGGGACAGTGTTTCACAGACCTCTTGGGAAGAGAGAAAGGAGAGGTTTTTTTGTAGCAGGAAAGTCATATTTAACTGAAGGATGTGCTGTGCAGAAAGGGAGCTAATTTCATGGGGGAAATAACTTTCTGGGCTTTGAGGAGAAGCCATGACAAGTAAAACTATACCAGTTCTTCAATGTGATGGTTCTTCAGCTTTCTTGAAGCAAACTGCTACCTACATCTCATCCTCACCTCTCACTCTTTCCTTTGTATAACACAGATCTTAAAGTAGATGCTAAAGGTGAGGGCAAAAGGGTGTCAGTGGAGCTGAAGGGACTTGATGGTGAGTCTTTTGAGGAGGTAGTGACTGGAGTGCAGTTGCTGCTTGAGGGTTTTTGGTCCTGGGTGGGGGATTTAAAAGGGCATGGGAAGAGAAGACTGGGAATACTCAATTTCAAGGGTCAGCTGCGTACAGGGCAGTGAGATGTGGTCTCTGACTTGATTGGAAAACCGTTATACCGAGGAGGCCTATTCTATCTAGCATTTCTTCCTTACTTTTATGGCCTGCTTTCCTGGCACCCTTACTTCTGGCTAGGAGAACAAAAACAGCTAAAAGGGGATAGAGGACACAGGGATTCCTGAGGGAATTGGCTGAAGTAGTTGCCAAGCCACTTTCCATAATATTAGAAAAGTCATGGCATCAGGGGAAGTCCCATGTGGCTGGTAAAGAGGAAAGAAACATTGTACCCCTCTCTGGGGTCCCCAGGAGAGGAGGGACATCAGCCTGTTGGAGTGAATCCAGAGGAGGGCTACCAAGATGATAAGGGTGATGTTGCTCCTCTTGTATGAGGAAAGACTGAGAGAATTGAGATTGTTCAGCCTGGGAAAGAGGCTTTGGGTGACCTAATTGCAGCCTTCTGGTACCTGAAGGGAGCCTACAGGAAAGACTGAGAGGGACTAAAACAGAGTGGGTTTAGATTAGGTATTAGAAAGTTCTTTACTGTGAAGGTGGTGAGACAGCGGAACAGATTGCTCAAGAAGTTGCAGGTGTCCTACCCCTGAAAGTGTTCTTCACCACACTGGATGGGGCTTTGAGAAACCTGGTGTAATGGAAGGTGTCCCTGCCCATAGCACACAGATTGGACTAGATGATTTTGAGGTCCCTTCCAACCCAAACCATTCCATGATTCTGTGGTACTATACTGTATGTCTGTGTTGAATCCTCTGCAGAAGAGATGACAGGAGACGTTGGATGGGATCCTTCCCTACCTCCTCTGCAGGGAAAGAAAAGTGGGGGGAGCTGGGCAGGTGGGTGAACCACTGCCAAGCCACAGCCACTTCTGCCCTGTTCTTGAAATAAAGTGTTTTGTTTTCTGACAAAACACTGCTGGGTTTGCTAATGGTGATCTAATTCAAGAAGAAGATGCAGTTGAGTTACAAGAGAGTTTCATTACTCTGCATATAGCCATGCATTTCCAGTGATAGGTAGGGTACCACTAAGTGTAGCCAGGAAATGATGAAGAGTAAAGTGTGTTAATTTGTTTGTGTATAGCACAGGTCCTTGAAGAGTGACTGTAGGCGAAGTGTGACTTTTAATCTTCTAGCTGTGGAGAAGAAGGAGATTGAAAGTTAAGGGAATCATTGATCAGGATACTGTGGACATGTGTGGGTCATTGTCTGTTTCATTGACTGGTGAAAGAGAAGATTGAGAGATTGAGAAAGATTTTTTTGGGGAAAAAAAGAGACACTGAAGGAAGATAGCTTAAAATATTGGACTCAAACACTGCAGCCTTGTGAGAATCCAGGCCAAACAAATGCTGTCAGGGTGAAGCTCTCAGGTGGAGCAACACTTCAGACAGTTTTGGGAACAGAAAACATGGACATGCCAGACAACTCCAAGCTATCCCAAGCTTTGATAGTTTAGTGTATTCTCCAACCTGTTTGTTGTATAGTGTAATAGATTTACTGGTAGGAATTCCTGTGACTGAAGGAATTGTTAAAAGTCCCACAACTAAACAGAGATACCTTGGAGTGCTAACTATCTCTGCAGGTCATCTCTAACAGTGCCCTACTTACTAAGGAAGAATTTTTGAGACATTCTTCAAGATCTGAACTATTTATAAAATATCATATTTTCATTATTTTAAGGAAACGAAAGCTCCATAATCCAATGGATCACACCTTACAGTTTACATAGGTTGTGCACTCTCCCCTATTGTATTTTCAGGAGAAAGTATTGCGATGTCCAGAAAAGAATAACTTAATATTAATTTGTTTTCCAGTCCCTGTTGCCTCCCTTTTTAATTATGGTTATGAGGAAGTGCTTTAGTTTCAATGGGACAACAAATTAAGAAATTCTTCCTTCTCTTTGAAGGTATATACACACCTGGTATCTGTGGTTTAGGACAGGCTAAGGAGAGGCTCTGAGGCTTTGTTTGCACTGTAGAATTCCCTGCTTGTGCTATCAGTGGTTACTATATATAGCAAAGAGAGGAACCATGGATAAACAAACTTCTTTCAACCACTATTCTCAAAGCAGATGTATTTACATTACATTTTGCCAGCTGGGGGCTTAAGTACCTCTAAAAACTTCAGTGCTAGCTGTGTGAGAGCTGTGAGAACTTTTAGAGAAGTCCACAGTGTAGGTGAGGAAATTTTCTGTTCGCTATGCATATCATATCTTCAACACATGCAACATTACTTTGGAATATCAAATGTCTGCATTATTTATAAATAAGTATTCTGCTTATAGTTATGATATAAATAATTGTTTATGTTTGTTGAATATTTTTCATCAAATACAGAAATTATACAGCTGGGTCTAGATGTTACCCTTTCCTTCATCTTCCTTCCATTCGTGGCTTGAGACTGGTAACACATGAAAGAAAAAAACTGGACTTTCTTTAACATTAGAGTCCAGAGATTCACGTTGTTCATACAAATTGATCCTGAATTTATTTTCTCTGCTTTCTTTCCAATCATAGGGCAGGCTTTTCCATGTTTAGCAGCAGGCTTTCTCCAGCAAGTGTCCTGAGGTGTGGTCTAGGTGTGTTCAAATCTATCTTAGTCATTCATCAGTCACCTTGTCATTAGCATGGCGTCTGTATTTAATTGGGCTTCCTTCCTTCATCAGAAATCAGTTTTTATATACCATGAAAATTGCAGGCTATTATTAAAAGTTAGGTCTATGTGAGATTCTTGGCTGTTATTTATACAAGAAGCAGTGAAAAGAGTATCTCAAGTACTCCTTCAGATGAGTGGTATGTGTGAAGAACGTACTATGTGTGAGTCCAGTATCCTACCTCAAAGCCTTCTATTTCTCAAGTTTTACCTCAAGCAAGTTGTTTAAGAGGGTTTTTTTGCAATCAGTTGATTTGCTTGATAGGCTGTAATCATCAACGACTTTCACTGGTTGCATCTTTGCCTCATAGAAAATGTTGCTGAGTTATTGTTGTGGTGAGTATTTCAATTGTCCTTAGAAACAGCATTGAGATCAGCACTCTATTTTGTGTATAGTAACGGTTGGTACATCCCCCCAAATGTTTGCATTTTGAAAGGAAAATGAGAGAAAGTATTTCCCTAGTTTTAGAAAGTGAGGTGCTGCCCTTGGGGATCTGAGGCTTCTGGTGGACACCAAGTTGACCATGAGCCAGCAGTAAGCTCTTGCAGGAAATGCATACAATGACACCAAGCTGAGTGGTGCAATTGCCACATCTGAAGGACAGATTCCATCCAGTGGGACCTGGATAAGCTTGAGAAGTGGACCCATGGGAACCTCAAGAGGTCCAAGAAGGCCAATTGCAAGGTTCTACACTGGATCAGAGGGACCCCTGGTATCAATCCAGGCTGGGGAACGAGCAGATTGAGAGCAGCCCTGCTGAGAAGGACTTGGGGATACTGGTGGATGAGAGGCTGGACATGAGCCGGCAATGTGTACTTGCAGCACAGAAAGCCAGTTGTGTCCTGGGCTGCATCAAAAACAGTGTGGCCAGCAGGTCAAGGGAGGGGATTTTGCCCCTCTGCTCTCACCTGGAGTGCTGCATCGAGCTCTGGGGTTCCCAACCCATAAGAAAAAGGTGAACGTGTTCAGAGGAGGGCCACAAAAATGGGCAGAGGGCAGGTGGGAATAGAAGGCTCTGGGGTGACCTTATTGTGGCCTTCTAATACCTAAAAGGGTCCTATAGGAGAGCTGGAGATGGACTTTTTACAAGGGCATGTAGTGATATGACAAGGCTTTAAACAGAAGGAGAGTAGATTTGGATTAGATATAAGGAAGTAATTCTTCACTATGAGGGTGGTCAGCCACTGAAACAGGTTGCCTAGAGAATGCTCCAGGGATGCCCCATCCTTGGAACTGTTCAAGATCAGGTTGGATGGGGTCTTGAGCAACCTGGTCTAGTGGAAAGTGCCCCTATCCCTGGCAGGAGGATTGGAACTTGGTGATCTTTGAGGTCCCTTCCAACCCAAACCATCCATTTATTCTGTGATTCTGTATTTCCATGTACTTGACCTGCATTAAGAGCTTTGCCAGGAGGTCAAGGCAAGTGATCCTTCCTTTCTGCTTATCCTTGGTGTATACATCTGGAGTGCTGGACTGCACAATGTAAGAAGGACATGGCCAAGTGACTCCAGTAAAGTGCCACAATGGTGATTGAAGAATTGCAGCATCTGACATGAGAGGCTGAGAGAGCTGGAAATGTTTAGGCCAGAGGAACAAAAGGCCTGTGTAAGTATCAACAAGGTGTATAAATACATGATTTTCGATGAGATGAGTAAAGAAAGAGTGCCACTGTGCTCAGTGGCATCCAGTGACAGGACAAGGGGCAGCAGGCACAAATTTAAAAAGTTCCATTTAAATGTAGAGAAAACCTGTTGCAGTGTCAGTGTTGCCAAACACTTAAACAGAGAGATTTCCCAGAGATTGTGGAGTCTCCATTTTTGGAGGAAGGCAAACCCCAGCTGGACATCATCCTGAGAAACTCACTGTAAATGACCCTGCTTTGAACAAGGGGGTTGAACTATGTGGTCTCCAGAGTTCCCTTCTTCAATGCTTCTGTCATTCTGCACCCAGGAGTACACCTGAGCACAGGATACCAGGCTGTCTGCTCTGACCCAGCTGAACTTGACACGGGATCGGAGGGGACTGCTCCCCACGTCCCAGATCACAGTGAGCCGATCTAAAGACTTGCTGTGTTTAGCACCCATGCTCCTAAGCTTCCACCCTCTGTCCCCAGGCCATGCTTGTAACTAGGATCACCTGCGTTCAATGGCATCCCAGCTGCATTCTTCTTCCCTGGGCACAGGGCCATGCGAGTGGCCCAGAAGCTGATGCTGCCAGTGGATTCCCCATCTGGGAGTGGATAGTCAGATACATGTACAGCAGCACTTGCTAATGTAGCAAAACAGCCCTGCACCTATTAGAAGCATCACTGGCTTCACCTGGAGACAATCAATCCAGGATAAGGATACACAGGAGACAAAGCAAGCTAGGTCACAAAAATTCAGATTGTCCTGGTGCACCAAGACTTGTCCTCCTGCCTTCGAGGCAGCAACGTGACAGTCTCTGTAAATTATATTATGAGTCTTTTGTTCGTACAATAGTAGATTTGGGCAACTGACGTGTATGAATCTTTGATATTAAGAAACAGTAGGTTCAGTCTGAGAAAAATTGGTTTGAATCTAACCAGGGTGATCAGATAGTTATGAATAATAAAAAGTCACATGTGAAACATATTCAGTAAAGTTAAGTGTCCAGTAAAACTAGTTTCGACATCATACTAATCTCTAAAATTATAATGCATGAGTCACAGCCCTCAGATGATCTTAACCTTTACTAGAGGATACCCTGCTTTCTGTTCAGCAGCATAAACAACTGAGCAAGGACCCGTGCAGACCTGGTGAATACAACAGGACCCTTTTGACTTTGCTGTAAGTAGTGATTTTTTTTTCCCTGTGTGACACCAGGGCAACAGTTTTTGAATAATCAATTGAGAAATTGTCATGTTCATATTCAAGTTGTGATTTAAAGCTTCTTGTAGTGTTTTACTATGATTTTGGGGTTTTTAAATACCAAAGATTAGTCCTCTGTGAGATAGGCATGTTTGTATGGCATAACTCTCCTTAGGAAAACTACATTCCTAATTGTTTTAAATGAAGTAAATTGATGATAACAAATGTAGAGCATGAAATGAAGTGGAAGTGAGGACTTAAGTATTGCTCTCTAAAGCATCTAGAGAGTTTGAAAAAAAAATAAGCTGTGGGTAAAAGAATTAGAGTAAGCATGATGGTGGAAAAAGTCACAAACAAATGAGGGAGATTAAATTTAAACATGTTCTAGATATGAAAGTGAACTGTCTAAACGTGGTTTGTCATGGCGTTCAGGCCCTTCCTAGTGATAGTAGCATTTCTATGACCACAATATTCAAAGAGTGAGAATTAAGGAATATTTGGCCTTCTGAGTTCACTGGGTTTTGGAGATGTAAGATGCTGGAAAGTGGAGAACACAAATGCAGGGTCATGGTGGGAACTGATGAGGATTCAATGATTTTACAAGGCAATCTGCATTTCCCAGTGCAAGTCAGAAACCTAAGGTATTTTTCTCCTATAGAGTACTTTGTTTTATAAAATATTCTATAGGTGAAATGATCACATAGAACAAGAGCATGTTCTGGATTTCCAAATATTCCACATCTTTACTTTTTCCTCTCTGTTGACAAAAGTTACTGAACTTTCTGTGATACAATATTGTTTTCTAGAGTTAAAAGTATTGTCACAGATTGGAGCGAATGGTTTCCATGCTGCTCTGGAAAAGGCTTTCTTGCTTTATCAGTATTTTTCAGTATTCTTTTTTCTCCAGAATTCACTCATTCATCTTCACTTTTAACCATTCCAGCCTTCTCTGCCAAATCACCCTTTTCTATCTCTGTAATGATAAAGACCATGATTGCTTTAGATTTCTTTATTTTATTTTATTTTATTTTATTTTATTTTATTTTATTTTATTTTATTTTATTTTATTTTATTTTATATTTTATTTTATTTTTGATTTTTGATTTGATTCAATTGCTAGACTGGACATGCCTTTGCATGCGGCAGGCACATGTATTTCAATTTGCTTATTCATTTCCCCCTTCTTAATAAGCAACACTGTATTTCCAGGGTCTTGATAACATTCTAATTGCTATTTCTCCCTTTTGTAATTTACATGGTGTGGATGTTGGCTTTTTTTAAATGGTGCTCATTTGCTCAAGTTTTATTAAATTATTTTAACGTTTATCACTTCCTCATTAACAAGTGCATTTACTTTCTCTTTGGTGCCATCATATGTGTTTACATGCAGCCCATTCAAAAATGTATAATATTTAAACTTTCACAAAGAAGGTATATTGTGCTTTTCCTCTGCTTTGATTTTTCATCAGTTAAGTTTTCAAATTTAACTAATTGACCTTGATTGGCTTCCTTACTTTCTGCTCTATAGACCTGTACTTTTGACTTACAGCTCTTTATCACTTAAAGCCACGTTGAAAAGAGAACATTGAAAAAAAAACCAGTTTAAAAGAATTGTAGCCTATCTTTAATGAGGGCGTCCTTGGTATTACCTCATCCCTCTTTGACTTTAATTTTTATTATTTCATAACCTCTTCAGTAGGTTGAGTAATTTTTCAGAGTCTGCTTCCTTGAAATAGAAAGCTGCTATCCCTCAATTCAAATGTCTCAGAGTCACTGGTACTAAGCTAATTCAGTATAGTGAAGGGATTGATGTATTGCTAAACACAAGGTGTAAAGATTTGCAAGCCAAACGTAATTTTTCTTCTATTACAGAATCATAGAATCATGAAGATGTTGTTTTTCCTGTGCTTTTTACTTGCTGGAATTAATTCCAAAAGTTATTGCTATGATCCTAATCGCCATGGGATGAGAAACCAAAATCAAAGAGGCCAAGAAAACCGAAACATGCCATGGCAAAGTGTAAGGAACAGCGTTTGTCAATTTGCGTGTTGTTTCTTCAAAGAGATTTCTTCTCAGGAGAACAATGGGAATGTTTTCTTCTCTCCTTTGAGCATCTCTACTGCCTTTGCAATGTTGACTCTGGGTGCCAGATCAGACACTCTGACACAGATTCTTAGGGTCCTTAGCTTTAACCCACGTGAGATTTCTGAAAATGAAATACATGAAGGTTATCGTCAACTCATGCAAATGGTAAACAGAAAGAATACAGGGTTACAGTTGAATATGGGAAACGTTCTGTTTGTGCTTGACCGACTGAAGCCACAAGAAAAATTTTTAAATGATCTCAGAAATTTCTATGAAGGAGAAGCTTATCCTATGAACTTCAAGAATGCTGTTCAAGCCCAGCAAAAGATCAATCAATATGTAGCTGAAAGAACCAATGGAAAAATCAAGGACCTTGTAAATAACCTTGATCCACTTACTGAAATTCTTCTTATAAGCTATATTTATTTTAATGGTAAGATATACATATCATATTCTTCTACTTCATAATTTATTTCATCAGGTCAGTCTTGGACTTCATCACCTTTTTTTGCTTTATGATTTTGCAGACGGACTCATATCTCCTTTTACCTTTAGTCCTCACTTACATCTAATTACAAACAAAGCTATTGGAAATCATGTTCTGCCTGACACTGATGATAATTCCTAGCAAAATGCATGGAAGATTCTTCTACATTTTTAATATATAAACCTCTTTCCTTCTGAAGATTTAGTGAAATATATGTTGAGAATGGCATCTCTAGTTAGGAAAGCATCTAATCCTATACAATCTAGTGGGATACAAGCACTTTCTTAAATGCTTTGCTGTCTAGGAATTAATTTGAAATTCAATTCTGTGGACTTCAATCCAGCAAGTTCAGAGCTAAATTCAAAATAATACTGTTAAAGTAAAATTTAGCATTTTAACAAATAGGAAATATGTTTACTCCATAGTTTTGCTGTTACTGAGTATGTTCATGTATCCAAAACTAAATATTCAACTACTTTAATTTCACACCCATGTTCTCCCTATTTTTCACTATGCCTCTGCCGATAGTATGTCTGTAGTCCTGATGTGTCTAGAGGCATAGGTTTCAACCGTTTTTTTTTTGATTTTCAGATTCTAGTATTTTTCAGTGAAGATGGACTCACCGGTATCAAATACAAGCCTATTGACAATAAGCTTGTTTTTCTTAATTAACTAGTGCAGTCTGCTTAGATACAGTCAACAGATCTTCCCAGAGCTTTTCAGACTGCTGATCTAATGAGAAGAAGAGGATCAAGGCTGTAAGGCTCAACCAGTGGTCTAGTAACAGATATTACATTTTCTTTCAGACCTTCTCTGTGTTACTCATTGCATGCCAAAACCAAAGCCATTGTATTGAGAAAAATAATGTCCTGTAATCTATTTGATAAAAATACCACCAAGCTTTTTAACTGAAATGGAGGTGAAATATTAGAAATACAGCTTTTTTTAAAAGGAAAAAGTATTCTTTTAAAATTGGTAGCCTAGATGCTTGCACTCTCCAATATGAGGATTAGTTACCCTGAAAGTAATTAAGAACTATATTTTTGGGGTCTGTTTTTTGGTTTTCATCTGTGTCTCTGCTCCTTGTATTAATCTCTGAAAATGTGGCCACAGCTAAATGGAGTCAATTGAATTACAGATGATGGATGCTCTTAATTCTCTTGAAAACATCCTTTGTCTCAAATAATGTTTTCATTTAGGTTTTTATTGAGCATCATGAATATCTTTCAAAAGAGGCAAAAAACCTACTGATTTTTCTTTTACTCAATGGTGTTTGAAGAATGAGCAATAAGTTTAGTAGCACTAACTAATCAGTACAAAAGGCTGAGAAACTTTGTATTAAAGATAACTTTGTGTTACACTTAACTTTCACATGTTCTGAAAATAAGGTGGTTTGGTTTTTTGGGGGTTTTTTTGTGTTTTTTTTTTTTGTGTTTTTTTTTTTTTAATTAGATGCTCATTTTACTACTGAAATGATTACCTAGCTCCTCCAAAGATGTTATAGGTTAAGTTTTAGCTCTTCAATTTTAAAGAAACTAGATTAAAGAATAGCATTCATAGCAATAATATAATAAGAATTTTTATCTTGAAATAGGGGATAGACTGGGATTAATTTGGAGACAATCTAAAGCTCAGTTAGCTCTATAACCAGACCATACTTCTAGGCTCTTGTCCAATGTTTGTGCATTGCAACCTTGCTTGCACAGTATTGGTAACTCTCCTTCCTCTTTATTTTGTGGTGTAGTGTAGTACAAAAGTTCTTCCCTAAGGACAAAATTCTGGCAATATTTACTTGCTTCTGAGCCAGTGGGCATGTTATTCCGCTTTATTACACTGGTCCCTTATCATGCCCTAGTCATGCTGATCACAACAAAGAATACCTCTAATTTAATTTTTCCACTTGAACACCACCATGAAGCATTTGAGAAAAGTTCCATCCTTAGAAGGTAGTCCCCTAAGATAGAGGTGAGCATAGAAATAAAAGGTCCTTTGAAACAGGAGGAAAGTATTAGTGAATATCATCTCTGTCTAATCTGTGTGTTAAATGATAGTCATGGTTTGGGTTGGAACAGACCTTAATAGTCATCTTGTTACAACCCCTCTGCCATGGTTGTAGCCCCCTTTCACTACACCAGGTTGGTCAAAGACTTGGCCAACCCGGCCTTGAACACTTCCAGACACAGGGCATCCACAGCTTCTCTAGGCAATCTGTGTCTGACCACCCTCATAGCAAAGAATTTCTTCCTTATATCTGATCTAAATCTATATCTGCCCTCTTTCAGTTTAAAGTTATTCCCATTTGTCCAATTACTATCTGCCTGTGTAAAAAGTATTTCCCTATCTATAGGCCCCATTTAGGTACTAGAAGGGGCTTTAAGGTCTCCCAGGAGCCTTCTCTTCCCCAGGCAGAATAACCCAAACTCTCTTAGCCTGTTTTCATAGGAGAGGTTTTCCAGCCATCTGATCATCTTCATGGGCCTCCTCTGGACTTGCTCCAACAAGTCCATGTCCTTCTTATGTTGGAGACCCCAGAGGTGAATGCAGTACTCCAGATGGGATCTCACCAGAGTGAAGTAGAGGGGAGAATTGTGTCCCTTGACCTGCTGGCCACAGTCCTTTTGATGCAGCCCAGGACACAGTCAGCTTTCTGGGCTGCAAGAGCACATTGTGGTTCATGTTGAGCTTCTCATCAACCAACACGCCCAAGTCCTTCTCCTCAGGTCCGCTTTCAACTTGATCCATTCTCTGCCCAGCCTGTATTTGTGCTTGGGATTGCCTCATCACACCTGCAGAACCTTGAAATTGGCTGTGTTGAACTCCATCAGATTCCAATGAGGCCACCTTTCATCGTTCCCCCTGCACAGCATACCTTCCCTCTGCAGGACATCCCTTCCTTACAGCATGTCGACTGCATCACACATCTTGGTGTCATTGGCAAACTTACTGAGGGTGCACTTAATCCCACTGTTTGTGTTTGAACAGCACTGGTCCTAATCTGACTCTGAGGAATGCCACTCATCACTGCTCTCCTCCTGGACAACAAGCCACTGACCACAACCATTCAAATGCAACCATTCAGGCAATTCCTCATCCACCAAGTGAACCATCTGTCAAATCCAAATCTCCAGTTTAGAGACAAGGATGTCATCTGAGACAGTGTCAAATGCTTTGCATAGCTCCAGCAGGATGACATCAATTACTCTCTCTTTAGCGCAACTTGCCTTTATTGAAGTCATGCTGTCTTTCACCAATCACCTCCTAATATTCTACGTCTTAGCACAGTTTCCAGGAGAATCTGCTCCATGATCTTGCCGTGCAAAGAGGTGAGACCGGCTGGTAGTTCCTTGGTTCTTTTTTTTCACTTTTTAAAAATTAAATCCATGGTTCCCCTTTTCCAGTCAGTGGAAATATCATTGGACTGCCATAACTTCTCAAATATGGATAGTTGCTTAGCCACCTCATCCACCAGTTCCACCAGGATCTGTGAATGCATTTCATCAGGTCCTATGAACATGTGCATCTTCAGGTTCCTTTGATGGTCTTGAACCTGATCTTCTGAATCTGAACTTGAACCAGTTCTTCATTCTCCCAGTCCCTGCTTTTGCCTTCTGTGACTTGGGTGGTGTTGCTGGAGCACTTGCCGGTGAAGACTGAGGCAAAAAATGTCACTGAGAACCTCAGCTTTCTCCACATTCTGGGTAACCAGATTTCCTGTTTCCTTCTGGAGGGGGGTCACATTTTCCCTAGCTTTTCTTGTTGCCCTTGAAATCCTCATCCAGATTTAATTCTATCACACTTTAACTTTCCTAACCTAATCCCTAGATGCTCAGAAAATCTCTTTGTATACCTCCTAGGTTACCTGTCCTTGTTTCCACCCTCTGTAAGCAACCTGTTTGTATTTGACTTCATCCAGTATCTCCTTGTTCATCCACACAGTTCTCCTGGAATTTTTGCTTGACTTCCTCTTTGTTAGGATTAATCACTTCTGTGCTTGGTGGACATGATCCTTGAATATTAATAGAATCATAGAATCACAAAATCATCAAGTTGGAAAAGACATCCATGACTGAGTCCAACCTTTGATCAAACACCACCACGTCAAGTAAATCATAGCACTAAGTGCCACATCCAGTCATTTCTTGAACAACTCCAGGGGTGGTGACTCTGCCATGTCTGTGGGCAGTACATTTAAATGTCTGACAACACTTTTGGTGAAGAAATCCTTCCTGATGTCCAACCTGAACCTCCCCTGGCACAACCTGAGGGCATTTCCTCATGTCCTGTTGCTAGCTGCCTGTGAGAAAAGGCCAAACCCCACTTCACTACCACCTCCTTCCAAGTAGTTGTAGAGAGCAATTAGGTCCCTCCTCAGGCTCCTCCAGGCTAAACAACGCCAGGTCCCTCAGCTGCTCTCCCTCTGACTTACTCTCTAGAACATTCACCAGCTCCAATGCCCTTCTCTAAACATGTTCCAGCACCAAAACATCCTTCTTTTAGTGAGGGGCCCAAAACTGAACACAGGATTTGAGGTGCAGCCTCAACAGTACTGAGTACAGGGAAATGATCACCGCCCTGGTCCTGCTGGTCACACTTTGATGGTACTTTGCCATTGGCCTTCTTGGGCACCTGGGCACATGCTGGCTCATGTTCATCTGCTGTCGACCAACACCCCAGGCCCTTTTCCACTGGGCCAGTTCCCAGCCACTCTTCCCCCAGCCTGTAGCACTGCATGGTGGCGTTGTGACCAACCAGCTTTCTCAGAGTGCTCTTCCCTCCATGCCTTTATCCAGTGGGACTCTACTAAGCAGATAGAGATCACCAAAGAGACCAGAGTCTGCTCTCCTGAATTTCAGAGTAGTGCTTCTAACATCCTACTTAGTTTTCAATCAAGCAAAATTCTTTCTGAATTCAGTCACTGTTATCCCTGAGAGTTGAGCACTAGGTAAAGGTTGTTTGAGTGTTTCAGGACTTGTGTCATTCATGTTTCTGTGATCCATTCTGCTTTTTTTTCCCTCAAGCAGAACAAGGCAGAAGTGCTGCCTGTTACATATCTGATGACAGAAGTCACTGTTAAGGAAGAAACATAAAAGTAGCACCATTTCCCTCTTCAGAGTAATGGTAGTTGTCAATCTATACTTTCAGAGCTCAAGACATAAACTAAATGTCTCCTTTCGCGTTTTCTAAATACTAAATAAGTTCAGGCTATGTCAGATGGTGAAAACAGCAGATGGCAATTATTTAATTTGTAACAAGCTGCCTAGTAATCAATGTTCACATAGAAATCAGAAGTCAAAAGGGGTTACATCTTGTTTCACAATTTTCTTGATGGCACTTAGTATCACAGCTCTAGTTTTGCCCCCTAAATCTGATAAAATGTTAGCTTTGCTCTATAAGATAAAATTTACTACAGAGCAACAATACCTCTTAAAAATAAAAACAAAAAGGAACCTTTCCAATAACCCCTACTCATTTTTATAATTTGCCCAGCCTCTGAAATGAATGATGTTGGTATGCGGAATTTGGCTTAGAAATTCCTCTTCACTGAGGATAAGAATCTTTCAGAGTTCCAATGTAGACAGTTTGTTTCACCATGACTCACCATGAGTGAGGAGCCTTTGAAAATTTAATATTGTGAGGATGACAGTGGAAAAGGTTTCTGTTATTGTTTTGGTTTTAAACCCAGCAGTCTGGTAGAATTAAGTTCCTTGTAACTCTGTACATCATCAGCTAATATAAGATATAAACACCTTCTTTCTGAAATTAACCCAAACCCCTAAATTTCTCTAGAGAATTCATCCCTCTTGTCACCCTTAACAAACCTATTTTGATCTGCGAATAAGGAAAGGGAAAGATCTTATTCTGAGCCTAGAGAAAGAATGAGGGCTTTACAGGCTCCTTAAAATTGTTGTCATGGAGGAAAAGCACAAGGTAGAACACTTGATATTTCATCTATATGAAGGCTACTGCACTCTCCTGTAAAATCTGAGGGAGTTTTTTTACATCACATCCTACCTACTGTGTGTTGCTATTAAATTATTCTGAGTATTAAGTTAGATCAAGTGATCATTGCAAACTGGTTTGTCTTTGAAGCCGATACAACTGTATCAGTTTCTGCCATCTAAGAATGTGTCCTGTAGTGGTATGTCCTATGGTTTTATGTCCTCAAAATATTCTCTAACTCTGTCTCTTATATTCCAAGCTGAATGGGAAAAACCTTTTGATCCAAAATATACTAAAATGAGCAAATTCTTTGTGGATGGGAACAAGGCTGTTGAAGTCCCGATGATGTTTGGAATGGGCCTGTTCAAGCACGGCTATGATGAGCAGCTGTCTTCCACTGTGGTGCAAATGGATTACAAAGGAGGTGCTTCAGCATTTTTCATTCTCCCTGATCGAGGAAGAATGAGGAAGCTGGAGAAAAGATTGTCTTGTGAACGTATGTCAAGGTGGAGAACACTGGTCACAAAAAGGTAACATTTCTGCAGTTCTTGGTTCAGATGATAGACAAGGAATCAAACGTGCTAGGCTATGGCACAGAATCAGGACTCCATTTTTAGTTCTGCTTTATCTGCAAAGTGTCACCCGTACAGGCATCTGAGATCTATTTAATGGCTGAATTGTGGAGAAATCATCACTTTCACTTCTGGAAAGTGCATTCCAGTGCTTCCCTCCTGGTTGCATTGTTACCGTGTGTCCATGGATTTCCCTTTCCTCCACACTGAAACAAGTGGGGGCTTGCAAAGGAGTGTTTTTACATAACAGTAATACAGATGATTCAATGATAATTGCATTGTCAATTGGGACAGCAATCAGCACAGTCTGAAATTAGTGAGAAGTAAGAGATCAGCCATCAGTTATCAATCCACTAGCACTCTCCTTTTTGGGTACCAGCCAACCTTGGCATTAGATGCTGTGCAACACTTCAGGTATGGGCCCTTTCCTTCCTGTCTGCCTGCTGAATGTCTTGCTCTTTGGATACCTTCATTAAGTGCTCCACACCTCCCTGACATAGAGCCCTGGAATTGCTCCAGTTTCTCATCAGGAAACAGTACCTGATGTCAGCACTGTCACTAACCTCTGTCTCATTATGCTGCTTCTGGATGTAAGTGTTGGGTTTAACCTTTGAAAATTGTTAGATCCTTAGGGGAAAAGCAAGGAAGAAATTAGTCAGAAGTACAGAGTTTTGGTAATTTATAGAAAGCAGCAAACTAGTCCCTTAAAACTGAATGTCAGACATAGGGCTTGACATATAAAAATAATTATCTATTGACTAACTACATTCTGACAATGTGTTTTTGTTTTTTACTTTGTTATCCATTCTATCATACTTACTATTGTCCTGCTTCTTTGGTATATATTCTTGTTTTCTCTGTCATGATTTATACGATAAATACACAAGGCCAATGTTTTGGTGTGGGGTTTTGAGGGGGGGGGGCAGGGGAGGAGGGTTTGTTATTGTGGTTTGTTGCTTTTTTTTTTTTTTTTAGTTTGGGGGTTTTTTTCTCCCAACCGTAACCAGTGAACTTGCATATGTTGAATTTTTTTTGTGCATAGCTGGAGACACCTAAAAGAATCTGTTTTTCACAAAGTGAATCCTCTGCATCCTCAGTAATGGGTCATGATGAAGGTGCTTCCAGCAGACTGCACAAAAGATCACTCACTTCCAAAAATGTTAGATGAAGACTCTTAGGGAGGTACAGCTGTACTGTGCTGAATGCTCACTGGGTCAGTATCACTGTTCATGTGTGGGCTCACTGCAGAGTGTAAGCCAGCAGCTTAGAGCCTATCCTCTCAACTACCCTTCCAATATTGTTATAAACCTTCTTTTCTTCTCTCCAAATTAATAGCACTATACATGTCCCACACAGGCTAGAGAGAGCCTGCAGACAAAATGTCTTTAGGGAGAAAGCAAAATAATTTTGTCTGTTGTGAGCCCATATTATTCTGTGATACCTGACCAAATGTTTCACTATATTCTTGCAATTTCCTTTCTAGCAGCTCAGTAAATTTGTATCTTCCGAAATTCACTCTTTATGGGACATATGACCTAAAAGAGACCTTATATAAAATGGGCATTATGGATCTATTCACTGATAAGGCTGACCTGTCTGGGATCACTGGAAAGCCCCAGCACAGAATTTCTCAGGTAAGTCATACTTTTTGTTTTATGGGCCCTTGGTAACTGATACTTGCTTCTGTACAACTATTCATTACACAAAACTCATGTAAACAGGTTTTGCTTTACATGAAAAGGCACCTGTTGGCATACAGAGTATTTTGTCCATGCACTGTAAATGCAATTAGGTTGGAGCAGATTACAAGTCTGTAATTTTTTAATCTAGAAAGCTATTTTGATCTGCATGGGGCAACTTTATAAAATAGACATGACCATATTGTCATCTATCCACATCTTGGTACTCACTTGCACTGTGTTGTTACAGATACTACATTGCTGCTTCTGTTATGTCTGTCTTCTTTCGCCTGCTTGTGGGCAAGTAGGGAGCTGTAGGATGTATCCCTGCTTGTATTTTATGGAGGGGAAGGGAGAGGTAAAACACTGCTTGTTTGTAAGCTGTTGGGGAGAAAGGAAAATGCAGTTAGTATAAACACTTGGATTCAAGCCTATGAACAATGACTCTCTTTAGTGCTGGGCCATGGCAAAAGCTTCAGTCAGGTCATACTTCAATAAAACTAGAGTTTAAATCTGACAATCAGTGCAACTTTTATTGTCTAATATGAAGAAAAAAATTGCCCTTGTGACCTCAGGAGGACATTAGTGAATCAGGATCTGTCAATGTTCTGATTTTGCAAGGTAAAACTTAAGTGTTTCTCTGCTCTAGCCCTCCATTTCTGGCCCTTCTCCTTTGCTCCCATTTTTTCCAAGATATGAATGAATATAGGAAACATAATTTCAGAATTCTATTCATTGTGCTCATCTGCATGTTATTTCTTCAACTATAGGAACTTTTAATTGACAGTTAAATATGGTCTTGCTCCTTTAATATTTGGCCTAGCTGTACAGATCTCCATGAGTGAGTGCGGGGAATATGAAAAGAAACAAAGGAAATGTTTTCACTAGCAGGGACATACTCCTCCACTGGAGATGAACTTTTCCTCTCTTGGACTAGAAAGCTATGCTGCATGTGGCTTGCTGATTTTTTTTTTTTTCCAAATTTGCTGTCTTTATGCAGTGGACTCCCATCTGTCCATCAGACTTTTGTTTCTTACCAATAACCTCTTGAGGCACTTTAGCTCACATTCCTATTTAGGTGACTAGTTTTGCACCCCTTTGACTTGTATCATGTCTGTTTCTTCACAGGCTATTCATAAGGCTGTCATAAAGGTGGATGAGACTGGCACCGAAGCAGCAGCTGCCACAGGCATGGAAATAGTGCCTATGTCTGTTCCAGTTACCATTAGATTCGACAGGCCCTTCCTACTTGCCATAACTCTGGAGACCAATATACTTTTCATGGGAAAAATTGTGAACCCTCTGAAAAAAGATTAAGTCAATGTACATATGGCATATGTGGTGATCACCACTCTTAAATCAAGTATTTGACCAGTTGAGTATGGCATGGCTACAGAGGGGCTCTCCACCTCTCAAGTGATGTTATTCACTGTTTTTTGTAGATGAGACTCTTGAATATAAGTTGTCATAGTTGCATGTTTGTTTGGGCCTTGCTTCTTTTTTTTTTTTTTTTTTTTTAAGAAGGTTGCATTCAGCATAAATGCCACCAGCTCTGGGACAAAATAGGCCTGTGTAATACTGAAAGCATATGTACATCTTCTATCAGGGAAGCTGAGAAGCATGTGGGTGGAGAGGGTTGTGTACATCTGTTTCTCCCCTCATGGCTGTCTTCTCACAGTTTTTTTGTGTTGACTGACAAATGGGTACAAGTTATGTCACCTTATTACTTGTCTCCATTCTCCTATCAACATGAAGTTCATAACTAGCGTAGACCTTAACATGCATAATGCTTATTACCTTAAATAGTACCATTGTTGTCCAGTGAGTCTATTATGTCCCTGCCTTTCAGCTGTTGTCCCAGCTTGGCTGCTGCAAAGGGGTCTCAAAGAAGTTGTGTTTCCCCCCTGCAGATATATACTGGCCTGCCCACTGTTTCTGTGAAATGTACACTCCAGACTCATTCCAGGGCCAACTTTAGAGGTTCTGGGAACTTGGTCTAAGAAAAGAAGAGGCAGATCTGATCTCTACAGTTCAGTGCCCTGGAGCCAAACTTTGTGAACCAGTTATACAGCTCAGAGCAGTCAGAAGACTACTGCTAGCCTATGCCTGCACCTAAACTACCTTCTAGAAGTCCCCAAGCAGCAGGAAGCACAAGCCATCTCCTCCTGGTGCCAGTGTCTGTAGCTGGGAGATTACCCATGGTAGTAAGCACCATTCCAGTATTGTTTGTAGGATCAAGCACCCTACCAGTAACACCTATATTCCATCAGTGACACTTGCCGTGTCTCCTGATATAACCCCTTCTGTTCCCAGACTGTCCAGTAATACAGCATTGGTACTCTCTTTCTCATTTGCTTCATGGTTAGTATAGCCACAATATTATAAAGAGCTGTTTTCATTATTAAGATACACAGTACTCAAAGTAATATTCATAATGAACATGCTTATTTTTCTCCTTGTTTACTTTCCTATCCATTTCTTTTTCTTCTGGTTTCCACAACATCTATAATTATTTTATTTCTTTGCTCATGTTCATGGTATGTTTCTGATCTCTGGTTGCAGGAGGGGTAAATTATTGGCTAAAATGGGTTAGTCTGTTAATAGGCATTAAGCATTAACACCAGTCTTTGTACAGCCTTGGAATATGCAGACCAATGTACTATGGTAGAACAACATCAATGAATAAACATGACATTAAAAATTTTCTAATTTTGCTATTTTACTTCTGTGTTTCAGACTTAAGACTTTAGTATAGTTCAAGCAGGGGTCTTTGACAAGTGTCAACAGTTACTAGTTTGCTGCTTGGCACAGTGATGCCACTAATGAGTTTCAGAAAGCCCTCTGTCTTCCACCTGGGCAATAAATAGTAGGTTATCTCTGTTAGGCAGAACACTTTTTGGGAAGATTGGACATTCCTTTGATGCAGAGATGTTTATTTCAAAGCCTATAGAGAGTATGCTACTTCTACTCTACCAAGTGTGTAGCTTCTGTGTGTCTCTCATCTCCCTTCTAAAAAGCTCTCTCAACAGAACCTGAGGGAATGTGCTGAAGTTGTGTCATGGGAGGTTTAGGCTGGATGTTAGAAAGAGGTTCTTCACCCAGAGGGTGGTTGGGCCCTAGAAGAGGCTCCCCAGGGAAGTGGTCACAGCACCAAGCTTGACAGAGTTCAAGAAGCATTTGGACAGTACTCTCAAGCACATGGTGTGACTCTTAGGAATGGTCCTGTACAGAGCCAGGAGTTGAACTTGATGATTCTTGTGTGTCCCTTCCAATTTGAAATATTCTGTGATTTTATGATTCTCTAATAGCTGTGTTATCTGTCTCGGCATGTGTTTTGAGCTGTGTTTCCTGTTATTCCATATACAAAATTCAGGCCATTTAGATTATACCTTTTTTTTAATAGATTATGACAGGGAAACAAGAAAAGCACTTAGAAGCTCTCAGCTTTCTGCAGAGGAAACCAGTTTCAAATTAAAATCACACTGCAGAAAAATTCATCACTGTAGCATTCAAATAAGATAGTAAGAAAAAAGAAATGTATTTTCCCAAACTGAAAATTAGGTATACTAAATTTGCCTACATCACTGGATCCATAGCAAACCTTGACTGAAAGAAATTGTCTACGAGTTCTTACAGTTATTTGCAATTTACATCTACCTAGAGGTGCTGCAGATCTTGCTAGGTCACAAATAGTTTTCTGACTTAACCAAATCTTGCAGCTTGCTTTCCTGTATACCAATCCATTTAGAAATAAATCCAGGAAGCCCTAACTTAAAAAGTAAAAAAAAAGGCATAGTCACACAGAAAACTGAATTAGAATTAAGATGAAAAACTGCAGAAAATGGAAGCCATTATCAGAGCAGTGAGTCCCCTCTTGAAAAAAAGAACATTCCCACAACATTAAATCTAAAAGTATAACAAGAAAGGACAAGGGCAATTTTGAGGAAAAAAATAAGAGAAACTTGCAGAAGTCCTGTCACATGATAATATATTATTTTTCAAAGACATCATTTCAGAGAGCCTGAGGAGACAGCGGATGCTCAAAGTGTAGAAGAAGTGCTCAAGGGGGGCACTGGCAAAACATAAAACCTCATTTCATTTCACATATGCTTCCAGTGGAGGCTGGATCACTATTCCAAATTGAACTAATATTAGAAGAGTTTTTTGGGG
>JAWWEV010000167.1:48953800-49072801 GCA_035583235.1 Hafferia zeledoni | reverse complement strand
CCCCCCCCCCCCCCCCCCCCCCCCCCCCCCCCCCCCCCCCCCCCCCCCCCCCAAGGAATCAACAACAGGTAACAACACATTGCCAAGACTGTTTATTATGCATGCAAGAACTCTTAGCTGTCTCAAGAAGAAAAATGTTAAGCTTTCCACTCTGATGCAGCAGTTAAACTGTCTCTGTACCAGAATAATAATAAGTGACAAACATGATGTTCAGTTTTCCCAAAAAGATGCAAGTGAACATGCAGTGAGCTGTAGAACAGCTAGTTCAACTTTGGTTTTTTGGGAAACTACAGAATTTGTAGTTCTATATTATGAATAGGTATGACAAAATACTGAAGAACTACCATGATCCTCACTGAAGCATAGAATATTTTAGATTGGAAAAGACCTTTAAGGTCAACTTCAACCCTTAACCCAGAACTGTGAATTCCACCACTAAACTATGTTCCTAAGTGACGCATCAACACATCTTTTAAATACAGCCAGGGATAGTGACTCCATCATTTCCCTGGGCAGCCTGTTGCAGTGCTTGAAAACCCTTTCCATGAAGAAATGTTTCCTGATATCCAATTTAAATCTCCCCTGGAGCAATTTGAGGTCATTTCCTCTTGTCCTATCACTTACTACTTTCGAGAAGAGACTGATCCCACCTCACTACAACCTCCTCCCTCCTTTCAAGTAGTCAGAGAGAGCAATAAGGTCCCCCTTAAGCCCCCTTCTCTCCAGGCTAAACAACCCCAGCTCCCTCAGCTGTTCCTCATCTTACTCTCTATACCCTTTGCCAGCTTCATTGTCCTTTTCTAGACAAGTTCCAGCATCTCAATTTTTCGTCTTGTAGCGCGGGGATAAAACTTGAACACAGAATTTGAGGTGTGGCCTCACCAGTGCTAAATACAGGGGCATGATCACTGCCCTGGTCCCACTGGCCATGCCAATTCTGATACAAGACAGGATGCCATTGGCCTTCTTGGCTGCCTGGGCACACACTGGTTTATGTTCAGCTGAGCGTCAGCCACCACTGCAGGTCCTTTGCCACTGAGCAGCTTTCCAGCCACTCTGCCCCACATCTGTAGCACTGCAGGGGGTTGTTGTGCCTTGATGCTTAGGGAGACAGGGTCAAAGCTTTTATTAATGTCCAAGTAGACAATATCCACAGCCATTCACTTAGCTGGTCACCTTGTCATAGAAGGAGGTCAGGTTCATCGAGCAGGACCTGCCTTTCATAAACCTGTGCTGGCTGGGCCTGATCACCCAGTTGTCCTCTGCATGCTGTGTCATGGCACTCAGGACGATCTGTTCCATAACCTACTCCAGCACTGAGGTCAGGCTGACTGTCCTGTACTGGTCCAGATCCTCTTTCTGGCCCTTTCTGTAGATGGGCATCACATTTGCCAACCTCCATTTGTCTGGGACCTCCCTGCTTAGCCAGCTGAAAGTGGTTTGGTGAGCTCTTCCACAGCTCCCTCCGTACTCTTGGGTGGATTCCATCCAGCCCCATTGACTTGTGTGTGTTTAAGAGGTGTAGGAAGTTGCTGACCATTTTCCCTTGGAATATGGGGGCTACATTCTGCTCCCCATCCCAGTTCTGTAGCTCCAGGGACTGGGTACTCTGGGGACAACTGTGGAAAAGAAGGCACAAAGTACCTCAGTCTTTTTCTCACCTGTTGTCACGATGTTCCCTCTTGCATCTAGTAAAGAATGGAGGTTCTTCCTAGCTATTTCTTATTGCTAATGTATCTATAGAAATATTTTCCCTTGTCTTTTACAGCAGTTGCCAGAATCCTTAGCCCAAGGATTCTTTGAAAGAGTTGATAAGTTAATGTATTATAATGGTTTGAGTGATATATGTAACATACTTATGAAAACTTTTAATATTACTCAGGAAGGGACCTAAAAAAAATTTTACGCTAGTAGGGAGAGTAGACCCTTAATAAACAATGAGTTCAGGCAAGCACTATTCAGAGAAGTCAGAGATGATGTGGGACTTTAATAAATTATGAGGTGACACATTTTCTTGGTACATGGTACACAGTGAATGGATGATAAAAGGTCAGAGGAAAATCACTGCCAGTAAATATCAGGCAAAGAATACAAGGAAATAAGCCCTTGGTTTATACTTGACATGATGGTTTCAAGTTAGTCAATGCCACTCAGGATACATATTTTGTAGCGATGCTGGATAGACCACTGAGTATGTCATCTCCATGCTTGGTGCTGCTGAAAAATGAAACAAAGCAGTGGAAGATACAAAGAAAGGAAGAAAGAGAAGGGAAACCTCAGCGTGCCCATGTGCCATGATATGCCTACCCTGTGTACACTATGTGCAGCACTAGCCTCTGAACTAGATGAATCTTTAGTCTAAGCTAAAGGTGCCCACTTTATATGGCTTTATAGGATGAGATATTTGTATATATACTATATATATATGTATACACTACTGTGTATCTATAGGCTCAACTCAGAACTAAAGTCTAAGTGTTTCCTTTTGCTGTGCCCAAGGGTGCCTAAGACAACAGTGTGGAGCTGACAGTACAAGGCATTTTTATTTCCTCAATTAATAGCAATACTTCTATCATCTCATTGGCTCAGTAGAAAATAACTAAAAATCTAAGACAACTTATCTGACTCAATAGCTTAGAAGCATTCATTATAAAAAAATTGTATGGTTTTTTGGAGAGTTTATCACTTCCTTGAATGATTGAAGTAGGTGAGTTTACATTTGCCTGCTTCTTTGCAGTTTTGGTCTTTGTACAACCATTGATTATACTTTTTACAATTCCATGTTTACCAGCATACCTTCACAAGGACTCTAATCAGATCTATCATATCTCTTATTTAATCTTTCTGGGTTTTGTTACTTTATTTCTCTATCAAATATATGTAGTTTTTTAAAAACTAGAATATCATAGTACTAGTCTGTTTTTCCCATCAGATTCATACCAAACTTCTTTGAATAAAATTTATTTTTTAATGTGAACTAGATCTCAGTATATCAGTTCCAAACTGTTTTTCCTGTACATCTATGACCTTAGAGTATATGATAAATCAATTTTTAGGTCATGAAAAACAGTAAACAAAACATAATTCAAAAATTAATTCTTCATTGTTCAGGTCCTCTACAACTGATGCAGAAGTCTTTTCCATCCTGCCTTGAAGAATTGAGTGTTTAATCTAAACTTTCTTGTAATCAATTATTTTCTTTCCAGTCAGACTTTCTCTACAATAGCCTTTAAATAGTGTCCACAGTTCCCTATTTGTATTATATTCACATCCAATACATGATCTTTTTCTCCCAAGAGATATTTCAAAACATTAAATTTTCCACAAGTTGTGACAAAAATTTAAAATCTCAACAAATTTCTTGAAAATGTTTTTGAATTTTTTATCTATTTTATTGTTACATGGTAGGAAAATCGATCACCTTATAAAATAAAAATTAATATGGCACATTTTCATTATTTGTCTTTGAAAATGTTGACAAAGCCAACACATTAATGACAGTGTTCTGATTTCTCTGACTCTGCTTTCTTACATGGAACTTTCTCTCTCAGATAACTTTGAAGTTTTTCTCAGAAAAGATTTTAAGGGGAACACTAAGGGCTACAGGAAGAATCTGGGTACTTGTGCAATCTGGGAAAGTTTCTCAGAGGAAGAAAAAAGGTGCGCACTTGTGAAGTCTGTTGTAAGTAATAGAACACTGAAATTGTAGCTCAGTTACAAGCCTTCTACCATTGAAGATAAGTACAAATCTCAAGCTCAAAGGATTTAGGGACTTTTTAGCTTTGGCTGGGCACTGAATTCCTATGGAGTAGTAATAAAAATACTTGCTTTTACATTACGTTATGAAGGTTAGTATGTTTAGAATATGCTGGTAAAAAATTTCCTCATTTATAGACAATGAATCCTCTTAGACATGGTCCTGGCTTGCAGGATTCTGTTTCTGGTGAGAAGACCTGTGCTTCAGAAACTACTTCAGGAAGGATCCCAATAGTTCAGAGATCTCTGAAGATCAGAGGATGTTAAGTGTCATCTGTGCTGTAATATTGGGGTGTTGGGTTTGGAGCTATAGTAATTACTTGTGTGGAGGCGAATTAGAAAAACAAACGTGTTTGTTAAGAGATTAATTCAATCATCATTAGTATGAGAGCCAGAGCATTCACAAAGGCCAGAGACCAGTTCAAACTGGTTTTCATAATCCCCACCCACCTAAGTTCTACTAAAGGCATTAATTTAAAAACATTGCATCATCAAGGAAAAAAATACTCTCACTGGCTGATCAATGAACCTGAGAGCAGGACATCCTCACCTAGAAATTCTTGTGACCTGATTAACCTTTTTGCTCTCTACAGCTGAACCCCATTCCTACTGACCCCAGCCTTGGGAGCACCACAATGCTCGGCTGCTCTGTGGAAGAAGACACCTGAGTATTCTGTCAAAATCAGTCTGGGCTTTCCCTGGTTCCCAAAGGCTGACCTTTGATGAATGGGCTTTCTGTGACTCCTTTGGGAATGCTTTCCTCTATGGCTCTTCAAAATGCTCTATTTGCCATTGCTCTCAAAGCTGATGGAGCAAACAGGAGTAGAGGAATTGTGTGCCAAGATGAGAGTGGTCTACAAGTGACTGTGGGTGATGTGAAGAAAGGCAGGAAAAGAATGTCAGAGAAGGTATCACTGTGTAGGAGCCAACACTAGACAGGGTATTGACAAGTTTGAGGTAGTGAAGTTTTGATCTGTACTGAAGCAGTTACAATTCCAACAGTTTTCTGTTAAAACTTATAGATTTGAGATGCTTGTATAATGATTGATTACACAGAAAAATAGCTTTGTTCAACTTGTCTACATATTCACCTAGAGTGGGATTTTAAAAGCTTTGTAATGTTGGCCTAAATCTTCTCCCAACATAAATAAAACTAGTGACCACAGCAAAATTTAATCAATTCTATATCCATTCCAAATAAAATTGAAACCTGCCTCTCTTCTGTGCTTGTTCCCTGGTGGATTCCTATGTTTGTACTCTCATATTCAAAAGAACTGTTCTGTATGAGTAGGGAGACTGGCAAGGTGTAATAAACAAGGTAAATTGATGTTGTGGATTGCAAGACCACTTTGTGGGTCCTTTCTCTGAGCATTAGCCAAAAGGCATATGCTGTGCTTGGGCAGCTGATCTTCTGAGTCGCAGAATAGTGTCATTATTGTTTACTTCAACGCACTTTGATCAACCTTATTTGATTAGCTGTGTGACACTTGATTCAGTATCATTCGGGAGTCCAAAGGAGGTAAAGAAAGCAATTCATATGAGATGGTCCCAGATAGCAGGGTCAGTGGATCAAATCGAAAGGTGAAGAAGAACTTTTTAATGAAGGCTTTCAGAATAATGTTAGTTGCTTAAGTCTTGAATTACTCATTGGGATGGTTCTTGTTAAGTACATTTTGATGTTGTATAGACACATATTTATTAAAATTTTAAGTACTATATTACTGTTGGAAACCCATAATTAATTGATTAATTTCTTTCTTTGTTTAATGCAAGCACATTATTAGGAAAGAAGGACAGGCCAGTAGTTACACAGCATTGGGTTGGGACTTGGGAGTTTCTACTTACCTTTCCAGCTCAGTCACAGGTTCACTCCACAGAAACTTAGCTTTTTGGCTGCTTATAGCTACCCACTAAGGCTGGTCATCCTTCCTTTCTTAGCTTACATGGTCAGAGCAGGATTCAGATGCCATAGGGAAATAATACGATTTTTAAAGTACAATACTGTATGGGCAGTAGTCAAAGATGTACAGGTGAAGCAATCCCTGCTGACATACGCTTGAGTCAAAACATATGTGAAAAAATTTTCAGTAAGCATAAGGGTCTTACTCTTCACAATGTTCCTGCACAAGATTCTTGTGTTGTAGCTAATGGCAACAGATACTTACATTTTCTAGCCATGGAAGAAAAAAATTCTGGTAAAAGGATTGGCTTGTGCAGTATCACGTGGTGCATACAGGCTCTTAATACTTGCAATTTATGTGTGCTTTATCAGCCCTCCCCATGCCGTAGTGTACCTAGGTAACTACCATCCCTTGAACACAACTGCTGAGCATACCAGGAAATAAGACACTTTTTGTAAAGTCCAGAGGACTGTTTATGGAACCTTGCAGTTGAGGAGCATTTCCAATTTCACTTTGAAGCTGTATAAAGCTGCATCCTGCAGACCACAGATTTTCAAATTGTGCATCCCTCTTACCAAGCGAGGTGCTGTAGAATCAAACTGATAAAAAATTATCCTGTCTTCATTAAACTCAATAAAGAACTAAAGTGATGTTACCAAGGTCTGAGCTGCTCAACAGAGAATTTTCAGTCCAGTTGTTCTCTCATAAGGTGGACTGTCCCAACCTGAAATCATTCCAGCATCCTAAACAGTACTTGGGCAGTGGAAAATATTATTGGGGATCTTTATAGTCAACAAGATTATTTATCATCTATTTGGGGGGTTAGAAGGAAAATAAAACAGAATGCATACTTTTCTTTCACAATACCCCTATTGGAAATCATCCAGATATTAAAATCTCAGTAAGATCTTTTGTTAGTATTATTAGTATTACAGAAACATTCAAGTCTGAAAAGAAAATCCACGGTAAAGCTGGTACATAGAGAAATAATAAAAACCAGGCCTTCTTTTGAAAGATTCTGGGGCCTAAATAAAGGCTTCTAATGTTAAAGCCACCTGCCTAGTCTCCTTCCCCTTTTACAGAAGGGCTCAAGTCTTCTGTGAGTCTTGTCATACCTGCCAAGCTGCACACACTTAAGCAGCAGCAGGAGAATCAGTTGTTATTACTGCACCATATATGTAACACATCTGCTACATTTAGTGTATAATTTGCAACTGGCATTGGCTTACCAACTGAAAAATTATGATAAGAGTTCACTATTGGTCATTGGTATAGCAATTTAAAAAAAAATCTCATCTGTTCTCTACTTTGTTCATACAAGTGATGCCAATTCAAATGAAAAAAAGTTGTGTGAGCAGAATTTCCCTCTTCATATGAATTATTTCCCCCACTATATTTCATCCTCATTTCACAGTTCCTTTTTAAACTATTGGATTTTGTCTTTCTGACAGGACAGAAGTATTGAAAGCATGGTATGACCACTGTGTGCAGATTGCACCTTTATTCTTCATTGTATACATCATCCAGACTAGAAAAATCATAGTTCACCAGACATGCATATATCTTCAAGCTTAACAATTGTTCTTGCTCTCTGATTGCCTGATGCTTCCCAAAGACTATTACATAACAAAACTATTAGCAAGGGAATGGAGGAGAAGGCAATGTCAATTTCCTTCCTAATTCCATACTATATTTCCTTCATATTTCTGCTAGGTTAATATGCTTGTGGTCTATATATTTTGCACTGGCAAATCTTTGTGTAGCTTATGACATAATAGATTTATAGGGATAATGACTTTTATATTTAAAGTAACCTGTGTTTCTGTGATCCCAGAACAGCTGTTATTCTTGCTAAATCGACAGAAAAACTCTAATTTCCTTTGAACACTGGACAAATTGAGTGATTCTGTTGCCATTGAATATACCAGTCATTGGTTAATTAAGAACTCTTTAAACCTGTTTCACAATGGTCTGTTCAAAACAAAATCAAGATGTTTGGAAGATGTTTGGAAGATGTTAGCAAATGCATGAACTATTATATGGGTCTATTTCATCCAAAGGTGTCAAAATGTGAGTTGGGGTGTGGTATCGAAACTAACCTACATGAACAATGCAGCAGTAACATGGACTTGGGGAATGTAGACTTTGTCATGGTTTTAATTATCAGAAGGAATAAAACACATCTGTTATTTCCGTATTCTATACTTTTATTCCTATTAAAAATAAATACTAGTTCAGTAGATAAATTATCAGTATGAACCTGGTGAACGTGGTTCCATGACTTAGTTCTAGAGTTGAAATTATGGTCAGTAGACAGGTGGGACTGTAATGGCTCATGGCAGTGCGTTGTACACCTGGCACGCGTAGCTGCTGTAGCACCTTATTGCTGGTGCTATAATGAAATGCTAAGGAAATGCCTTGTTAAAGTTGAGCTTAGCATTATTAAAAACAAAGCAGTAATTACAAGGCATCTCAAGCGAAAGAGAAAACAAGAGGCTTATAACCATTTTGTAACACAGTTTGTCCTTGACCACCATGACTTGTCAGTCACCTAGGCTGTGATGAGCAAAATAATCTTTGTGTTTGTGACCTTTACAAACAGAATCAGAAGGTACAAGAGAAAGAAAAGGGGGCAGGGGGGAAGGGAGGAGTAGGAAAGAGCTGAAGTGGAAATCAAAGAAGGGGAGTGTCCAGGCAAGATTTATCTATGTTCTGTCTCCATGTTTATCTATGTTTGTAACAACAAAATTACACATGTGAGTAAACAAGTACAAAGGAAAGAGTTGTCACAAATGGGGAAACGTATTTCAAGTCACCAATCAGTCATAGTCTTTGTTGTTACCTGGAAGAATTCAGTCAGCTTGATCCATCAGCATTTAAATCCTATTGGAAAAAGTTAATAGAAACAAGCAGTAGTTGTATTCATTTGAATTTGAAAGTGTGTGAGAGGGCAAGGAGAATGAGATGTTAGTGCACACATGCAGTATGCTCGTATGTGGGAGTAATCAGCTTTCTGCTTGTATTCCCACCACCTGCCCGAGGCAGTTACTGAGATCCACACAGAACTGAGACAGATGAAGGAACCACATCTGCCAGAGTACGAAATCTATCAGGAAAATACGACTATCACATACGCTCTCAGTGGTGTGCTGCTACAGTCCCAGGGAGGAGGTACAGGCAATTAGTTTGCCATGCATATACAGGCTGAGAATAAGGGAGATTTGGCTCTGGATAGCCTTTGGAAGAGCACCGAGCTAATGTGATACGTGGCTGTCCGCAACATATGTGCCTCATCAAAGCATGGAGAGTGACTTCTGGCAGCAAGAATTAGTGTCTATTTCCAGTGGTTCCAGGCACAACCTCCTGGTTCCCGGAAGGGTCCTAATTACACAATGTTTGCACTAAGCTCCCCTACATGGTGAGGGACAACAGAGAGGCAGCTCCTCTTCAAATGGCTGAAGAATGTCAGCTTCTTTGGCTGAATAACAGAGATGATCCTCACAACCTGTTTTGTCAATATTTGCTTTGTTTCCTCCTTTTTCTTGGTTGCCTGTAGTTTTTATCGGGTCTGTTAATGTTTAACAGAACAAATTAACCAGAAGGTGATGTAGCAGCATAAGTAACAGTGTGGGGAACAGCATGGTCAGCTGAATGCAACGGGACTTCTGATTTTGTAAGTACTACACATAGGCTTTTCTTAGAGACTTGTAAACGATTTTGCAGTTGGTGGAATTTTGAAATTAGGTTAATTTCATTTGTCTGCTTGTGATTTGGGTCTGTGTGGATGTTGCAATAAAAGATTTATCAAGCAGATATGCAAGGACCAGTGGGACCTGCTGCTCTGGGGGAATATGCTTAGCCTGAAATCAAACTAAACTAACCTTTGAAGTCATGGGAACTTATTAAATAGGTGTCAAAATGGAATACTGATGTAATCACCTTTTAGGTTTGAAACAGTCTTCACAGTGGCTCTAAATTAGTGTAAACCCACAAATCACTGAACAAGCAGGTCCAATTTATAAACTGCTTTGGTGACTTAATTTATAAAACAACCCTTGAATTGCTAAGACCAGACTTTCTAATTAGGACTGAGGCAAGTGTAGGAGGTGGGTCAACAATTTAAATGTAATTGACCCTGTTATAGAAAAACCATTATGTTATCTGGAAGAGAATTATTTTCTGAATTTCCAATGTGCATAAAAAGTACTGCCAGATTTATTAAAGCCTTTCCAGTTTCTTCAGCTTTGAAGGTAAAAATATTTGTCTGAAATTTTCTAATCTCAAAATGTTGAAATTAGTGTGATTTTCATCTCTAAAGGGAAAAGTATGTGAGGAAAACTAGATGACAGTGCAGTGTAGAAGTACTGGGTAGAAGTACTTATTTCAGATTTCAGTAGAGAGCTCTGATACTAAGAGAAATTTTTTAATGGTTCTGTTATAGTCAAAGTTAACAACAGAGCATGCCTAATATAAGCTTGCTGAAGAAAAACTGGAGAAAAAAGTCTATGACATATTAAACATCAAGTACTTTTGAAACACCCTCTGTACTACGTTATTGCTACATTTTTCCACAGTACATAAGGGCTGTTTGGGTTTTTTGCTTTCTTTGCCTGTTTTTTTTTTTTTTTTTTCCCCTGTGAAGGAAATAGTTGAATCATATTCCCATCTGGAGCCGTACTCCATCTTTTGGTTTAAGGAAATTCAAATTTAGTGTTGCCACTTGTTACTTCAGGTCACTGAAGTGGGCCCTGTCTCCTCTCAGGCATACTCAGACCTGAGTATAGGGTATATGTTTGCTATAAAAACAAGAGAGATGATGAATAAAAAAATAAAACAACTGGTTAATCACTAAAAATCTTTGAACTTGGGCTGCCCTCAGAAACTCTATCTATCTTGCTCAGATAGTATATACAGTCATCTTTCACATCTGGGAATGAATATAGGACCAAGAGAACTTTACCTTGGCATGACACTGGAAAATATGTTCCTGGAAGAAAAGGATGCAAACAGACTGTATTGGCTGGGACCCAGAAGAGGAGCCATAACAGTAGAAAAATTCTAGAAATATTTTCACACAGAAGCTGCAGTGGCAAAAAGCTTATTTTCATCAATAGCTTGTTACAGTTTTGAAGAGGGTTTATATGACATGCCTCCCCAGAACATCAGGAATACAAATTCAGTACACCAGACTTCTTCCAGTTCCTGCAGAGAGAGCAGGGGCTCATAGGAATGATAACCACATCAGCATTAGGAGAACAAGCATAATGAAGAAACTTATCATCTCCAAATTAATTAACGCATGTCCTTTGATTTCCAAATGGGATTAGTACTCCTCTTTCTCTTAGACCCAGGTCCTTCTCACATCCCATGCAAGTTAACCCATGGTGAGGGGCAAAATACCATTTAGTAAGTTAAAAACACTTGTTGCAGCGCCCGCAAAAAGGAGGGTTCCTTCAGTCCAAACGTGTACCTCATTATCTGATGCAAACCTACTGCTTCCCACATGTCTTTGTGCTCACTTCTTCATGTGATGCTGTAATGTCACAGGATGCTCCAGGCTTTTGCCTGGAATTTTGACTTGAAGTTCATTCCTTTCTTCCATCACCAGCTGTGGCCAGTGACTGGCCATGTGAGTAGGTAAACAGGGCCATACAGTAAACAGGGGTGTGAATTTAACAAGCACTGGGTAGCCCATGATAGTTGTCTGTCCCTGTGCGGTTGCCCTGTTGGAAGTGAGGGAATTAACCCCACTTCCAGTGAACAGTGAGATGCCTCACATTTCCTTAAGTTTGTCAAATTGCTTTAGGGCATGTGCTGTGGAGTATTCAATGTCTTTGAAACCCACACCCTGTCTTACCTCATGGTAACTTGTTTGTTTAGATATACCCTGTGGGAGACAATCATGGGCAAATAATGTAATTGTTAATAGAGATTATTATGGATTTTATATTTTCACTATCAATGTATTGCAATGAAGAGAAATATTGCCTTTTCAGGCCAGTTACAAGGAAATACTGTGGGTTTATTATGTTGACATTTTAATCTATAACTTGGTTGAATTTATTATACATTGTGCCCATGAGAACTTTAAATATCTTATGCATATGAGATACTTACGGTTGCACAATGTAATATTTATGCTAACAAACCGTTTATTATTCCTTACTACCAAGCACATCATTACCATCTGCTCATTTAATGACTTTATTTTGTGACAGAATCATTTGAAAAGAAGATGAAGTGTCTCCTGTGCCTGTGTTCAGTCCTTGCTGCTCTTTGTGCTGTAACCCATTGCAACCATGAAGATATTTGCCATGAAGTCAATAATACTAATCTGCACAACGGAACAGAAAATTTATTAACATATAACTGTGACAAGCAAGGCTCTAACTATGCAGATTTTGTGTTTAGATTTTACAAGCAGGCTGTATCAGAAAAAGCTGATGAAAATGTTTTCTTTTCTCCCATGAGCATCTCCACTGCATTTGCCATGCTGGCTGTTGGTGCTAAGTCAACGACCCTGTCCCAGATTTTTGAAGGACTGGGTTTTGATGATCTGACCAAGACTCGCGTAGATGATATACATGACAGTTTTCACAAAGTTTTATCAGTACTGAACTGTGCTGATGCTAATATCACATTAAATATAGGGAATGCCCTTTTTACAGCTACTGGATATGAACCACAGGAGTCATTTTTACAAAATACCAAACAATTTTATGATGCAGATTTTTTTTCTAGTGATTTCCATAAACCAGAAGAAGCTAAGAACCAAATTAATAAATATGTAAAGGAGAAAACCAAGGGGAAAATTAATGAATTAGTTGGTCATCTTGATCCAAGTACTGTACTGGTTCTTGTTAACTACATTTATTTTAAAGGTAAGATATTTAATGTAATATCCCAATAGACAGTTTTGATGCAAAATACAAATTTTAGGGAACTCCTGATGATTTATAACCAGGGTCACTATTTAGGAAATAGCTAAACTCTGGAGAACCTTCAAAGTAGATATGAGATCTGGCCAAGAGCAGAGTATCTGATTGTGGAGAAATACTGATTGCTTGATTTTGACCCAGTTTGCCTGAAATCTGTGGACAGAGAAGTCCCACTCTAGCAGACACCTCATAGACAGGGATCCACTGCATGTAGTCTCACTGCTCTGAGAGCATAATGACTGAAGATGTTTCTAAGATCTCTATATTGACTGTACATACCATTCAAACTCAGTGTACTGACATCCTTGCACAGGGTCCCCAGTTTTATGGTAGATCTGCTAGGTGCACTGCATGAAAACTTGGGACATAGCATTATGAGGGCCTCTGCCTCTGGAGCCTTGCTGAAATGTTAGGACCCCTTAATGTGTTGATGAATTCCTCACCAGGCTGAGTGCAGTCACATTGCATGCAGTACAACTTAAGAGGAAAGGCAAAAGAAGGTCCTATGGCTGAATGTTTAAATGATTGTATTTAAATGGCATAAAAGGCATTACGTATGGATGGCTACAGTAGAAGAAGGACTCTCAATTGGTCCTTATAAACCTTTGTTTTTCAGCAAGTTTTACACTAACTATGCTGAGCTTACTGCACAGCTAAAATACTTTGGTGTGTGCTATGCAGGAGGTTGAAGTGATTTAGTAATCATATTCTCCCATAAATAGCCCTCCATTTAAATTTGTCTAATTTAGATAAGCCGTTTTTTATGATCTTCACATTTGAGTGCAATATCTTCTCTTTCCCCCCATTAGCTGCATGGGAAAAGTCTTTTGATCCTTTGCGTACATATGAGGATGATTTTTTTGTGAACACAAACGCATCTGTTAGAGTCAACATGATGCAGCGTGACAGTATCTCTGACACTTACTATGACCAGGATCTCTCTTGCGAGGTGGTAGAGCTGCCTTACCAGGGCACTGTACGAGCCTTGCTCATTCTGCCTGATGATGGAAAGATGAACCAAGTGGAAGATGCTCTCTCCAAGGAAACTGTGTGTAAATGGGATAACAAACTTAAGACCAGGTAACTATGTAGATGGATTACTATATTTGAGGACACTTTACTGTTTTTAAAAGGAAGTGCTAGGTTCAGATCACCTCTTACTGGACATAACGTCCTGATTTCATGAAGTGAGGTTTTAAGCCATTGCCCAGATGAGTCTGAGCAGAGCATGATCACTAAGAAACTGGTGGCTTGCTGACCTGACAGAAGGGGTCACAGCATTGTAACAACTGCCTCAAGACTTGTTTGGCTACCTTTTGACTATCATACCTCCCCTTCCATGATGATAACACAATTCATTTGCTTTGCCATGTCTTAGATTTTATACTCCTTTTCCCTTATTTTAGGCTTTCCACAGTTGGTCTGCTTATTCTCTGTGACCCTCTAGCCAAAAAACCACTGCTAGCTGTGTGGCTGGCACTGGGATGAATGAGTGGCAATGAAGAAATTTGTTTCTTTACTCAAAAATCAAATTGAGAATGTAGGAACAAGAAGACAGGGCATCTCTTTGGATGCCAGAATTGCTCAAGGAATACAAATGCTACCATCAAACAAATTCACAATCAAAAGAATCCTTTCAAGTGTCACTGAATTACTGAATTGCATAATATCCATCCTACTGACTGAAACAAGGCTGCTGGTTTTTTTTTTTTTTCTTTGATCAACAGGAGATTAAATCTGCACTTACCAAAGTTTTCTATTAGTGGGTCTTACGATGTTAAAAACCTGTTTGAGAAAATGGGCATTACTGAATTGTTCTCAGGTAATGCTGATCTGTCTGGAATTAGTGGCAGCCATGATATCCAGGTTTCACAAGTAAGTGCTGGTGATGGGGTGGTGGTTAGTTGTTTTGATCAATTGTGTCTGGGGTTTTTAAAGACTTTCTTTACCCCCTTGCATTATTGAAGTTATAAGTAAAACTCAAAATGACACGTAGGGGCTTGCTTAGTAATTGTGCTTTTCTGCAGAAAGAATCTGCTGGATCACTTTTGGTTTACTTTAATATTGCTATTAAGAGGGCAGATATTAAGTACATGGAAAACTTGAACAACATTTTAAATTATTTCTTGGTACTTGAATGTAATATTTGAAATGAGATTTTGTCAAATAAACTATAAATGATCTTTATGTTGATTAGTACATTTTTTTAAATATTCTCAAAGTTTCCAAGAGACTTCCAGTTTGCAGAAGCAGAATTTCACTATGTCAATTTAAGTTATGATTTAATGTTAAAGATGCCAAATACTGCCACTGTATTAGCATTTAAATCGCAGTATTTCATTAACCTTGGAATAAGAGGAAGTGTTGCTATTGAAAGTCAAACCACCTAAGAAAATAAACCAGTTTGTGCATGGGCTGTTATTATCCCTCTCTACTCAGCACTAGTATGAATGCATTTACAGCGTGTCCATGTTTATTTTTGGCCCTCCTTCAGGTTCAGTCCTGAGATAGAAAACACTCCTGTTTCAGACCACTGGAGATATACCATAAAAGAATGATTCATTCACTGGATTTACCACTCCTAAATATTCCATAAGAACAGAATTCATTTTACCTTCTTTTTATCCCATATATAAATCAGTGTTTCCTCCTTTTCCCTGCAGGCAATTCATAAGGCCCTGCTAGAAGTTGATGAGGCTGGATCTGAAGCTGCAGGAGCCACTGCCATAATCTCTACTAGAGTTTCCTATTTTTCTGTTACCGTCAAATTCAACAGGCCCTTCATTATTTTGATTTCTGACACACAAACTGGCACTACGCTTTTCATGGGGAAAATTGTTGATCCTACGATAAAGTAATTGCTGAGTTATTTGGCATACTGGTATTGGGCACAAGTTATAATGGCTACAGTGTTTTCCATACATGGGCTAGTTTGTGCTACTAACTACTCTGTGATTGAGGGATATTCAGAAATAAATGAGCAATTTTCTTATCAAATTAAAAAGCAAGGAAATTGTAAAAAAACTCCATCAACTAACACTTTAAATGTAATATTTTCCCCGATTGAGTAATTATATTGGGTTTGCATGGCAAAGTTTTTATGGGGGGGCGGGAGGTGGGGGGCAGTGATACAGGGATGCCTTCTCTGAGAAGCTGGTAGGAGCTTCCCCCGGGTCGAACAGAGCCAATACCAGCCAGCTCCAGGAAGGACTCACCACTGGCCAAGGCTGAGCCACTCAGAGGTGAAGGTAATAGCTCTGTGACAACGTATCTAAGAAGGGAAATAAAGTTATTTTGCAGAAGTAATGCAGACAGAGAAGATCAGAGGGAGATTAAGTGAAAGATACAGGTCTGCAGACACCCAGGTCAGTGCAGAAGGAGGGGGAGAAGGTGCTTCAGGTGCCGGAGCTGAGATTCCTCTGCAGCCCATGTGAAGACCATGGTGAAGACTATGGTGAGGCAAGTGTGCCCCTGCAGCCCATAGAGGTCCATGAAGGAGCTGAAATCCACCTGCAGCCTGTGGAGGAGGTGGATGCTCAAAGGAGGCTGTGACCACATGAAAAGTCCACACTGGAGCAGGCTTCTGGCAGGACCTGAGACTCCATGGAGAGAGGAATCCATGCTGGAGCAGGTTTGCTGGCACGACTTGTGAACCTGTGGGGGACCCAGGATGGACCAGCCTGTTCCTGAAGTACTGCACCCCATGGAAGGGACCCACTCTGGAGCAGTTCATGTAGAACTGTAGTCTGTGGGCAGCACCTCCCCACGTTGGACAAGTTCAAGGAGAGCTGTTTGTTGCCTGTTGGAGGGACTCCACACTGTAGGACTCCTCTCCCTGAAGAGGTAGCAGCAGCAGAAACAACATGTAATGAACTGACCACAAATCCCATTCCCCATCTCTCTATGCTGCTGTCGGGGGAGGAGGTAGAGCCAGGAAGGGTGAAAGAGGTAGAGGGAACGTGTTTTTAAGATTTGTTTTGCTTCTCATTATGCTGCTCTGGTTTTGATTGGCAATAAACTCAATGAATTTCTCCAAGTCAAGTCTGTTTTGCCTATGACAGTGATCTCTCCATGTCCTTGTCTTAGCTCATTAACTTTTCATTATATTTTCTCTCTCCTGTCCAGTTGAGGGAGGGAGTGATAGAGTGGCTTTGGTGGGCACTTGGTATCCAGCCAGGGTCAAGCCACCACAGTAATTGAAGTGATTAATACATTTTCCAAATTTTCCTTGAAGATAACCTTTTTAAAAAGTATGATGTTATTCTTAAAAGTGAATTCTCTCTTGTGAGTTTTGTCCAAACTGCGCTCAGTTCTGGGTAACTTAGCAAAAGCTTTATGCCGACAGGTAACAAGTTTTGTAATTTTGCTATGTCTTCTCCATCACTTGAGGATGACCAGTATTCACCCGAGCTGGTCCCTACAGAGTCCTTTCTTCCTTACATTGCTCTTTGCTGCTTAGGCTGTTGTTTATCCTCAACCAACCTACTCTTTCTCACATGTTCCAACTCTGCCTAAGATCTCTTAAGAAATCATTGACAAAAAAAAAGAAAAATCCCAGAAACAATAGACTTATTCTGCTGTAGCTTTCAATGTAAGTGTCTCTTTGCAGTCCACAAGGTCAATAAAAACTTAGGGACCATGACATTAGGCATACCATAAACTGTCAAAGAATCGTCCTGTGACAAATGTCATTCATGAATTATTGCTATGGCTGAGAAATAAAATAAACATTGCAATTTAAATTCATCACTTAAGGAATTAATCCAGTCTTTTGCTATCATTCTATAAATCCTTCAAAATCAACAAAAACCTCCAGTCAGTCTTACTAACATAGCAGAATGTCTGTAAAATATGTTTTAAAAGCTGTTAAACAAGTACAACTTTTCTCATACGGAGATCGCCATTCTTTGCATTCTCTCTTTATGTGACTATTTGAATAAAACCTGTCCTCAAGAAATACATAAACACTTTCTTGCTGCTGTGGGTCTGTCACCCACCCTTAGTGCAGTGGAGGAGCCAGTCCCAGGGTCACCCACCCTTAGTGCAGTGGAGGACTGGGGCTAAACTGTGTACTAAACTATTTATCACACAGCTGCTGCCTCAAGGAGAGGCTGACTTTGACAGCTGCTCTCTGACTGCACTGCTTTAACTCATGCCATTGCATGTTGATCCTGGATACATTTTTTTGCAAGTGGAGTTGAGTCACTGTTTCTAGGAAGATGATGCTTCTGAAGGTACTTTGCCCATTTCTACAGTGAGCACTGCAAAGGCATTGCAAGACCCAAATCAAAGCTCCCCACCTCTGACATCTCTCTCTGGCCTTCTGACCTGTTCTACCAAACTTGGTCGCTACACAGAGGTGCTTTCCTGAGGCCCATCAGTGCTGGTAGCAGAGGCTTGGTGTACGGGGACTATGCTTCTGACTCAGGGAGACTTGAAGATTGCTGCCATGCATGAGTCCATATGCGCCAAGCAGCAAGAACTCAATAGAAGCCCTGAGCTATTGCTTCTTCTGGGACAAGATGCCATCTCTCAGTGGACTGGGAGAGACCACACCTCTGTGCAAAGTGGCAGCTTTTGCAGAGTTGAGATCAATGATAACTTGCTGTGGTGTGAGGCAGCCTCCTCTGCAATGGCTATACAAACTCAACAAGAGCTAGGAGCAATTCCCATGAGATCCCATCCTAATAAATTTGTGCACCAGAACTGATTAGAAGGTCTGATGATGGGATTTTTATCAGAATAGTGAGATTTTTATCAGAGCACAGTGGCAGAAAAACAGGTTCTTGGCCTGCTGCTAAAGGGAAAGAAGTTAAGAAAAATCCCATGGTTGCTAGGACAGAGAAAAGGCTTTGGGAAATAACACATGGAGCAATTTCCTGCCCCATCTACCTCCCAGGCCTTTGCTTTTGAGAGCAGAGGCAAGGAGGGGCAGGGTGACAGCTGCATTGGGAGTTTTCACATTGTACTGTGAAGACTGACTGCTCCTGGCAAAAGTATCAAATGGAACACCTTTAAATATTGGTTTGGGAGTGAACTACCAAGGTGTGGGGCACCACTGCAGTTGTCCTGCAGCTGACAAATTCATGCTCCAGGCCAACAGATTGGTCTGAGTTGTGGCAGGGACCAATGGTGGGAAAAGGCATCACCCCAAATCTCTCTGAAAGGGAGGAATGTGGAGCAGACAGGAAACTAATTATTCTTCTGCTATATATACACCAAGAGCAGAAAAATGCCTGTAGTTTACAGTATAGAGATCTATAGAGCCTGGACACTGAACATACCCAGCTGATGCTATTCTTAGCATGGTTCTAATTATATTCTTTAGGAACTGGACAACTCTGCAAAGTTTTTGTAGGGAAACTGTATATTTTGTCCTAATTCCCAAAAAATCTAACTGTCTTGGTCTGCCTTGCATCAATTGTCCTTACAGCTTTTGTCTGTTTTTATATGTTATAGGGACTATTCCTCTTCATGCTACTAAAATTCTTAATGATAGAGAAGGAAAGGAAGGATTCTGATAGACATAAATAGCTAAAATTTTCATTTAGGGACTGTATATTCATTTTATCTGTAGTAAACACGTGTATTTTATGGCACCTCTCATTCATCTGTAGGTGATATTATTAATACACTTCAATATTCCTCTACAATTCCCACTCATGCTTTCTCAGCCTATGGAGCAGCAGGATCCAAACTAAGCTCTGAAAGAGAACTAGGCCTTCTTTATAACCTAAAAGCATAATCCACCTGACTTCCTGCCTTGAAAGTCAGCAGAAGGGGATACTACATCTAACAGTGGTCCCCTATCATAAACACCCAGGATAAATGACCTGCTGTGTGTCTGCTAGTCCTTACCTGACATACTTATGGGAAACTCTGAGGGAAAGGAATTATCTAAACAGAGCATATCTCAGCTGGTAACCTCTGTGAACAAGGATAGACCCACTGGGCTGGGTCCCTGAAAGGCAGCCTAGTTATGCCCCATCAGACCTGTGCCAGGCTTCTCCTGGCAGCCTATGAGCCGTGGGGGCCATGGGGCAGACTGTAAATTTGTTCTGTCTGTCCTTGTTCATCGTCCACTAGGACAGTGCATGATGATGGGATAGCTTCTGTCAGTAAGTCTGTTTGCTTTGCCCTGTGGCAGAGTCCAAGTGGAATACTGTTACAAAACACAAAGCAGTGGGATTGCAGGGCTGATGCAGTATGTGTTCAATGCATTTTACCTTTCATCAGTAAGGAGAGGAGCTGACAATGCCAAAAGGCACAAAGCATTTGGATAGTTACAAAAGCACCAGTTGCTCACATAAAACCTGCTATTTAGATGCTCCCAGTACTTTGGAGTTTCCTTTCTTATTCCTGGCTATGTTACTTGAGCCTCACTCCTAGTATGTGAAGAACTTGCCCTTGAGTAGGCATAGCAGCCCTTTCCCTACAGCTGTGTCATCTGCTCAGCCCTTGATCTCTGCTACTATTTCAAGGAAATGGGAATTCTCCCAGATATAAGCCAAGCCTATTCTAATTGTTTCAGTAAATGCAATACAGCAAAAGGTGCAGGGTTTTCCCCTGTATTCACACTCATTTCAAGCAGGGGATCATGAAGCTCTTAAGAATCAGATGATTGTGATAGTTCCCAGAGAGGGTAGCTTTTGAATGTGTATTCTGAGAACCAGGAGTGCCTGAGGGCTGATAAAGGCAGTCTCAGTGCCTCACAACCAGCTGCTTATTCTTTGACATGGGTCTTGGTAGCTTTTGGTGGTACAAAAAAACCCCCTGATAGCAGTGTTAATCCCTGATCCAGCATTCAATTCATGTCTACAAAGCACAGAGGCAGTAGAATTTCCAAGCAAAGAAAAAGTGCAAGAGAAACATGAACATTCTAAAATGCAGATATTTCACTGAAAACTCTCAATATTCACTGCAGCAGGAGCTAGAACAAGTGCAAATTTTCAACAGGTAAAGGAGCATGAAGACTGCCATGGGCTATGTAACTCTGAGTCCTGTAATGCACCCTCCGAATCTTACTCATCCATACAACGTTCATTGTTGGGTACAGCATCTCTGCCCTTACCCACAAAAGGCTGCTCTCATTAGATTTAAACCAAGCATAAGTATGATATCATTCATTCCTTCTGAACTGTTAGCCATCAAAGACTGATCTAGAAATATCCTTCATTAAGTTCCCAGTCCCAGGTATAACAGGGAATCAATTTTTAAATAATTTTGTAATTGTACTTTCCTAAGAATAATAGCTTTAAAGAAAAATATAATTCATCCATTTCATTTAGATGCCCTTGATTATGATTAATACCCTTGTTACACAAACTCAGGTCAGCACTGACGTTGCTGCAAATGACTTTGCTGGCTTTTTGCAAAAAAGAATTTTGATGATGAAAGTACCTTTCCATTTCAATCCTACCCCTGGGGATGAATTTATTACAAGTGAATTAACCTTATTTATACAAACAAGTCTTTATTTCTCTTCTATTTATTGCATTTGGTTTCTTTTCCATAAGCCATCTGGAAACAAAATTCTTATGATTTATTACTTAACTAAACAAGAACGTACCCTATGTGGTTGGAAAAAAACTGTTAACAGCAATGTGATGTTCGTACAGAAGGTCTGAAGAAGACTTTGTCTTACTTGGATGTTTTGGGTTGAGTTGGCAAAATGCCAACTACTCAATACAGAGTCTGTCTCCCTCCTGCCACTGAGAAAAGGGAGAAAGGGAAAAAAAAATAGAAACAGATTTAAACTTAAACTACTTATATATATTTATACGGAAAAATTAAAAGAAAACTTCAATATAACACACACTTAGACAAGTTGGATATAACAAAAATTTTCTACCTCCCACCAAAACCAGATTTTATTACTTTAGATTCATAAAATACTCTAAAAGACACTCAGCAAGGCAAAAGAGAGAGCATAACAATAAAATGTTTTTATTTCCTGAAACTAAAACAAAATACGATGTAGCAGCGGCAGCAGTCAAGGCTCAGGACAGCAAGACAGCAGCTGCATGTCTTGCCTCTACTGCAGACATGATAGAACTGAGAGAACACTTCCTACTCTTGTATTTACATCTTCGTTTTGCGTCATCTTGTATGAAATATTTCTTTGGTTACTTAAGTCAGGTGATACCTGTCTCTCTTAATCTACGTAGATTTTCTGAGCCTCCTAAGTTGAGGCCTAGCTGAGACTTAAAGCAAAAACTACCATACTTGGACAACTATCTCATTAAGGAAAAGTTACTATATTGTTCACTATGCTTCATGTAGAAAAAACAGACCATATGGGAGATACCTGATCAAGAAAAATGTTTGAAGGGAAAAAACGACATATAATAAGACCACAGAATCAAAGAATCATGGAATCATTAAGGTTGGAAAAGACCTCCAAGATCATTAAGTCCGACCTAAGTGTTGTAGTCATCATGAGAACTTTGGTTGCAGCCAGGAAAGAATCTCAGAGCAGAAGAAAACATCTGTGCACAGAGGAAATGAAAGATGTAAAGAAAAGTCCTAACACATATGAATGCTGTTAGGTTTGCTATTCTCACAGATGCAGATTGCCTAGCAATCAAAAAAAAACATACCATAACTCATATATTTCGAGGGACAGATGCTAGAATTTGTTTTCTGTTCCTCTATGTTTCAAGTCTTAGCTGTGCCCCTTGGGTAAATTTTATGGGTGAAATTTTGAGACATTTTGTGTCTCAGTTGCCCCAGACAGAGGTTACTACCTTGTGCCCATACCTGTCATTGTGCTGTGTGTCTTAGCCCTGACATATTCACAGTTGTGTCAGGAGTGACTGAGAATAGGCATAAAACAGAAGCAAATATGCTCCAGCACTTCTGTATCATTCTAGATTGTCAGGTTGAGAAAGATGGGGCAGCAATCGTGACAGAAAACCCATGTAGGTACAGCCTAGATCCCAAAGTGTCCTGTGGAGGCATGTTAATGCAAGTCTTTGATGGAAATGGAATTGTGCTGACCTGCCAGATTATAATCTGAAGAGGCTAAAGGCAATCAAAGTCTCTTCTTTCACCTCCACTGAGACAGGGAAGAAAATTGCTGCATTAACCCATCTCAGTGACCTGTCAGACTCCTCAACATTCTAAAATCTTCCAGTGTCAAAGACTTGTTTAAGAAAAGGAGTATGAGCAATGGAATCATATAATGAATTTCATTTTATTGAATATGTTCATTCAGCTAGTTGATCTTCCTTCTGCTTCTTCACTGAGGCGAACAATATGAATTTATTAAACAATAAAAAATTATGACACTTTGCAAAGTTTAGCCCTGATACTTTCTATCTGGCTTTGGAAGCAAAAAACTTCAAGTATAATTCCAAAATATCTATATAAGGGATATTTTTAGTGCTTGATTAAGGCCATGTTTATGTCACAGAAATAAAGAATGTGAGGCATCAATTCAAATTTAATTAGTAATACCAAGAGGTTTCTCTAGGAGGACAACTTTGTTTCAAAATGAGAACTTTTGTTCTCTGGTAAACTTGTCACTCTAAACGTTGCTTGGATGAAAAGGGTTCTTATACACCAAGACAAAAAGATCCATAGGGCAAATTCTGCTACAAAATGTTAATTTTTCAGTATACCATTTATGAGTGGTAAGATCCTTGCAAGAAGCCAAACTTTTAGTGCTATCCTCATACACCATTGTCCCAGGTAGAACTGTTAAGCGTGGAGCCTTGAGTTCTGGAGATTACAGGAAAAGGAACCCTGTGCCACCATCTCCTGGTAAAATAAAGGAATGGACATGACAAATTCTGTATCATTTTGAAGCTAGGAAGAACAGTAGCTTTCTGGCTTGTCATTACTGTGTCACTAGGGAGTTTGATTTTCCTGTTAAGTGTCAGTTGGAGCTTTGGTGAAATCCTACATTTGAGCTGACTGCTGTCACACAGGAGTAAGGGTTTGGTGTTATGGTGAGTACCACATACACAGGTCAGCTCAGTAGTGGGGAAGGAGGAAAATTAAATGTTAGAAATTACTGAGAAAGGAAAAAGAGAAAATCAGGTAGCAAACCGTCATGCTACCATCCACACGTGGGCCTGTAATAACAGAAGGATAAATGAGAACTAGAAAATATTTAGAAAAAGGTGGTGACATTAAACAGAGGTCTGGAACAATTCCTGTTTGAGGGGAAAGATCTTCAGCCTGAAATAGAGACAACTTGGAGGGCAAAAAAAAAAGAAGGCAAAACTTATTTGCGGCAGAGACTGAGTGAAGGGTTCCATCACCACATCTAATGCCAGAGTTACAGACCTTCACATGAACATGTAGGAGCCATGTTCAATGCCAAGAAAAAGAGGTGGTTCTGCACACAGCCGGCAGTATATGTGGAGTAGCACATTGCAGGGTGATGCTGCAATCCCAAAGGTGTGCCAGCACACTACTTGTTCTTCATGTGTTCCTGGCACAGACAAATTCCAGATGGTCAATATGGCTTTTTTTTTAAAATGCACATCTTCATTCAAAACCATAAACTTGCTGGGTAGATATTCAATACTTTGTTTTTCCATTTTGTGTTATGTCTGTTATATATTTCACAAGGGTAACCCCTTCTAGGGAACCCTTCTTTCAGGGAGCCCAGATTACTGATGAACCAAGGAAAGGCAGGACCTGGGTACAAAGGTAGGGTGTCTGGTTGGAGGCAGATGAGGAATGGGGAAGAGCCTGGAAATGGGAACTTACGGGAAAGAGCAAGAGGGTTCCTCCACCTGGACCTTTCAGTATAGTACATATGCTTTTTTAACATAAGGAAAAAGGAATTGTGTTTGGAAAGCTGTGAAGATCATAAAAGGTGAAGCAACTTGTATTGGTTCCTCATGGTACTCCCCTGCACCATAGACCTGGGCTGAGAGCATTTTCTGTTGAGTATTGAGCCCCAGCCTGAAGAGAGAGAATAAAAAAAGTGCTTGACCTCTCAACCATCTCTTGCACTGCCAACCTCAGGCTTTTCCTATTGAGAGAAAAAGTGAGATAATATAAAATGAAAGATTGGAAAAGACCTGTGCTTACCCAGGTGAGATGGACAGTCTCTCTATTATGGGCTGCAGAAGGCAATGAGTTGTGTCCTTCCAGTACACCAGCACTCTCCACAGAAAGTGCTCTCTATGCATGAGGAATAAATGCAATTTGAATTTGTTTCCATCCTGATACCAAGTGATATAAAAATATTTTACACCTGATATTCCCTGTCAGGTGTAAATGAAAGGAAAAAATAGTATATTAAAAGTGAGATGAAGAAATAAATTGATCAAGCTGTAAACACCAAGGCTGAGAGACATTAACTCTTTCAGAGAATCTGCCCTCAGAGTAGAATATGACATTTTCCATTAATTCTTATCGAAATGGAAAAAAATTCCTCATTTTTACTAGCCTTCGTAAAAAAACAGTTTACAACCATTGCATATAAAATCTGCAAATTTGCAATCCTTCAAAGCTCTTAAAAATGTTTTGACGTTATTGTTATTATCAAAATATCACAATGAATTTAAGATATCATCTTCCTTCTTTTTTTATTAATTCAAACCATAAAGCATTATTATTGCCACAGGTTCTGATTTAGCAAAGATAATGATCATCTTTAGCAGAACTACTCACACACTGCTCATATGACTAGAATTAATAACATTTCCACATCTTGTGCAATCAGTTATGATATTAGAAAACAATTCCTGGGGCCTTTGTTTTTTCTTCTACTTGAATTGTTCTCAGAGGATGACCCAAGTTTCCTGTCTGCCAGGGTTATGCATGCATTATTAGATTAACACATACAGTTGAGTTTTTTCCAGTACTATGCGTGTATTTCATACATGTCTTCACACATAGATGAAACCACAATTATTCACACAATTGTCTACACATCTCACATAAGTAGTTTTTATATTTTTTTTTATCTTTAAGCAGAAAATCCTCAGAAGGAAAGCTGTGAATTGTCATTCCCCTCACTTTCTCACAACATCTTGCAGCCTGAAGATGAGCCAAGTGGATGATTCGGGTCTGCTTATCTCTGGTAGATTGGTTTGAGGGTCTTGTATCTAGATCAAGTACTCCAGCCACGAGGTTAGTAAGCAAAAGATTAGCATTCCTGAAGTCAGAAAAACAATGGTGTGCCCTGTCCTGTTTTGCTTCTTGACTCTGCAGCTGTATGAGACAACCATGGGACAAGAGCCTTGGCTTGAAATGGAGGGGAAGGTGGTGCAGTTCCCTTCCCAGCATTGCCTTCAGGCTCCTAATGCTGCTCCCCACCAGTATGCTCCCATTCAGAGGTGCTGAACACTTGTGTTCAACCTGTGGGGCATTTCAACACTGATGTAGCCCAGGGCTGCTGCTTAGGAGCCAAATACTTGGGAGCTTGCAAAGAGGGACATGTGTATTTACCTGGCCACTGCTATTTACTATGAATTACCATAGTCCTCTCTTGTCATATAGGTTCTTATCTATATTAGTGCTCTTTTCTGAGAGATACTAAAATTCTTCACCAGTACAGTAAAAAAACCCAACCAAAAAAACCCCCCCCAGTATCTTCATTATATACACTGTATTCCTTTTGAAGTTTGTATTTGATAAGCACATCTGGCAGATGATATTCTCCTGCAAATGGTTCAGCAGTAAGTAACAGCACAAACATATGAGCAGGCCACATTAAAAAAAAACCAAAAACAAACTTTGGGTTTAAGTATATCCTGTGTTCACTTTACTTCAACTTTTATATTTAAAATTAAATTATCTAGATTTTGCATGAAAAAATAATTTCATGAAAACAAATGAAGCAAAACCTTAATGAAAGAATGAGTATGTCTGGATTCCCCGATGGAGAAATGCAAGTTCATAATGGAATCTAGAGCTAATGGGAAATGAGAAGCGTCTTCTCGGTTTGGGCTGGAATGGAGTCAATTTTCTTCATAGTAGCTGAAATGGGGCTATGTTTTGGATTTGCACTGAAAACAGTGTTGATAATACAGAAATGTTTTAGTTCTTGCTGAGCAGCACTTAGAAAGAGCCTCAATATCTTTTCTCACTCTCACCCCACCCCACCAGTGAGCGGGCTGGGGGTGCCCAAGGAGTTGGAAGGGGACATAAGCAGGACAGATGACAAGTGAGCCAGTGAACATTTCATACCATACGGCATCATGCTCAGCATATAAAACTGAAGGAAGAAGAAAGTGGGGAGAATGTTTGGAAATATGACATATCTCTTCCCAATTTACTATTAAGTGTGACGAAGCCCTGTTTTCCTGGGAATCGTTGAACACCTGACTGCCCATGAGAAGTGGTGAATGATCTTTGCTTGCATGTACAGTTCTTGCTTTACCCATTAAACTGTCTTCATCTCAATCCATGAGTTTTCTTGATATTACCCATTCCGTTCTCTCCCCCACCCCACAGCAGAGAGTGAACAAGCAGTTGGATGGTGCTTAGTTGCCAGCTGAGGTTAAATCATGACAGTCCTTTAGGAGAATTTACTGCCAACATGGGTAATTGGGATAATTCTAGGAAAAATTATAAAAGTTGTCAGTATTAAAATGCAACAGTTTGATATTGCTAAGAAAGTATCCTCTATCTTCCTGGCAGGCTGTAATTTTTGATTAGTGGGGATTTTTTTTTTTTTATTCCCTCCAATATCTTGGCAAGGTGGAATATTATGTAAGAGAATGAAATAAAATGTAAAGCTGCAAATGCAAGAATCCTACAAAGCCAGAAAAGAATAAGTGTTGTCTGTCTTGGAGGATAAAGAAGGAATTAGGTGGAACTGGGAAAATTAAATCCTCTTGATGGATAGCTACTTGCTAGGCAATATTGCATCACTGAATTGCTATCCTATGATACAGTCAATCTGTAAATCATATTTCTATGATGCTCTCAAAGCTGAAGACCTAAATAAATATGTTTTTGCTATTGCAAACAACATAAATTTTTCTTGATTTATGTGGCTTTAGATAGCAGCAGGAGGATCTTGAAACACAAAGTATCTTCCAGAATCTCTGAGGCTGGTAACTATATCTTTGATTAAAATAACAAGGATTAATGGACTAAGCAGAAAAAACTTTGATCCTCAGCAGAAGTTGTGCATATCTATGTTATTCTTTAAAGAGAGGAGATTCTATAGCATTTCATTGCAAGTGTGAGGTATTGCAATGCCTCTCCAGTCAAAAGAAATATCCTTCAGGCCATCCCTTCATTTATGTCCTTTCTGTCTCACTGCTAATAAACAAGCTGATACCTGTTAATAAAGATTAAGTGTTATTGTATGTGTTTTCAGAGCTGGAAATACACAAGTTCTTGTTTTCCATCTTGTAAATCTTATTCACTGTTTTGTAAGCTGTAATAGGCCAGTGATCGCATGCATTGTTAGCCACTTTGACAGTTCATGATCAATTTATAATTACTGGGCTATTGTTCAGTGATTTATGGATTAGGATATTAACCTCACTTCAAAATCTGATGGTGTTCTTCAGCTTCTTGGGCTGCTGGCAATGTGGAATCAATGGGATGCAGATTGCGTATTTCATATCTGCATGATGGGAATAATGCTGTAATTGTTAAGTGGAGTAACAAACTCATCCTACTCAATGGAGTCCAATAGAGGCCATCAGATCATTTCCTGCCTTAGTTTCAACTTCAGTCTTTTGTCCATGTATTATGTTCAGCCTTGAATGTCATCCAGTGTTACCAGCGTGTCTTCTTTAAAACTGGATGAAAGGTGAATTGGCAGCTTGTTTTGTCTCCTCCTCATGTTCATTTCAGTTACACAGGATATGGAAGACTTAACCTAGGAAAAAAATATTCACTGACCACGTTTCTCTTAGCAGTCAGTCTCTGTAGCTGTCAAAAATGCTGTTTGTTAGCAGTGGTGGTTTTGTTGTATATTTTCTAAAAAGACAAGGGAAATCTCTTTCACCAGTTCCCCAAATATTCAGCCACAAGCGATGGCCAACAACAATGAGTAAAGAACTGTATTGACTGAAAATGTCTCACTAGACTGGTAATGTCACATATTATTCTCATAACAAACCTAGAGACTGTTCATCAGTCACACACTCTGTCTTCCATGAGAAAAGCCCTGAAACCATTAAACACAGTGTCAAAGGTTGTGACTGAGGTAGACAGTGAGGCAGAAGGGCTTTCTAAATCCAAACCCTGTTTTGAAATCCTGACAGAGAGGTTACAGTTCCCAGGATGAAGTGAAGAAGGCATTCTGGCAGGGACACTGCAGTCAGTCATGAGCTGTGCTGGCTTAGCCAGACCCAGGCAAGGGATGGCCTTTGCACAGTCTCAGCTTTCAGCTCCAGCCATGAAGGTATGGCTATGGCTCTCCTGCCAGACACCCGCAGCAGGAGGCTTCTCCTGTCAATCTGCAAGCATGGATGCAACAAGAGATACAGTCCCTGCTCCCTTCCCTCTTGTCCGCAGCCCTGTAACCCAGCATTGTTAGCACGTGTCTGGGCTGGACAAATTGTCCAAAATATCCAGTGTCATTACTGATTGTTGTGCGTCCTCACTGGCACTTTTTGTTTGAACTAATTAATGATTAACAGGGGTGCTCTGCATAATGCTGTTCAGTGGTACTGAAAAGAAGAAGGAGCAGACAAGACCAGATGGATGCAGCAAGATTCTTTTTGTAGCACTGTAAGTACCCTTGTAGTTTTCTCTTGGATTGTTTGGACCTTTCATTCTGGGGGGTTGTGTTGTTGCCTGGGAAGGGTGCCTTTTTACACCTAAACAAGGGGATATAACTGTTATAAAAAAGTCAAAACATTTCAAAAGCTGGAAAGAACAGATAGTGAGAAAGGTACTTCACATAATTAAATAAAAATTCATTTTGGAAACAATAGAGATGCCTATAGACTTTGTTACCAGAGTGATCTAGTATTTCATGTTTGAAGAAACTGTAAGAGTATTTTCTAATTTCATTTCTAGACCGTATGATCCATGTGTATATAATTTTTAACACATATTTCGTTCCCTAATTATTTAATGAATTGAGTAAGGCTAACAGGACTGCAGTAACCATCCTGTAGTACTGAGTACAAAACCAACTCCTACCGGTTACTCTGAGGAAAATGTCATAAGCTTCCAATTATTTGCAAATTATTTTAAAAATCAGGCTCACCCTGGGACTATTAATATGCTAATATTAAACTTAATAAACTTTTAGACATTTCAAATTTTCTCTTTTGAAGGGAGAACAAGCATTTTAGGAGGCATATCCTTTCTAGGAAACACTGATGTGCATAAGGAATGCGAATTATAAGTGTGTGGGACTTTGGAGAAAAAAGTATGTTCTGAAAGCTTCATTTTACTTTACTGGAGGACAAAGCATGAACAAATTAATTTCCATAACTTGTTTTGTATGTCTATTTTTTTTCCATAAACAGCTAAAAGGAAAATGAAGCCCACCTTTTCCCTGTGGTTATTGCTGGCTGGTTTGTATACTGTTGCCCAGTGTCATCAGCATCCTCGCTACCGCAATAAGCAGGACGGGACTAAAGGGACATATTTTCCAGGACATAGTTCTCAATGGGAAGGAGCTTATCCAGCTAAGAACAAAAGCTTCGTCAAACTAGTTCTCAGCAATGCTGACTTTGCATTTTCGTTTTACAAGCTAGTCGCATCTGAAGCAACAGGTCGAAATATTTTCTTTTCCCCTATAAGCATCTCTGCTTCCTTTGCAATGTTGGCACTCGGTGCCAAGTCAGCGACACTGACGCAGATTCTGGAAGGGCTTGCCTTTAACCTGAAAAAGACTCACGAGCATGAAATACATGACAATTTTTGCCAACTCCTCCACATGCTGAACCGTTCAAACAGTGAGTTCCAGCTGAGCCTGGGCAATGCCCTTTTTATAGAAGAGACTCTAAACCCAGTACAAAAGTTCTTGGATGATGTCAAAAGCTTTTATGAATCTGAAGTCTTTTCTTCTGACTTTAACAACTCTGTTGGCGCTGAGAATCAGATCAACAGTTATATTGAAGAAAAGACAAATGGGAAAATTTTTAAGCTAGTGGAAAATCTTGATCCTCTCACTGCAATGGTTCTCGTTAACTATGTCTTCTTTAAAGGTAAGAAATATCAAAGCATGCAAAGATTGTAGTTTAAATGCTTAATGGTTATTAAAGGGAGTGAAAACTTAAGAGAAAGAAATTGTAGATAAATATTTTAAATTGAGGAAATCATGTTCAGTGTCTGGAAAGTATTGCTATAAATCCATAGCAATGGACAGTAGAAATGTGTCCTCACCTGGTTTAGTGACATTTTAAAATAAATATCTTTGTTGAGTTTTGTAAATACTTTAATATGATCATAGACTCAAGTTCCAGTGAAAGATAATGTTTTCAGTGTTATCTGTCTGTATCTTTAAGCACACACACAAAAAGATGCTGTAACATCAGAGGATGCAGTAGCATGAGAAAGTTATTTGCTCTAATCAAAGGAAGGCTGTAGGACTAGATCCTGTTTTATTCACTGTGGCCATTCCTCGTTGTATTCCACTGAAGAAATTTTCTTTTTGTCATAAGCGCATTGGGAGAAACCCTTCAGTACATCACATACAAAACGGGAGGATTTTTTTGTGGATCAGGAAACATCTGTAAAAGTTGACATGATGTATCGGAAGGGGTACTACAGAAATTATTTTGATGAAGAGCTCTCCTGTTGGCTGGTTCAGATACCTTACAATGGAGATGTTGTGGCATTATTTGTCTTGCCTGATGAAGGGAAAATGAAGCAAGTGGAAGATGCTATCTCGAAAAAGACTGTATCTAAATGGGAAAAGTTCCTCCAAGACAGGTAAGGGTTTTTTGCCAAGGTGAGGAGTGACCATGCCACAGATTAGTAGTGTTAATCACACCAAGACAAAACATTAAAGGACAGGTTATTTTACTGAAGTCTATACACTTAATGGTCCCTCTGTGCTGGACTTCGCTTTTCTTAGTTGGAAAATAAAAAAGAGCTGTGGCTAGTGAGGGTATTGGCATTGAACCTGGGATCCATCTTGAGTTAAGTTCTTGGTTTAACCAAAATTTACTTAGCATCATAATGAAGTTGACAGACCCCTGATTCATATGAGCATTGGGAAACTACAATGGAGTACCTGTTGGATGCTAGTGTGTTGTAAGCACTGTATGTAAAAGCAGACTATTTCACCATCACTGCATCTATTTCTGTGGTGGCCCATGGCCCAGGCCCATGTTGTATATTTGAGTGGCCTTAGGACAGCTAGATATGCTCTTTTGAGAAAACTCTCCTACCTGGAAGTAGTAGCCCTGTCTGCCATTGAGTTGGCATTGCTGCATCTTCCCTTCCACTTCTTGAACCCTATTGTGGAGGCAGGGTATAGCAGGCTTGTTCTGCTCCAACCCTCCACACTAAGTAGCTAACCTGATCATAACTGCTATCTGGACCTGAGAAAAGACTACAAACATTTAGAAAAAGAAATGTGAAGTGTCACTATACTGAAGTCATTGAGAAGTGTTACCTGGATGAAAATTTGTCCCTATTTGTGTTTGTTACAGAAAAATACATCTGCACATTCCAAAATTTTCTATTTCTGGTACCTATGATGTGAAAAAGATAGTAAAACAAATGGGTATGATCGATCTGTTCACTGAACAAGCTAATCTTTCTGGGATTGCTGAGGAGCCTGGACTGATGGTTTCAAAAGTAAGTCAGCACATGAAAGCAACCACAGTATATGTCTGCTGCCAGGAACCTGACATTAATATCCCCTGAAAAGCTTATCCCAGTCTTTCTGAAGCATCGCTCAATCATCAACAGCTGCCAGTCTGGAGGCAATGCCAGCCCTATCTTTCATAAACCTGAAGCCAAACATGCTTACAAGGGGTTAGAAATGCATGATTCCAGGACAAGGAAGAAGACATACATATAATTAAATGTTCTTTTGGCTACTAAACAAAATTATCTAAATGTAGCACATTAGTTTTGGTAAAATTTCTTTTAATTCCTTCTACAGAGGGCAAAAGGCTGCCATTCCTGCCTTTCTAGTGTTCTCAGAAAGTTATTTTTTTCAGCTAGATGACAGGGTAAATTCACAATAATACACGAAGCTGCCAAAGACAAAATTGAGTCTAGGCTAAATGACCAGGTTTCTTTCCTTACAGAGTTTCTTGCCATCAGTCATCTCGACTGCTCTTTGGCTGCCTGCAGTTTGAGGGTTACTCTGCACATGCAGTGAAGGAGGACAGCTTGAGTGGTGTGATGGCTGTTGGCGCTGCGGTGGGAAGGGGAGTGACTGGTGATGACCTTCTCAGAGGCTCTTGCTGCTGGATCTCGCTCCAGACAGGGTTCCCTTTGGCAAGAGTGAAGAGGGTGGCAGGCTGCTCTCTGCTTGCTGGGTGATCAGCTGGAGGCTTTTTTCCTTTGTTCCTTGCAGGTGATCCACAAAGCCGTGCTGAACGTTCATGAGAATGGCACTGAAGCAACGGGGGCCACAGTGAAGGAGATTACCTGGAGATCTGGTGATTTTCCTCGTCCACCTCGAGTCAGATTTAACAGACCTTTTCTTCTGATGATTCTGGATAAATTCACTCACACTGTCCTCTTCATTGGGAAAATTGTAAATCCTCAGAAAAATGACTGACTGATGAGACTTCAGCACATTGCTGGCTAAATTCCTGTGATCCGTTGAAGTACTTACGTATGCATACCACTATGTACTAGTGCTCATCTTTCAACCATTTCCTTATAATCACCCCTTAAAACATAAAAAGCTATTTTTCCTTGTCCAAAAGTCACTAGTATTTGACCCAGCCTACAGCTGATTATAGCTTGTAGTGTTAATGAAATACAAGTCACTTTTCACCAGTTTTGTAAGACACCCTTTCTGATATGCTCCTGTGGGGTATTCAGGTGGTTTGAAGTCTCCAGATGATGTTGCTATTGCTGTACAATCACAGTTTGTGCATGTGAGAGGAGGAGAAAGGAAAGAGGGAAAAGGAGGTGCAAGGTGTAAGACCTATCTGTTTATTCCATTAACCTTTGATGATTAGTCTTAAATGTAGATCCCCTTAATGTTGGAGTGAACTTTCATTAAGTTCTTTAGGTTTTGTAACCAAGTATGGCATGAAACTGCAGGATTAGTTCCTGGGACACTGGAGGAAACCCCAATATAAAGGGTTGATGAGTGCAGCAATTTTAGCTTGCCTTCCTGTCTCCTCCTCAGTGGAAGCTCTCCTGATGGAGACAAGAAGGTTGCTTTTGTTTCACAGATAATGTTTATTCTATTAAGGAAGGGAGCCATAGGAGCAAAAGACTTCTGTTTTATCTTGCTAATATAGTATTGTTGCCAATTTGTCTTAAGATAAAAGTCTGATGGAGCAGTCCATGACTTAACACCAGTTTCCTTATTATGGATTCGTTCTCACTGTCATTTCCCTTCTACTGATGTCACCTTCACTATTGCACTTTCCAGCTAGACTTGCCAGTTTGTGGTAGAAAAATAGAGGAATGAAAAATTATAAGTCCAGGCAGTTTGTATTTCCTCAGTAGGAACAGCAGAACTTTCCTAGGGACTGTTAACCTGCTTTAAGCTATCATAAACACACATAAAAAAATTCAAAAAATATTTCAGAAGTCACCTTTCTAAATGTTAACAGTGGATTACTGTTACAGAGTAAAAAGAGACTGTGAATTGATATTTGTACTTTTCACTTAAGGTTTCTTGAGTCCAACTACATTAGATAGTTCCATGGTTATGAAAGGAAAGAAACACAAAGCAGTAAATATTTAAATTATTTTATTATTTTTTCTTTTGTTTTTAAATCAACATCCTTTGCATACCTTACTAAAACACAGAAAGCCAAAAAAACCCATTTAGACTATAGATTGATTGAATCTTTTGTTACAGAAGATCTCAAACTGGTAGAAAAAATATAAATGACAATATTTTAGGTCTTAGTTTCTTAAGATGTGAGTGAAAAATGTAACTTAAAAATTATGGTGCATATTTCTGAAGCACAATTTTGTTGTTGTTTGAGGATCTTTATTTTCTTTGATATTAAGTTAATGCCATCAATATGAGTAAATTGCAGCTGTAAGAATACCAATAAGGCATATAAAAACCATTCCGTAGCTATCTGCAGACATGTAACACTTGAATTTCACTCTCAGAGTCCTCCTCAAAATCACATAAACCAATGAGAAAAGTTTTTTACTCATAACTGCATTTAGTATGTTCAGTATTTAGTACCAGAGTTGACTTCATACTTCTAAACATATAAGGACTTGGTCATAGTGTATTACATGTAAACTGATTCTGCAGAAGATCATTGAAAAAGTCTTCACAAATCTCAGAGCTAACTCAGGTTGTGTTGCCAAAGTCCAGCTTTGTAATGACAAATGACTCAGTAGGCAAATAACAAAGGACTATGTTTGTTATTCCTCATGGACCTGAGATCAATAGTCTCTGTCTGCTAGTAGGAAAAAAAATATCTAAATGGTATTTTGCCAACCACATCTCACTTTGAGAGGTAAACTTGTTGCTTAATTCATTTGAAAGCAGGTAGCGAAAAATCAAGCTGATTTAAGAACTGGAAAACCAAAAAATATTATGGTAGGGAATAATCTTCAGAAGGGAGTTGGAACACATGTCTTGCCTTGGTGTTCTTTCTGTTTTGGCAAAAAATCAGGGCATGCCCCACACTGAAAATGTGCAACAACTTTTTGTAGTAAACAATAAGCACAGGAGGATTGCACAACTCCACTAAAACTTAGAGCATTAAGGTTGTCACAAATCCATTGCAGTCGGGGTTTGCTCAGGACAGTGTTGCTTCTTTCAGTCTGCTGGTTTTTTACTTCTTTCCTGGATTTTTGTTTCTTAATTGGCTCTCAGACTGTGAATTTTGTGACCAAGAAGCCTCAGTACAGCCAAGGAAGGACTTTCATCCTAGCTAGTCAAGAATTGCTGCTGCTGCTGCATGCAAGTAAGTACTTTGATGGGCCGCTTCAGTGGAGAGGATGGAGATGGTCTGATGAACCATATGAAGGACAAATTTCAGAGAACATCGTCTAACCCAGTCTGCATTGGTGTCTACATACAAATGATGTGGAAGTGCATGCAACCATGAACACGCAGAAGCTGCAACCTCAGCACTGCCTATGTGAATCCTAAGTGAAATGTGTTACACATGGCTGAAAGCAGTCTTCTGTAAAGGTTTTTTTAGGTAAACAGCCACAGAGGAAGAATTGGCAACATGGCAGAAGCCTTGAAACAGCACACACTGAACAACTCTGAAATAAGGAGAAAAGGAAAACAAGCAGTGTGGAAATAGCATTAAACTGTATTCCTTTCATAAATAGGAAACAGAAGTGGAACAAAGACTAAAGTCTTAAATAAGGAGCTCAGAAACCCAGATTAATCTATGGTGGAGGCAGATTTAATTGTCACCTACAAACAGTGTGAAGTTACAAACATTAGAAGAAAACCAGCAGCAATTTTGAGTAGTGTTAAAGATCATGAAGAAGAAAGAAGTGTTGGGACAGAGAGGGAAATAGCATGCTTGAAGTAAATAAAAGAAAATAACGTATTTCAAACAGCCACTGGTTAAAGCCAGAGTGCAGGTTTGTCAGTGTTCCCAGTGTCTTGCAGTACCTCCTAGGAAGAAACTAAAGGCACATAACAGAAGCAACAGCCTTAAAGATCCTGGACTGAAAATCAAATTACATGGTCTGCTGGAAATATCTCCTAATACTCTGTTAAATGCACAAAATAAGGATGGAGCAACTCTCCTATGAGGAAGGGCTGAGAGAATTGGGGATGTTCAGCCTGGAGAAAAGAAGAGTTTAGGGTGACCTAATTGTGGCCTTGCAGTGCCAGAAGAGAGCCTGTAATAAAGTTGGAGAGACACTATTTACAAGAGCATGTAGTGATGGGACAAGGTGCAATGTCTTCAAACTGAGAGAGGGTAGGTTTAGATTAGATATTAGGAAGAAATTCTTTACTGTGAGTGTGTTGAGGCACTGGAATAGAGAAGCTGTGGATACCCCATCCCTGGAAGTGTGCAAGGCCAGGCTGGATGAGGCGCTGAGAAAACCTAGTGTATTGGAAGGTGTTGCTGCCTATGGCACGTGTTTGGAACTAGATGATCTTTAGGGTCCCTTCTAACCCAAACCATTCTATGATATTATGATGTAATTATTTCATTTTGTTTTCTGATAGTCTAGCAATTGTCACACAATTATAATTAACAAATATACCTAGGCAATGCTAAGCTAATTTCTCAGCTCTGAGAGAACCTAGTGATTAATAAGGGCTGAACACTTGACTTCTACTGCCACCAGGAACTTGGCAGCTATGTAGATACCATGGCCAAGATCTGCATAGCCAACATCCATCACCTGCAAATCATAGTAACTTCTAGGTTTAGGAAGTCCTTGTAAGAGATATATTCCTCAAGGTAGTGTTCTTCTGCAACCTTCAAAGAGCATTGCTAACCCCAAATACTGCATGCATGCTCCTACCATGTCAGAATGAGTTACCAGGAGCATAATCACCTGTGCTCAGGAACATTGAAGCAGCATCCCAGAGCCCCATCAAGACCTGGAAGCTCTAGCAAGCCAATCTGGTGAGGAGGGGGCATTGCCGGAGCATCCGTGAGATATTTAAATGGCTCACAGTAAACAGGGCATGGTGCATCAGAATGCTGTGGCACAACAGTTCGTGTAGGTAGGGTATGTGGGGAAGAGGCTGAAATCTCCAAGTAGACCCATAGCTCAAGTAAGTGCTAAGTGTTCTAGGTCTCTGCCATGATGGTGGACACTCACCTTAGAGCAAAAGCTAGTGTGTCTATTCATACAGCCCCTGAAAAATCTAGTGCTTCCACTCACATGGAACTGGTAAGGAAGTATATGTCAGTACTCGTGTTAGCTTGCAATGAATGCCCAGATACTTCCACTGGAGAAAAGGCCTCCACAAAGTGCACATGATCTCATTCCAATTACAGAGACATGGTGAGAGAGCTCACATGACCAGAATATTGTTATGGATGGTTATGTACTTTTTAGAAAGAACAGCTCAGCAAGTTGAGATGGTAGAGCTGCTCTTTATATGAGAGAGCAACTGGAATGTATCAAGTTCTAATCAGGGACAGGCAAGTGAGTTCAGAGCTTTTTGATAAGAATTAAGGGACAGGCTAATAGAGATGACACTGTTGTGGGTATTTGTTGCAGGCCACCTTATCAGGAGGAGGAATTTGATGAGGCTTTCTATGGACAGGTGGAAATAGCCTTGCAGTCACAGGCGCTGGTTGTCTTGGGGGATGCAAACCACCCTGCTATTTGTTGGAGGGACAACATGGATGAAGGGCTAGAATGCACCCTCAGCAAGTTTGCTGATGGTATGAAACTGAGGGGAGCAGCTGATACACCTGATGCCTGTTCTGTCATTCAGTGGGACCTTGATGGGCTGGAAAGCTGGGTGGGGAGAATTAACAAGATCAAGTGTAGGGCACTGCACCTGGGGTGGAGTAACCCCTAAGTATCAGTACAGGTTGGAGGCTGATCTACTAGAGAGCAGCTCTGCAGAGAAGGATCTGGGGGTCTTGGTGGCTGACAAGATGACCATGAGCCAGCATTGCGCCCTTATGGCCAGGAGAGCCAGTGGTATCCTGGGGTGCATGGAGAAGGGTGTGCCCAGCAGGTCAAGGGAGGTGATCCTCCCTCCTCAGCTCTAGTGAGGCTATATCTGGAGTGCTGTGACCAATTCTGGGCTCCTCAGTATAATAAACACAAGATGCTACTGGAGAGGGTCCAGCAGAGGTCCATAAAGATGACTGGGGGTCTGGAGCATCTCTCTTATGAGGAGGGACTGTGGGAGGAGGACATGTTTAGTCTGGAGAAGACTATGAGTGGATCTCATTGATGTATATAAGTATGCAAGTCAATCACTAAAAGCACTGTTGTCTTTCACTCCTTTACTTTCTTATTTGAAAGATCCCTCCTGTGCCTGATGAAGTTTACTTGGTTCCAAGATTTGGCTGCAGCTTTCTTCCAGATGAAGGTTCACAGGATGCTTTTCTTGAGGATCAGCTTGATTTCTAAGAATTGCTTTCAGTGATGGCAAGAGGTAGAGGGTACAGAGCTGTCAGAACACCTCACTAGCTCTTCCTACTTCACTTTTCCAGGAACAGCCACTTGCTTCAGCATCCAGAAATCTAAGACTGCCATAAACCAGAAACAATATAGTAAGTCAGAAACAATTTTAGTCTTAAACCATTTCAGTCTGGGAAGAAGGGCTGGGAAAGAGGTAGGTTTACAAATCCATCAGAAATGGATATCTCCATAAGCAAAGCATGCTCTAGCTGAGGCTGTTGGCTTTCCAGCGCATTCTTCATATCCCTAATTCACTCTGAGAAGCTGACTTTGACATTTCTTATGAGATTTCCCATTTTAAATGGACATACAACTGTTCGTTTTGAGTGAATTGAAAAATACATTTTGGACTTTTATTAAATATCTTTAAAAGTACCTAAACCCCTAGCTGTCTGCATTGAAAAAGACAAAAAGGAAGATATCTTCCTCAGAAGATGATTTACAGCCTCCAGGATTGTTTTTATATTCTTATTCCATTGTTTTATTCTCTGTGAAGTGCAAGCAATAAAACAAAGGGCGTCTTGAAAGTAGTAAGAACATGAGATAAGACATGTATTAGAGTTCATGTTACCTGTTACTTATGGTACCGTTTCTTACTTCACCTGTTTAAAAGGGTGGATTTGATAGTAGTCATAAAGGGAATCATCTCTCTGCAAAGCGAGGACTGGGAAAATAGCTGCTTTTGTGTGAAATAGTGAGAAAACAGAAATATTCTTGGCATGTTCTGTAAAGAAACATATTATGCCTTGAAGAGCTTTGTTTTTCCCAAATAAAAGGCAGAGGTCCATGGGGAGCAGGTGGGAAGAAGAGGTGGATTACTAGGATAGCTAAGGTGGCCACATCGTGCTGGGAGAGACAATGGCTTAAGCTGAGGTCCCTCTTGCAGCTGCTGTGAGACAGGAAAGGAGGAAAGTGAGAGCAGCTTGGCACTGCACTGGGGCTAATTAGCTGATCTCTCTGGGCAGACAACCCTACAATGTAGGCTTAATTCTTTCCAAGGCTTGACTGGAACTTTACTAGCATATATTAAAGTTTCTGCCATAAACAAGACAGAAAGTTATGTCAATGGAAAGAGAATTAAGGGAAATTATTTTAGGTGAGAAGATATAATGCTGAACTTTTCACCTTCTTCAGTTAGCCACAGAGCACAGACTCAGACCCAAGTACACTGCAGCTTCTCCCTTGCTTGGAATTCAAAGGTTGGCTGGATGTCACATGCTGGTCACATAGAGCCCTTAAAGGTTTGAAACTTGGAAACACTCAGAATAAAGATTCTGCCCTTCTGTTAACTTTCCACTTCTATGTCATTTTATGTGACCCTCACAGAATCACACAATATGCCTGGTCCTCTGATTTGTCAAAGTCTCTCTGCAGGGCTCCCTCCCTTTGAGGGAGTCAACAGCTCCTCCCAGTTTTGTGTCATTTGCAAACTTGCTCCCTTCCAGTCCTGTGTCCAAGTCACTTACGCTGTTGAAGAGCACAGGGCCCAAGATGGAGCTCTGTGGATCCCCACTAGTGACAGGTCGCCAGTCTGATGTCATCCCATTCACTATGACCCTTTGTGCTTGACCCATGTGCCAATTGCTCACCCACCACATGATGTGTTTATCCAGCTGTGTGGTGGACATTTTGTCCAGAAGAATTCATTTGCATAGCCTTTTGTTTAGGTACTTTAGTGCATATATAAGGCTTTAAGTTTTTGACTCTTGCACATCCTTGAGTCTTTGGGATTGGCTTTCTGAACTTTTTCCCAAAGGCAAGTTCACGTGTAGGAGCAGGCAGCTGATGTGACCAATCACTTCTTGCTCCTTTTTCCTTCTTTTGGGTGTGTGAGGGTCACTCCCTGCACCAAACCATGTAGCAGCTGTAGAGCATTGTAGCAAAAAGAGTTTCTTTCCTGAGACATATTTATATCTGTTCTGATTGCCACCCCAGTGTCTGCAAAAAAACTGCTCCCTACCAAGCTCACCGAGGTGATGGCTACCTCTCTCTTTTTGATTATGTAGGTCTGGTATGGTAGAGTTAAACCCTGTGTTTAATTCAGGCATCCAACCTTCAGTACAGTCCTATGAATCATAAATGAAACTCAGAGCTATTCCAAATCTGAGATGACTCACTTGGTTTTTGGATAGTATAACATGGAGAACCCTTAAAGAAATAATTCACTTCCTTTACTAAAAAAAGAAATTAAGAAAAAGAGGAGAATGAAAACACAGCTGGGGTAAATACACATAGTTTTAATTCTTGCTTCTTTTTAAAAAGTGTCTTTTCTGTAATTGTATAACTGTACAGATGAAGGCACCACAGATATACAATTTAATTTATTTTAACACAGGAAAATTAAAAGAGCAAATTAGTTTAGAGGTAGTAAGAATGGTCAGATATATCCTCTATTTCTTTTTTTAAACAGTAAAGACAATGTTTATCTGGGTTTTTTTTTACTGATATCGATTCACCAAAATGTTCTTCCCCTCATCCCCCAAGAAATCCAGCTCCATTTTCTTTCCAGTTGGATGTGATATGTGTGCTTTGGATAGAGGTGGAATTTGGGTGGGGAACGATGATGAAAGGTCAGGAGAAGTTTAAAAGGAAAATAACCTCTCTAAACACTTCACTATTCAGGGAATTTGGCAAAACTGAACTAACCACTGAGACCTAAGCCTTGTATCTCATTTCTGTGGGCAAAAATGAGGAATTATTTTTGGCACTTCTTGGATTTTATGGGTGTTCCAGTCTTTCTTTAGAAACTACATCAGATACATTATTGCACCCCTTTTTTCCTCATTGTTTTCATATTGGTCTCTGAGTTCATAGATCTTAACTAGCATAAAATTAACCTCTGTGACAAATATTGATGGCTTTCTGTGCAGAGTGGGTTATTTTCACAATGCTTTCTTGCTCAGATGTCAGTTCCATTCCTCACTATCTTGCAAATGGCAGCCAGCAAATAACAAGTCCACTGTGTGATTAGGTTTCACTCTCATACACTAACCGGTCACTCCACTAAACAGTACAGCTTGAGAGTTGTAAATTACCTACACATCTCCTGGAAAGCAGCCATGTGGTTGAAACCTGGCTCTACTCAATGTAGCTATCAGCAATGTTTACTGTACATTTACAAATGGATCAAGGCAGTGTTTGGTGACAAGAGCATTTAATTTTCTTCTTTGAGCCTTTATACCACCTTTGCAATACCCTCCTGGGGGTGCAAATCATCCATGTGGATTTGGCTACACAAAGACCTCACCTGACAGAAACAGAGGAGCAGGATATCCATGGAAGTTTTCTTTCAATTAATGCTAAGCAGGTTTAGCTGAGCAAATGCAATGACCTCTCTTTAAATGACAGTCCAGAAGTGTCTGGACAATGACAGATGCACGATGCTGGAGTTGGCAGAAAATTAAGAGAAGGTCAGTAAACAGTTTAAATGTAGAAAATTCTAGTAAGGAACATGCTTTTACCATGTGGTGGTTAAATACTGGAAGAAGTGGCTCAGAAAGGTTGCAAAATACCTGTTCTTGGAGAGGTGTCCCTGAGAAACCTGATCTAAGTAGCCATATTTTGAGCAAAGAGCTGAACTAGATGGCCTCTGAAGATTTCTTCCAACCAGTATTTTGATTCTAAGATTCTGTTGCACAGGGACAAAACACGTGGGGAAAACACATTGGTATACTTGTTGACTGTGTTTTCCTGAGAAGTAAAATATGTTGTATGGGGGGGACAGTTTTAGAAATATAATGTTTTAATGTCTGATTATGATCCTGAAGTTTTAATGTTTCTTTGCCATATTGATTATAAGGTTGCTGAAAGAAACTGTTGGACAACGTGGCTGGACAGAAGTGGAATAAGATTTTTTCACTGAATGGAAGCATGTGTTTTGTTAGAGAAGCAGAGAACATCTTTCTCTTGCTTTTCCACTTCAGCCTCTTTCTGGCATTTCCAATTCTCTTCACTAGGTAGCTGGAGAGTCCCTTAGCTGGGTTTCTTCAGATGCAATCAGACCAGAGAGTAACTGCATCAGGGACTTCCCTTCACACTTTTGCTGTCTAATCTCTGTTCCTGTGAAATTTCCCCACTTTCCTTACAGGACGTTCACAAAGACCTGCTGAATTCTGCTGGGAAGCACAATGAGGCTGCACTAGCCAGGGCTGATGAATATAGATTTATTTTTTGTTCTCTCACTATTCAGTGGCTATCATTGATTGCAACTGTAGGTTAGACTGTCTGTAGCAAAAAAAAAAAAAAAAGAAAAAAAAGAAAAAAAGAAAAGAGAGAGAGAAATAAAAATGAGGGAAGCTTGGCTTAGAGTTTTGAGTTTAGAAATCCATGTAAGGCATGGTGGAGATCAACATGTGAACAAAAAAAGTTTTTTAAAGTATAAAGTATTTTTAAAGTATAAATGAAGATGCTATAAACATTAATCAGTTATCTCTGTGTAGACTAATGCTGCCTTAAGCAGCCTATCTGTGTGCTTTACCTGGAGTTTTTGTACCCTGAAACAATGACACCTGTTGTAGATATTACAAGATTAGGATCTTGTCCCCACAGATTTTGGCTTCTCATGTGATCCAAATTTTTTCCATGATTAAACAACAGGAATCTGAAATTTGTATAGGCATTGCCAGTGTTTAGCTTGAAAACTCAAAATGAAAAATATATTCATCTTATTAACTGAGGCCTGTTTTAAAATTGTATGGGGGAAGTAGAGTCTGTATGAGAAGAAATCTTGAAATTCAACTACACAATATTTAAAAAGCAAAGAAAAATTTCAAATAGTTATCTTTATTTCATTTGCATACATGCATCACTAGCCAGCTGTTCAAATAGTGTGCCACCAGCATGCTGTCAGATTCAGCTGAGCTAATTAAACCTTATTACTTCGTTAGGCACAGCTCGTTAAGCAGCCACTGTATATACTTCTTACAGAAGTTCAGCAATGGCTACAGTCCTAACCAAGTGAAAACATGAGGCTGGAGTTTTCTTTAATATCAATTAAAAAAGTCAGCATAGTTTTCTCCCTTGAAAGTATAAACATAATGCACCAGATCAGAATGACCTTGCACAGGAACTGTGTTTATATTATAACTGAGGAAAATTGTGTTTCATTAGCAAATGTGCTAACGAGAAAAATGAAGCAAGCCTATGAGAGACATTTAGTGCATCCAGAGCCAGGGTTTGCATGTCTTATGTAAAATTTTATGTTGGTGTTTTTAAAAAACCTCTTTTAAACCAATGACTACTATTAAAAATTTTTAAAATTAAATAATAACCACTTAGGATCAGTAACACATTTTCATGGACAAAATTTCCACTAGCATAACTTGAGTTTCCAAAGTTGGAGTTTTAAACTTACACTCTTCTAGTAACAGCAGGGCTCCTGGATAAAAACATGACTTGGCCAGCAAATATCAAACACCTTAACATTTCTTTCAAACATATACCAAATACATTCATGAAGTACAGATGATTACTGAGATGTTTTTGATTTGGTTCATAATCATGGATTTAGAAAGTCTATTTCCAGCCATTCTGGTTGAAGAAGTTTGCTTTCCACATGACACAAAAAACTGTGTATTTAGTACATAAATTCTACAGTTTTTCTCAGATTCAATAAATACAATACACAGAAGGCAAACATCTCCTTTCTTTACCGAGGCTTTAGAGCTGAGCTATTATTTTCAAGGCTTAGGAAAATTGTAACACAATCATTTTGTACACCTCTTCATAACTGAGTTGTGTTTTTCACTGCACTTCTCTAGTTGGGAGTGTGTTTTACATAGCTAACTATTAAAAAAAACTAAGAAAAATCTTGAAGACCTTTTAAAATTATGAAAAACAAAGACTATTATTCTGAGGTAATGATTTTAATGGCAGTTAGAAGCTGAACTCCTGGTATATTATGTTTGACTGACATTTGAACCCCTATTTTGTCTAGTTCAAATGAGAATCACAGATCTGTTTTTCTTCTGGATAATTTGACAATACTGTTCATCATCTGTAGCTTCTATTATCATTGCTTGAAATGGATATGTTTACCTCTCCAATTATGCAAATTATTAAAAACTCATTAGAGTAACAAGTTCCTCATTAATCTCCATCCATAGTGTAAATGAGCTTGTGGGCTCTGTCAAATACTATAACAGAGCTAAAAAAAATATTTGGAAAATAAATGCAGGGAAGATTCTTACATGAACCACCACCAGATTGAGTGTGGCTTCCCTTCTGTGCATCTTCCTTCCCTGCTAACTTGAAGGCCAGTGTCAGGCAGACCTTTCAGTCCTATTGCAAGAATGGAAATTAATGTGAAAACCTCACTGCAACCATATATGTTTTCAAGACATACTTTAGTTAAGTTCTTGAACCTAACACCTAGTCCTGCTCCAAAGCAAACCACCCCCTGGCTCCCGCACAATGACTGTATCCTCTCAGCTAGAGTTTGGTGCCAGAGTAAGCACTGGTGAATTTTGGAAATGCACATACTATCTTTGTGGATACGACCTGAAGACAGCCTTGGGCCAGCCAATACATTCATACCAGGTATGTGTTTTATAATGTAGATGTTATAGACCCAGAGTGGGGTGGCTGTGACTGCTCTGCAAACACTTGGTTCAGGTCCTCCCTCAGCCAAGGCAGACATATTGCTGCTTTGAGATAGTGCCATTGCTTTTCTTTCAGAGTGTCCAAAATAACAGGAGTTTTGTAACAGCCCTAAAAAATGTTTCTGTAGAAGCAGGGCAGGCATTGCATTCACAGGGCACAGCCAGGTCTGCCAGCAAGTCATGCTGAGCATTTGTCGATGAAAGGAGCTAGGCAGCTTGTAACAGAAGCACTTGGAATAAAATAGCAGGAATACAGTCACAGGTTTAGGAGGGAAGTAGAGTGTAAAACAAAGTAGCAGCATTGACACCTTTTGTATGTTACTCTGTCCAGAAGCAGACTCTGTGGTGGACCAGCTCTTGGCTTGTAGAAGCTCTGCTGACCTCCCTGGTAGGACAATGAACCTCTTCTTCAAGCCACCACCTCTTAGCAACAAGGATAATTGAAGCAAAGAGAGGCAGATTTTGAAAGAGTTTCAAAATCAATCCCTGTTGACTTTCAGCAACAGACAAATACAAATGAATGTTTGAACAGCAAAAACATTTGTGTTTGTGTCTCTGCACAGTTTTCTCACTGTATTGAAACATGTTTTGGTTCACCTCAGTCATGCAGGGAATCCAGAATTTGCTCCAACCCTTGCATATAATTCTTTACAGCACTGAGTCTCTCTCTTGTTCCTTTCTGCCTCAGCTGGCCCTGAAAATGCACAGTGGACTCCACCATCCCGGCTTCCTTTTGTGTTGTGAATAAACCAAGGATCAAAGAAAGCCTCAGAGAGTGGGACTGTTTCTGAAATGCTGCTAAGTTCATTTGGGGGGAAAAAACAAGTTGCACATTAACTTCTTCTTTTGTTCTACTTTTCATAGAAGAGGAAGGTAGCTTGGCTTAGTGTGTTCTTACAGAAGCCCCACTGCAAGCCATAACACACCTCAAGTGTTTTAGCACTTGTGTCACTACCTGGCAATAAGCTGGGAAGGTGTGTGTGGTAGTATGGCTGCTCATGGCCATGGACCTCTCCTCTTCAACGTGTGTTTGCAGATGGCAGTTCTGCACGTTTGGGGACAGCAAATATTAAAGCCAGCTGGCCCTGCAATCACTGACTTCTATCTTCTCTGCGTGTCTAAGCCAGCATTTATCTGCATCCTCTGATAATTTTTTGATGCATGTAATGGTTAACAGAAATGTAAATGTTTATGAGGCCAAGAGGTCACAGCTCTGAGTAGTGACCAGTGAGGTTTCTACTGTGTAGAAATAAAAGACAACATGTTGATACATACATGGAGTCTAGCAGGCTGGCTAGCATGGCTGAGCACAAGTGGTGCTCCTTGCAGCTCCTTCACCCTGGTCTGAAGAGCTTAGTGCTGGGCAAAATTGTCTCCTGATGAACAGTTATATCCATCTCAGGTACCATACAGGTCAAAGTAGCAGTTCTGGGCACCAAAATACCACTTCCAATAAATATTTGCTTAGGAGTTGCATATTCTTTTGGATGTAACGCTCCACTCTACTGACCAGCTGGGCCCTGTGGTCTTTGCTCTCTGTTTGGAGTGAACAAATGTGGACATATGCTTATAACATCCAAGAACACTTGCTTTATCAGCATTCACCTTTGTGCTTCTGGGTAATATGTGTTTGAAGCCATGTAATGTTTAACAGAGGAAAACAGCAGTATGAGTAAAGCAGCAAGAAACAACATAATCCATATGAGAGCAAGAGCCTTCTGAATGTAATGTAAGTACCCAGTTATCTTTACCTTAATGATTTTGATGCAGCTGTCTGGCATTTAGCCAAGTGAGTCATAAAGTACATCTACTTTCAAGGATGAAACCTGGTTTCTAAGCACTCAAATGGCAGCTGAACTTAATTTCAAGAAATATTGAATAGCAAATTCTGTGAATACGTTATAGAAGATCCATAAAGTATAACTCTGCTCTGAATATTTATCCCAAATTGCTCAAAAACCTCTAGAATAAATCTGTGTAAATAACAATGGGAAAGTATTCTGACTTCTTAACTGACAATCTTATTTATCATTGATAATTTTCCCTAAAGCTCACAACCAGATAACCAAAACTGAGGTGAATGAGTAAGTGTCTTTCTTACACCAAGATGGTCTAGACAGAATTCAGAAATTGATTTTGCTATGCCAGCCTCCCCTGTAAATCACAATTTACTCAGATCACATAGAGCAAAACTGCAGAAGGACGAGTTGGTTCCTTTTTACCCAGATTTTAGTGGTCAGAGTACCGACATAGGGAGGGGAATATACTGGCAAACATCTCATCTGCTCTGCTGAACCCATGTCTTTGAGTGCCCTTACCAGTGACTGGGGGGTGAGCAGGTAATTTGTGATCTTCTGCCCTGAAAGTGTTCCTTTTCAACTAGGGCATTAGGTAAAGACTATTTGGAGTTACTTTTCTAGTAATGGCTACAATGATTTTGGTGGGAATCGCTTTTACCTGTTTTCTAACAGGTTAAGCATCTTAGACACTACAAATCATCCCAACATATTCTTGGTCTAACTGGTAAAAGAAAAAGCAGCAGAGAAGCAAACAAACAAAAGATTGTGCACAGTCACTGCAAATGTCCAAGATGCCATGATCCAGGCTCACTGCTGAGTGCTACTCTGGCTATAGGCCCATTTACCTTACAAAAAGAGGCTTTCCTGCTGATACAAAGTTTGGAAAGACAGGAGAAGCCAAGCCCACACCAGTGACCTCACCCTCCCATGACCAGATGGGGGATACATGCAGAAAGGAACCCATCTCAAACACATGTGATGTGAGTGGTCATTTAAAATAAACAAACATATTCTAACCTAATCAGGTATTGAAGGACAAAAATTTTACCAGTTGTCATGATGAGTCAATTTGTTAAGTCAGGAATAAGATAAAATATCACTTTTGAATGCTGCAATCTCATGGTTTTCCATTGACATAACACTGTCATTTAACATAAGCCTCATTCAGTCCCTAGATTCTTAAAAGATAAATATAAAAGGATGTTTCAGAATGTTTCTTATGTGCTGCCTTGCCATAAAATGGATTTGCACAGAGACAAAAAAAAAAGCCTTTAAGCCTTTTCTCTTGTTCTCTGACTGACTCATTCTTCTTTAATACTCACTTGTTTCTTTCTCCATGTTTGTTTCTCGAGTAACAAAGAACTTTCATAGTTGGAGTAAAGCAGTGCTGAAGTAGGCAGTAATGGAACGGATAGGAATTACAGATAAACTCAGAAGCATGAGGATTTTAAAAAACACTTCCATAGCAAAGGAGCAGGTCAGGAGATAACCAGTTGAAGGCAGTAGCAGATAGAAATAAAAGATGAGATGTTGATACAGCTGACCTCCAGCATCCAAGACTATTTTGCTCTTTGTCCATGCAGTCACTGTGAAGAATGATGAAGGCCATCTTCCCACTGTGCTTGCTGGTAGCCATGCTTGACTTCAGTGTCCACAGCCTGACCCAGACTGACAACCACAGTGACCAGCCCAAGGCAACTGATCCCCAGGACAGGCATTCCCATGAGGGAGATCCTCTTGAGTCCTGCCAGCGAATAGTCCCCAGCAACACAGACTTTGCCTTTCGGTTTTACAGGCAAGCAGCTATCCAAGAACCTGGCAAGAACATTTTCTTTTCCCCAGTCAGCATCTCTGCTGCCTTTGCTCTGCTGGCCCTGGGCTCCAGAGCCACCAGCCAGGCTCAGGTGCTGGAAGGGCTGGCATTTAACCTCACCAACACTCGGGAGGAGGAGATACATGACGGCTTTTGTCATCTCCTCCTCTTGCTGAACCGCCCTGGCAGCCAGATGCAGCTGAGTATGGGGAACACCCTGTTCATGGACAATCAGCTGAAGCCACTGAAAACATTTCTGAAGGACATCAAAAAACTGTACAGAGGAAAAGTTGTTTCTAGTAACTTCCAGAATTCCACTGAAGCTAAAAAAGAGATCAATGATTATGTAAAGAATAAAACACATGGGAATATAAACCAAATACTTGAAGAGCTTGATCCAAACACTCTAATGGTGATTGTTAACTACATTTATTTCAAAGGTAAGTTACATAGATGCTACTTACTGCAGTACTTGCTTCACCTGCACTAAAAGAAATACCTCAAGTTATTTCTGAATAATTTTAAAAAGGAAGGCAAGTGTTTAGATGAGGCTATTTTGACAAAAATTGGAAGTTCTTCGCCTTTGAAACTTCTTCCACATCTAAATTTTTCTACCATGTCTAGACTTCTAAGCATAAAAGTCCATTTATTTGCAATATTCAAGGAAAGAGAATTGCCAGAGCACAACAGATTCATGCATTGTTAATTTTTTCTGTCAGACTTCATGTACTTATAATTTTAAAAAATACAATGTTTTCATGTGCTGTACGAAGTAGAAAACTAAATTCCAAAGATGTTAATTGACAAAAGTTCCCCAAAATTTTAATTTACGTACAGTCCAAGTTTGCTAAATGGGTAGGTACCTCTGCAGTTGAAGGCCAAATGTTCTACAACTTGTCATCACATTATACATATCCCAAGAGGTATTTGTGAATGCATTGCTTTGACAATGATTAATTTCTTGGATGTTACATCTATTTGTAGCAGTAAGCAGGACATACATAAAATTTCCACTCAGAAAGGAATGCTTGGAAATAGATGAACTTTCAGCAAAACAGATTTTATTTCAAGTAGTTTATTAAATTTGGAAGCCCTAGTCTCAGATGCTCTGGTCTGAGTACCATAACAGAGTATATTTCTTTTCTGGAGGGCAAGGTAGAAAGCATAAACTTATAAAGTAATCAGAATACCATGGAGTTTACATTCCGCTATTTATTTTTCAAATTTTGTTTATTTCTAGTCAGTATTAAAAAAAACCCCACCAAAACCCAAAACATACTTACAGAATCGCAAGCTGCAATCCTTGTCTATTTGTTTAGTGAGTGACCTGTTTTAATATAAAATAACCATCAGTAGAAAACCATTTTGAAAATCAAGCATCTTGAAGCCCTGTTCCATTTACCACAATGCAGTTATGTTCAGGTCCAAAAGTTTGGGCTGCTCTGACATGCAAGCTTTTCCTTAGTTCTACCAGATGAAGAACATATGAAAAAGCATAAAGGAGCTTAACATGTTACCTTTTAAAAGGCAGACATCTGCTGTGAAACTTGCTTTACAAGCAATATTCTGAAAACAGACAGCAGCTCTTTGGATCCTGGTCAGTTTTCATTTGCTTCAAATAAAACATAAGGTCATATGAGGAAGTTAATTAATTTAATTTATCTCATTTAAAAGAGTGTTGTACAAGTCCATACAAAATTTAATCTGGGCTATTTAGTTGTTATTGAACACATTATTGCAAAGATGGCAAAGAACAAGATTTTTATTAAACTTGGAATACCTTTTATCTTCAATTATGAGTATAGATCTTCAGATATAGTTTTATCTACATTAGTCTGGACTCTATTAAGGTGTCTTCTTAGAAGAAAGTATTAAATTTCATTATTTCTCTTTTGGTTTTAAGCCTACTGGGAAAATCCTTTCAATATTAGGGGGACTCATAAGGATTATTTCCATGTGAATGTGAAGACCTCAGTTGAAGTGAAGATGATGACTCGAGATGGATTTTATAAAGCATACTCTGACAGGAAGCTGTCTTGTGAGGTGGTGCAGATTCCTTACAAGGGAGATGTTGCAGCCTTGTTTATCCTGCCCAGTGAAGGGAAAATGAAACAGTTGGAACGTTCCTTGACGAAAGACACTGTGTCTAAATGGGAAAAGTCACTTCAAAGATGGTAAATATATAATTTTGATTTGATGATTCAAGGTAGTCAAAATCTGAAGTCTGAATATTGTGATCAGCCTGTGCTGTTATTGGGAGGTTTAAGCAATGGAATATGTGTCAAGGGTCAGGCCAAATAATTTTATACTTTCAGAAAAAATTAGAATCAGCATTGCCATGTGGTGAGGGAAGAGATCTGTAAGGTGGGAAATTTATTTTTCCCCCTGCCCCATACATTTTCTAGCTTGTATTAAGAGTCTCCATTTTCCCTGTCTCAAGCACATTATGTTAAAAGTAGTAATATTGTGACATAGCAGCCAGATGCCTCATATGGAAGACCCCTCAGAGGGAATGGAATGTGAATTGCAAAAGAAAAACCATCAAGGTTAGAAAAGGGATGCAAACTTAGTCCCAAAAATGCTGGCAGGACCATTGCTTGCTGTCTTATCAAATGACTGTGTGGCAGAATCATACAAGAAAGTCAAATTATGTCTTTCTCCTTTTGTACTTTCCTATCCTTCAGACCATCATCTTCCCATCTTCTTTTTCTTGACATCTTTTTTAGATGAAAAGACTAACATTTTAGCACAGAAGAACCACCAGCAAGGTGAGAATCTTCAGTCCAAGGCATGCTTTGATTGCAAGAACTACCATAATTTTCTTTTGAATTGACAGGAGGATAGAAGTGCATATTCCCAAACTGTCAGTTTCGGGCACCTATGACCTAAAGAAGATCTTAATGAATCTGGGTGTAACTGATGTGTTTTCTGATCAGGCTGATCTGTCTGGAATCACAGGAAAGCTTGATGTGAAGGTTTCAAAAGTAAGTTTGTCAGCAGAAACAAGTCTGTGGATTCCATAACACTCAATTGCCTTCCCCTAAGCTAAGTTGCGAAATTTGATTTATTGCTAGGGCTGGCTGATACTCTGAAATAGAACATTTAGCTGATAAAGTCACTGTAAGCTCTCTCAGACTTAATTCCACAAGATGTGCAGTTGCTAAGGTCTGCATTGGATACACTTGTAGAGAGAAACACTGAATGTGAGAATACTTGCTTTATTGAGACAACACTGCTAAAAACCCCACCATAGGTTGCAGTGCTTTCTTGCTTGTTCCTGGCCTACCAACAGTTTTTGTGCAGGGCAGTAGATTAATTAATTAGTGTTACTTCCAGTCATTTCACACTGCATCCTCCATATACACTAATTCTTGCTGTATTTTATTGTAGGCTGCTCACAAGGCCCTGCTGAAGATACATGAGAATGGCACAGAGGCTGCAGCAGTCACTAGCATGGATTTTCTTCCTCATTCTGTTCCTCCTGTTGTTAAATTCAACCGTCCATTTCTGCTGCTGATTGTTGATCAATATACTCAGAGCATCCTCTTCATGGGAAAAATTGTAAACCCAACTACAAAATGACCGGTCAGTGACTGGTCTGATTGATTTGAATTGTACTTTGTAAAATTATCATTCATCAAAACAGTTACTAATAATTTTCTTTTTCCAAAGAAGTCAGGTGAGAGTGTGTCATTCTTAAAAACATTGTTCTTGCTTCCTCCTTCAGTAGAAAGTAACCAGTAACATACACATATTAGTGAATTATGAAGAATTTTACTAATCAGCCTTTTAGTGATAAATGCCATGTTTGAAAAGCGAGGCAATATGCAGCTGAGATAATCAGTTTAAAACACTGTAAGTAAATAAAGTTTGAATAAAGAGGCCATGCCTGACTTTTGGGTAGGAAGGAAAGAAAGCACTGAGGTTTGCTCCAGCTGCTACCAGTTCCCACCGGGCTCTAGTGCTGAAGGGCTGACATAGAAATTTAAAATACAAATGCAGTCCACTTAGAAATATCTTAGTTCTCCTCTTCCAAATGAACGTCATTGATGAAGAAAGGTCATGTTCTACTTCCATGGGAAGGTGATTGCTACCCTGAGGATGTCTCTGTCAATTTGACACATCTCGTCTAATGCAGCCTTATGAATCCAAGTCTGTCAATATCCAGAGCCAAGACTTGGCACATGAGAAGATCTGGAGCAAGAAAAGAGATGAATACTGACAGAAACATAGCTAGCCAGGCGTGGTGTCAGCCTGTCTCCTTGTCTCCCTCCCTGTTTCATCCTGTGGGATGAAACACAGATGTTTAAGGGTGATAAACATATTTAATGCTGCTCAGAGGTATAGCAGCATGGACTCAGGTTAAAAAACCCAGACCCTTACCAGTGTGTTGAACGTCACTACATTTCTTTCAATACAATGAAACAGGTGATCAGGAATTTAATTTTTAAATCAGAAGTTTGAGTCAATAATTTCATGAGGTCAGTTTGATAACAGAGTAATTAGTACCCAAGGAGCTGTTCTCTAGAGTCCATCCCCTCCAACCATTACCTGCTCACACCAGTCTATGCAGGATATTCAAAAATATTCATGATCAGACCTGTCCCTTTCCTGAAGTCAGACAATCTCATACCTCCAACATCCCAAACTCCAGGCTAGTCAGCCCAACCCTTGCAAAAGGAGAGCTAGCATTGGACCTGAAATGCTGGCAAGATTTTTGTCTGGAAGATGGAAATACAAGCCTGCCCTTCCATGGATGGAGAAAGAGTTTGGTGAATCAAACCACATGAATTCTCTGCAAAATACACTGTTGAGTAGGTAGTGGCTGAAGCAATTATAGCTTTTGACATTGTTAGGTTTTCCAGTAAAAGAAAGGAATACCTTCAAATCATACATTTGGAGAGTCAGTCACTTTCAGACTGGGCCTAGGCATTTCCTTTGAAGGTCAAGTAAGTCTTTTGCTCTCCTTTATGACATTCATAGCTGATGGCATCCACCCACAATGTCTTGGCTTCTTTGAGTCCCCCCTTAATGTAGCAAACTCTACATAAACACTTTAAATGGAAGCAGAGGCCAAATCAGAGCTGGGGAATATTTTGGTCAGGTAGATAATAAAAGGTGTTACTAGAATTGTGTTATAGATTTAATCTTGTATTTCTTGTAACTAGAAGTTTCTTGTAAATAGAAATTTCTTGTAACTAGAAGTTCAGAAGGGATAGGGTATGAATACCTGGAAGGGATAATACAAGCATTGAGATTAATCAGTTTGCATCTATGATAGTAAATAAAGTGCCTCAAGGTCTGTTCTCTGACCATGAGTTCAAATGGCTCATCACTGCTTATATCCACATTGCTTAACTCTGGTCCTGCAAGTCATCCAGGCTGCTTATTGGAAATACCTATGCTAACTCCAAAAACATGTCCAGCACTTGTTCGAAGAATCATCAATGGCATGTGCCTGAAATGGTACTAAAAATATGAGAAAGTGAATGACTGCAGGCTGATGGCCGGGTCTGGGTCCCAGAACTGCTTGCTGTACTGGGACAAATTGAGCCAAAGTGAATAACTGAGGGGTCAGAAAGTGTCTCTCTGGCACTCAGCCCTATAAGGTCCTGGTGATCTGCATTTTTTGAATGACACTAAGTTCCTCATGCTGGTAGGCCATCACCAACTACTTTTCAAAAATGAGGGAACTGGAGACCCACTGCCCTTCTGTGGAATAAGATTAGGAAGTTCAGGAAACACCTTTCAAAACTACTGTGAGTCACATGTAGTGCCATGTACTTAGCAGAGCTGTGTTTTGGTGGTTTCTTCGGATTAGTCCTGTGCATTTGCTGTCACAGTAACCGTGTGTACTTATTTTCAAAAGGCTGCTCCTCATTAAGGATTTATGCTGGTCCTCAGATAACACAGCAATGCTTTGATGGTGTAGATGCCTGAAACACTTCACAGATGAGCACATAGAAACTATCATGAAGTGTAAATTATGCAAGTTTAATTATACTACATTGTAAGGTAAATGAACTTAAATGCATTTTAAAATGTGAGAACTTAGTGTGGAAGCATAGATGCTGTCTATCATCTATATCCACTCTCTGCCTTAAAAATATTGAAACCAAGAGTTTTGTTATGATCCAAAAATGATGTCACTAGTTCAGGGACCTAGCTGCTTGATAGCTGCAGCCTGACATTGGAAACTGGAATGAGCTGGCAGAACAAGGCCATCGGAGATCCTCCCTTGGCAGGTGAACCCATTGTTGAGAAAGCCTCACCACCCAAGGCCAATGTCACGCAACTGTCCTTCCAACTGTGCAGAGGCAGGCAGAGATGGAGCTGATAAAGTGCATAGCTTCCCACTTCTCAAATCTGATAGTAACGTTAAATAAAGCAGACCATGACTACGGTAATACTACTGCCAAACTAGAGCTGAGTCAGAGAGATATAACCAGATCCCAGGTGATTAATTAATTCTCAAAGACAGTGTCAGACCAAAGGGAAACTCATATTTTTTGTGGCTAAAAATTTTTAAAAGTTATTTTACTGACAAGTCAAAAAGACAAATGTTGCTATAAACTGATAAAGTAATAGCCACAGAAGTTCTCAAAGGGCCAGGTGGATGAATTTAGGAGATGTTTCTGGCATAGTACCCAGATATGAAATCCATTCACAATTAGATCAAGCAACCTTGAACGGATTCTACTTTTTCTTTACCTATGACTGCATGAAATGCTCCTTTGCTGCGTGTGAGCCTGTTGTCCCTGAATTTCAACAACCCAGTGACCAATAGCAGAGTAAGAAAACTAAACACCTCAGGAGCAGCAGCCTCACAATGCCGATCGTTTTTGGTCCTGCCAGTGGATAGCTCTCAGAAATATATACTCCTCATTCCAGTTTTAAAGGCAACTGACTGCCCAAGAACCTGGCAGGAGTGTTTTCTTCTCCCTGGTCAGAATCTCTGCTGCCTTTGCTCTGCTGGCCCTGTTCTCCAGAGCCACTAGCGAGGCTCAGGTGCTAGAAGGGCTGACCTTTAACCTCAATGGCACTCAGGAGGGTACACCACTTTTCATTTTCTGTCAATTATTTTAATTCTGGGAGTTATCTGTGCCATCTCTAAGTTCTTGTACCATTGTACTTAATTAAGCTTTTTGATCTGTAGTTTTAAGTACCTGAGTTTTATGGAAAAAGAAATGCAATTTAAGAGCAAAGTTTTGGTTTTACAGTCTACCAACTATTACTAATTTTTTCCTCCTGTTTTATTTGAGTGGTTTTTATAAAACTTAATACAACTAGTTTTGAAAAAGCTTTAGTAGCGTCAAGTATGTCTGCTACACCAATATCTTCACCTGGGAACTCTGAGGAAACTACATCAGTAAAATCTGAGATGACCTGTCAGTGATAGACTACTCATTTAAATATTAAAATGCTGGTTGGTTCACTCCAATGGAATTCACATCAGGTTACCTTAAATGCTTATATGCTCTTGAAAACCCTTTTTCTTTCAATGCTAGGAGATGAGGTACAGACAAAGCAGAAAACATAAAATATTGTTTTCTGAAGACTGATGAAATTATCTATCATCTGAGGTAAAATGTCTGTTAAGAGAAATGGAATCACACTCTGGTAATAACTGTATTTCCCTCTGAGATATAACACAGAAGAAAAAATAATAGATTATTTGATTCTGTTTGTTCAGTTTTCATCTAGAAGACTATGACTTTTTCTGAAAATTTGGTTCAAAGATTCCTATTACATTGCTGAAAGAAGCTGAAAACAAAATAGAAAAGGTCTAGCTTCTATTCCCAATTCTATCACCATTTTTTGCTCAGCCTTCAGAAATTCTTTCTTTCTGTCAATCATGCTGCTTTTTGAAGTGAGAGCCTGAAGTACTTTCATTATTTGAGGAGAAAAGGATGAATATTTGTTAAGACACGGAGAGCGCATTTGGGATGCTCTTTACAGGACAAGATAAAAATACAGAGAGGACCTGATTTTTATTCTAGTTACAACAGTTTTGCAATTATATCAGTCTCCTGATTTTAATAGATATATGTATGTCAAGAACTTTATTTAGATGAACTTTTGCAGACATACCTTGAATAATATATCATTACAGGGCAAGAAATGGCTGCATGAGGATTTCTCATGCTAAGTACACATTCATCTTGCTCAGTCCTTATCTTGCTGATGTTTTATTTTTGCAGTCAGAAATCCTTTGTCCTGGAATAGCCAGAAATATAACTTGCAAAGCTAGCATAATAATCTGATGACCGAACAGCAACAGAAATAAGTTCATGATATGGGATGAAACTGCTGCTAGAGCAGTAGGAGGAACCAAGATGTTGCATAAGTGAGCAGAGTCACTGGCAAAGAGTAGGGAAAGAGGTAATTAAATTATTCCTTAATTCCTTTCATATAGACCATTATTAGGCTAATGGGAAAAGCATGTTTGTCAGTCCTTTATATGACTCCCCCCGCTCCTGGAGCAAGAGTCACCCTGTCCCAACCTGCTTATCTCAAAGCATCCAGGAGCTCCATACTTTCTTCTGTGCAATTCCCCTGGATGGATATCCTTTCTGCAAAACTGCACAAAATTTCCAGTTTAGCCTTGAATTTCCCAGAGACATCTGTCCTGAAGACACAGGTGTTTTCACATACAGGAGTGTGCAGTGAAGTAACAAACTGCTTTCCCCTCCCTCGGTTCTCACAGACCTGCCACCAGGCAGAAAAGCAGGTGATATCCATGTGTTGTGATTCACCCTCATTTTTCATTGCATTCAACAGGATAGACACACGTCCCAAGAGTCTCTATTTCTGGTGCCTATGACCTAAGGAAGATTTTCAAAGGACTAGGTGTGACTGATGCATTCATCAGTGATGCAGATCTGTCTGGAATTGCTGGGAAGCCGATTCTTTGAAAATGAGCAATTGTGGGTCTGCTATAACTGCTGGTCTTAACCTTGCCTAGGAAGAGACTTGGGTCAGGGTCAGAGAAGCTGGTGCCTGGGAGTAGTGAGCAGGGACAGATGCAACTTTCCACTCCCTCCCTGACATGCTGAGTGGTGCTGCATATCCTGGGAGAAAGTCGAGGAATCACTGCAGCAGCTTTGCTGTTCCCAGAAATTCCTCTCTGGAAACAGTAGCATCCTTCAGATGGTTAGCCAAGCATTAGGACTGGGCTGAAAGATTAATGATATCTATGTAGGCAGGCCTAAGCTTGAGGAAGATAGCTTTTCTAGAGTCAAACAATAGCCTACTTGCTGCTCCTGAGATTTGGTCATTTTACATGATACTCAAATAAACTTATTGGGTACTTGCACAGGTTATGAAAAGACCATTCTCTGCAGAAATATGTTCTGATCAACCCTGCTTCTGTTTTGTAAGACAGAGTAGTTATACAACAATAACTATGGTGGTTTGATTCCTATGTGTAGGTAAATTATAAGTTTACCTGGGGCAAAATAATGTACATCCAATGGAAATAATTAGTCACTGCTAATTAGGATGGGTGCCATGCATCTCATCCTTAAATAACCTTCTGAGTAGCTAAATTGTGCCTGTTTCAACTTCCTTTGAAACGGAACCCAATGTAAGGCACATACAGTATGTATATAATGACATATACAGTATGTATATAACTTATGCTTATCCTATGCATATATAACACAAGAGGCTAAAAAGACGTCCTCTATTCTCCCCAGCTAACATTTTCCTATGGGAAAGTTTGCCCATTTCATTCTTCCATTTATCTTATTATCATGGCTATTTGTCAAGTCATGCCATACTTTGCTTTTCACTTTAGTAGTTTCTAAAATACTCATCAAGGGTGTCTCAAAAACCTAAGCAGTGTTGCAACTATCCTTCTTTCTAATAAGTTAATGAACCCATCCAATAATGCCTGAAATGAAGAATCAAACCCAGTGACAGAGAGTCATTGAATCAGACATTCCTTTTATTCAGCCAGCTTGGAATATAGGGAATTATTTGCCATGTTGGATTGTGTTACAATCTTTTGGGGTGTTTATACAGGGTAATTTTCAAAAGCTACACCCAAAGATTTAGCCACACACACACACACACACATTGCATCATGGGTGTCTTTAGGTTTCTTCTTGCTGTTCTTTCATGGAGCAAGACTGCCATCTTGCATCCCATTTTTTGGTCAAATAATGTAGGGAAGGGGCATCAGGGCCTCTTTGCATCACGGACTCTTCCTCATGTTGGCAGGTTTCCTGGCATGTGTGATTAATTGTTGCTGACCTATAATGTCCTATTCAATTGTTCTAGCTCTTACTAAGATACCTTCATTTTTCATTGGTTAATGTAAATCTAAATTGTTCTTGACTTAAACAATTCCCTATTGAATTTACCTCTTAACAGAAGCAATCTCTATTGACTAAGTTGTGTGCGGTGCATGACTCCTGTAAATTAATTTCTCCCAGGTGCACTACTCTAGTATTCTTTCGTTAGCTCAAGATTTCAATATTCATTTTACAATATTAAACTGATAAAGGAAAAATCAACTAAAATTACTAAAATACAACTCTCTAAAAGGTTCAGAGCCCCCTAAATTCCTGAACTATCTAAAATAAAGACTTCTCTCTCTTTCATGCCAGTTAGGTCATACCTCAATGGGCAATGCAGAGGAGGATGCAGATACTGAGCTGTTCCTGAATAAACCTGCTGCTGCCTTGGGTACTCAGTTAGCTGGCATTGTTCCATCAGGATGTCCTGTGCAGAGAGTTCAGCGGGACACAATGTCCATTGCTTTGGCCCTTACCACGGTTATGCCAGACTACCTTGCGATGCTCTTTTGCCCACAGTTTAGTTTAAGCCCAAGGGTAGCAAAGTCCTTTGTCTCTCTCTGCCTTTAGAGCCCTAGGTGCTGGCATCATTCTGCCTGTGTTACGGGAAAAAAGACTTACAGTGGTTGATACTCAGAAAAACATAGCTTACTCAGCCTTTGCTTTGCAAATAAATCTTATTTGCTCTGTTTAATATTTACCAGTGGACATTAACTTAATTCTATGAAGCAGATGAAGAATAGGAAAGAAGCACTGTGAAAAGTCAGTCCAGTACGGTAAGTACCATATTCTACTTTCTTAGAAGTCTTTAAATTTAAGTTGTATGTCATCCTTGCTATTTATTGAACAGTATTTAATTCTGAGATTAATTTATTTTGTACATTATTTGGCAATTATTTTAGTGGGTGGAAGCATGTTCTGAATGTTTGAAGCAGGATTAATTCAGATCCATATTCTAACTATATTGATGGAATGACTGGGATATGAGGTCCAAAATGAATACTCAACAGTCAATACCAAGATGCCCAGAGGAGTAAATTTAGCTGCAGTCTCAATGTCCTGACTATTCCAGGCTGATGTAAGGCTAAAGAGAGTAGCATCATTTCTCTCCAGTTTGCCTAAAGACCAGGCTACTTGCAGTCAAGAGGGCAGGCAGGTAAATCAGTCTCTCTCAAAAGCAGATTTGGGGAATCATGAAAAGAGTACTTACCTGATCAAAATGAATTACCATGATGTAGAATGCCTTTTTTTCACAAGCTGTTATTTTTAGCCAGCATTTTAGGCATGCTGAGCTCACATACTCAGCACTTGCACAACTTATATCTCCAGTGTTTCATAATGGGCAGACAGAAAAGGGGGAACCTGGAACTAACAACTCCACATGAAAAGTTTGATGCAAGACATAAATCTGGCATTTGACATACTGCCTGAGGCAGATTTTGGGGCAGAATCCCATGCTCTAGAATGAGTATATAGCTACTGTGAACAATATTCAGACCATCGCTATTTCCCTGCAGGTCCCTGCCTACTTCATGGATTTGAGTTTTTGTCATTTGAGATAATTTAGGTGAGGAACTCTATGGAGAACATTTTTCTCCAGTAGGTTTCATGGTTCTTTCCTCAGAAAAAGGTAGAAGAGAGACTGTGGGATTATGTAGAATTTGCTTAAGTCAGTTAAAGGAAAAGGTCATTGAATTACACATACACAGCAAGGCAGATTCCACTGAAGCTTTTCCTAAGCTCTTGAATCTTGGGCTTTGGAGCCTTATTGATAGTTTATGTGCAGTAGAGAGTCAATAAACTTTCTCAAGTTATACTCAATTTGCTAAAGCATTTAAGGTAATATCCTGAAATAAGTCCTGAGTCAGAGCTGCTATGAAAGCAGCAGGAAGATATAAAGAGTTTAAGGGCTGACCATAGAGGTGAATTTTATTCACAGCTATAACTGACTGTTATCTCTGCAGTGTTTGAAAAGTAAAGTCATAACAAGACTGTGAGTACTACAGAAACATATCAGCAAAAGTTGGTCTCTATGCCAAAGTACTCACCACGTAAGTGGGTGCCCATAGATGAATTCAGCCAAACACCCCAAGCACTTAGGGAGTGCACAGAGGCCATGCTGGTCAGAGGCAAGAACTATTTCACACATAATACCTCACAAAATCCTACATAACACTGACTTCTCCCTGACAATGCCACATTATTATCTTTCTTCCTTTGCTCACTGGTCACAAACCAAGGGAAATTACTAGAAATAGGCTATCCAGGAGGCCAAGAAGAAGAGTATTTCTAAACCAAAGAGTAATTCTACAACTGATATCTGAAACTCAGTACCTAGAATACAAAAAATTTTTATGAAGGAAAGAAAAGATTCTCTAGATCTAAAGTTGCTCTGTTCTTTCTTAACAGAACTGTTCAGAAGGACAATGAAGTCTGCACTGTATTTGTGTTTGTTACTTCTTGGACTTCAAGTCCAGGGTCAACAGCAGGAACAACAAATATCCCATTCTCCAGAAGACCATTCCCAGGCTGGAGGTGAAATCTTGTCTCATGTCAAGATAGCCCCCAGCAATGCCAACTTTGCATTTAGGTTTTACAAGCAGATCAGAGAGGAGGCAGGCAACAAGAACATTTTCTTCTCTCCTTTGAGCATCTCCACTGCCTTTGCAATGCTCTCCCTGGGGGCCAGATCAAGCACGCTCAAAGAGCTGCACAAAGGCCTTTTCTTCAACCTAACAGAGATAGAGGACCAAGAGATCCATGAAGGATTTCAGCGTGTCCTCCAGCTGCTGAATGACCCTCACCGAGAAGTCCAATTGAACATGGGCAATGCCCTGTTCATAGATGACCAACTGAAACTTCTTCAAAAATTTTCGGATGATGTCACAAATTTTTATTATTCTGAAGCTATTTCTAGTAACTTCCAGAATTCTCCAGAGGCTATAAAGGAAATCAATAAGTACATGGAAACAAAAACACATGGAAAAATTGTTGATTTTCTTAAGAGTCTTGAACCGGACACTGTGATCGTTCTCGTTAACTACATTTTCTTTAAAGGTAAGTGATAAAGCTGGGTAGCAGTTATACACATAAAAGCTGGAATTTCTAAGAACAGTAACTTTTCTCACATTGTGAACTTATCCTGTCATCTAATTTAAAACACAACTTTCTATTTTTAAATTACTTAGGGAAATATTTTCAAGCCAGGTATGAAAAATCATTTTCTATATGACAAAAAAAAAATAAAAGAAGCTGTAGAAGTTCTGATTAATGTTGTATCCATTTTAAGCCAGGTTCAGAGCTGAAAATATTTAGAAAGTATGATCTTGGGAACTTATGATCATTTTTTGAAAGGCACAGGTTTCTGTGCCTTTCATCTGGCTGTGCAAGTCATGGACAAACATGGATGACACTTACATGAAAGGAATAAGCCTGGAACTTGTATGGTTGGAGCCTGTGAAAGATTTACCATTGCCTTAACAGACAAAGACTCATCTCTTTATCACAGTAACCCTCAACCTACATTTTCTTGTGTGATTTTTACTAAAACATTGAAAGGTGGAAAAGTTTCTTTCCATGGCCAGGGCACAAGCATCCTTAAACTTAGATAGGCTTGTTGCTGCCTCTACCTTCAACTGCAGTGTCTTAGTTTTAATTCTATACTTATTCTTTTGTCAAAAGGTTCCTGGGAAAAACCTTTCAACAATTTGAACACAAGAGATGATGACTTCTTCTTGGATGCCAAGAATTCTGTTAAGGTCAAAATGATGCATCAAAACAAAGCCTTTAATATTTACAGGGATGAGAATTTGTTTTGCTGGGTAGTAGAAATCCCATACACAGGAAATGTTACTTCATTGTTTGTTCTGCCTGATGAAGGGAAAATGGAACAGGTGGAAGATGCTCTGCTAAAAGAAACAGTGTCTAACTGGATGGAATCACTTAAGAAAAGGTAATATTTTAATTTTGGCTTTCTTTAAATATTGAACAGGCCAAAACTACTGCTTCAGAAAAGGTAAAGCTTAGGATGTCATAATGAATCACTAGGCACAGCTCTGAGGAACAAGCATTGCTTAGTTTCTTTAACTCAGACAACATATCATGTGATTTCATATCTAAAGGCAACCCTCTTCCCAGCCCCCTCAGTCACAGCAGTGAGAGTGTTACCAGTTGTGAGGATCCTGTACATGGGTACATTGCCCTCAGGAACCTGCCTTCAGTGGGAAGAATCTAGTTATAAAAAAAAAAAAAAAGATTTATTTTTCTCCAATCTGGATGATAATTTCTAGCCAGTCACTTTCATAAACTATCACTCTCTCCCTGTGCCACTGATCAGACTGTGGTTGGTGGAACAGGTACCTCAGTTTCTGCTTCTGTAACATGAGATTTATCACTGTCTTAGAAAGCCAAGCCTTAGCTCCTCAAGTATTTGGGATGAGTGTATGCCTGCCACAGCTATTGCATTAAAGGATTTCACAACAACAAACTTACATTTTTCATTTATTTTCGAAAAGAAAAATCTACCTGGACCTTCCAAAATTCTCTGTCTCTGGCTCCTATGATGTTAGGAGCCTGTTTGAGAAAATGGGTGTGACAGAGGTGTTCAGTGACCAGGCTGATCTCTCTGGAGTGGCAGAAAAAACTCTTCTGAAGGTATCCAAAGTAAGTATGCAGAGTTGGTACTATATATGCAGCTTCCATTACGTGAGCACTTCAGAATTTATATAGGCAACAGACTTGTGGGACAGGGATAGCCTCATTTCACAAACAAGAAATGAATACACAGATAAATAAAATTATTTCTCTAGTGTCCTATGGTGTATATATACTTTGTGTCATGAGGAATATGATCCTTTCCCTCTATTCTGCGCCTATGAGACTACCTCTGGAGTACTACACATCCAGTTTGGAGCTCCCTAGCACAGGGGACATGCGGACACACAGGAGCACAGTGAGTCCAGTGGAGGGTGAGCAGAATGGTTATGTGGCTGGAGCACTGGATGTATGAGGAAAGGGTGGGAGACCTGGAGTTGTTCAGTCAGGAGAAGGGAAGCTGAAGGTGGGGTTCTTAGCACTGGCCACAGATACCCAATAGGAGGTTGCAGGTGGACACAGACTCTTTTTACAGATGCACAGTGATATGACAAGGGGCAACACACATGATAGACAATAAGACATTCTGATCAGATATTATGTAAAAAAATTCACCATGAGGGTGATCCAAAACTAGCATGGGTTACTTAGAGAATCTATGAAATTTCCACCCTTGGAAATACTCAAACCCTGACCAGATTAAATCCTGAGTAACCTTATCTGGTGTCAGAGGTGACACAGTGTGGAGTGGTTGGTTGCATTTGATGGCCTCTAGAGGTCCTTCTATTATATATTATTTAATGATTTGTTGATTCCTCACACTGAATAATGTCTTATGACACATGGACATCTGGATTATAGATATAGGACAGGTAAATAGAGGAAGGTAGCAGGGACTCATGAGATGAAATTTTAGATGTGTACAGACAATGAGGGAAGAAAACAGAGGGCTGACAAAAGACAATGAAATAAGATAATGTGAATTCCTAAATATGAATTTGCTATACTTACCACAGAAAGCCCTGTAAAGACTTACCAGTGGGCTGTGTTACAGAAAGACAACCTATAAAACTCACCACTATTTTGTCTTTGCAGAAAAAATTTTTTTTGCATACACAGAAATTGATGCAAAATGAAAACTTTCTCCTTCTGTGTTCGGTACTAGGGACAAAATCTTACTCTGAGAAGCAACAGAGCAATAAATACCCTCTATGTTGCTCAGCCTTTGAAAGTAGCCAAGTTTGACTCCAACAGTGTTGAAGAGAACTCTCCCTGAACTCAGAGCAGACTTTGCTTGTCTTGGAAATGCTGGACATTAGTATTTTTTCACACCAGTTCCACATTTATTTCTGTGCTTTCTTTTAAAAATTGCTTTCTGACAGTGTTAAAGCAAGCAATTTCTCCCCCAGCGTCTTCCTTCTCTTCTGTACCTAGATAATAATCTCTGCTTTCCTTGCAGGCAATTCACAAGGCTATGGTGGATGTTAGAGAGAACGGCACCGAGGCTTCTGCACTGACCGTGCTAGAAATAACACCATTGTTTCTACCGTTTCCTCCTCCTCCTCACATCACCTTCAACAGACCCTTCCTGATGATAATTATTGACAAAACCAGCCACAGCATGCTCTTCCTGGGGAAAATTGTGAACCCAGCTACTAAGGAAGACTAGGCCAGAGCACTGGTACTTCTCAGTGCAGAGAAGAAACCTATGTGCATCCCAGGAATCTCTTTGCAAAGTGAGACTAGAACAGATCTGATACCCACTTAATGAATTAATCAATATTATTTCAAGTTTCACTTTACTTAAAAACAGACATTAAAAATAAACAGTTGCATACAAACATGAGTAGGCCATTTTTACAAAATGCATCAGGCCAAATAGGCAGCCATGGGTTCTTCAACAGACATTTTCCATCACTGGTGTCAGAGTTTTTTATATGCAGATACAGGTTCCTACTGCTGGCTGAGAAATTCCCTGTCTCCCATTTTCTGCCCTCAGCTCACAAACCACAAATCTATCCCTTTCAGCTGAAAAACCCATCCTTTCCTTCCCTTGTATTCCACTGTGAATCCCAGCAGAAGTCTCCTTCATCTTCCAGGGCTCAGTAGCTAAGAAGAGAAACAAAAACATAGACCCATTAAACCTTTCTTCTTCAAGGTGGTGGATGCTTCTTGATAAAGAATAAACCTTTTCCTTTCAGCTTGAAAACTGCCTCCTACCAGCTCCAAACCTCACTCCCTTTTGCATTCCTCACTAGTTGCTCCAGAATAAGGGACTGAACTTTTCTGTCAGGGCAAGAAGTTTGCTTTTGTGCCAAAGAAAGCTGCACATCATTGCACAAGTTATCATCCTTGTGCATGCACAGCAAAGCATGAGATCCCTGGGAGAACTGGATGTGGCAAAACCCATCCGCTAGTTCCAGAAACCAACGACAGCAAGTGGAGGTCATGTCTCTGTTGTCCAAATGCCAGCTAATCATGTTGACTTCCTCTCGCTTCAGCAAGTTCAGGCTAATGCGTACTTCCAAGAGGTTTCTGCCATTAAGCCGATGTCCAGGGTGCAGAAAGGTGACTTGGCAGAAGCCAGTGTTACCAGCAGCACCATGTGATTGGAGCAGCATTAAATTCATTAAATTAAATTAATTACTTCACAAGTAAAAGGAGAATAATAAACAAAGACATGATTTAAAACACCTTCCTCCCAGTCTGCTCCCTTTTTTCTGGTCTCAGTTTCACTTCTAACTCCTTTACCTCCTCTGAGTGGTGCAGGAAAGGGGGCATGAGGGTATGGGAGTTGTGGTCAGTTTACAATGCTTCATCTCTGCTGCTTTTTCCTTCTGATCTTCCCTGGCTCCAGCATGATGTTCCTCCCACAGGCAACAGTCCATGAACTGCTCTGGCATAGGTCTTTCCTACATGATACAGTCTATCAGGAACAGACTGGTGCAGTGTGGGCTTCTCTCCATGGGGCCACAGCTCCTGACAGGACCTCCCTCCAGGGCCAGCTTTCCATATGCTGCTAGGACACATCCACTTGCTCTCACATAAGGTCTTCCATGGCAGCAAGCAGTGTGGGTGTCTGTTCCACCACAGTCCTCCATGAGCTGCAGGGGGACATGCTGTTTCACTAGGGTCTTTTCCAGATGCTGCATGGGAATCTCTGCTCCAGCACCTGGAGCACCTCCTCTGCTTCCTTCTGCATTGACCTGAATGTGTGTGAGGCTGCTTCTCTCACTTGTTTTTTGAGTCCTCCCTCTCACAGCTGCCACAAAATGGTTTTTCCCTTTTCTCAAATACACTTTTCCAGAGGTGCCACTGTCTTGGCGGAGGGCTGAGCTGTATTCTGTGATGGGTCTGTTGGAACCACCTGGTACTGGCCATGTCCAGCACCAGACAGCTTTGGGCTTTCCTCACAGATGCCACCCTGCAGCCCCCTCTGCCAGAACCTCTGCACAGACACCATTACACAGAAACCCAGTCCTCATATGAGGTTCACTATGGATAATGTGATTTAAGGGATGGGTAGAACACTTTGATGGTGCTAATGGACTGCCAGGAGCTGTGGTTAGGCTCACCTCACTGTCCTCTCAGCATCAAGAGCTGGAGGGAACGTCTGAGTGCAGCCTGAGCTGAGCACTGCCACCTCCTCCATGGGTTTTGAGCCTCAGCACTGCTCCTCTCCTTAGGAGAAGCTGGAATCAAACAATCCCCTGAGGGGACCTGGAGCTTCCTGATGCTGTTTGGAGAGCTTTGGCTTCTGGCTAGGCTGGATCAGAGCTGCTAACTGGTTTTGCCATTGTGGTTTGGTTTGGGAGAGCCCTGACGAGTCATGTGGTTGAAAGAAAACCATAATGTGCATATTTTCAGTGAGAGATAATAGAACCTTTCAAGTGAGCAAGCACAGACCTTTTCCCAGTCCTATGGGCAAAAAACCCCAACCTCTAACCAACCTATTCACACAGACCTAAAGACTTGCATAATGCAAACGACTTTCTCTATAAACAACTCCTTGTCTCCAGATTTTAAAGACAGAAAACCAGCAATGCTCCATGGAAAATCTGAGTCAGCTATACCTGTCTAACTCATTTTCTCTTTCAGAAAAATAGAATCAACTGTTTCATCAGTGCTTGAAGGGGCAAATGTCTGCTGTTGGAGCCAAGCCAAGGATTTCAACTTTGCACAGCACAGGTGTTGTAGTTTGGAATTATTATGTAATAATAAAAAACAACAGGGCCGCCAAACTACAAGTCTCTTCATCCACAGCTACCAACACAGCTTGCCCAGTCACTGCTCCCTTGCTTTGGCAGTGGTGAGGTTTAGGGGAGCAGTTAACTGTGCACTACTTGAGACATGTTAGAGGGAAGGCAAGAGTAAGAGAAATAAGCAAGTGTTCATATTGCTTCATTTCTTCAGTCCTCTTCTGCCCAATTCTGGAAAATTAAACCCAGGAACAACCTCCAGTTTATTATTTAGTGGTAAATATCTGAAATAGAAACCTATGTAAAAATGCTTAATTATATTCTTATCAGAACTGTGAGATTTTCTTATGGAAAATAGTGTGAGTTCACTTGGTGCTTAATGTGTTAAAACAGTTACTTGAGGGCAGAAAAATTATTTCAGCTGAGAAGATGGTTCTCAGCTATGCTTTTGTAACTTCCCTGAAACTGCAACAACCACTAAACAATCAGAACAACCACTCAAGAAAAAAAAAGTTTTTAAAAGGAAGACCAGTGATTTCTCAAATAAGCAGTTAAGTTCAAAGACTTTGTTGGAGATTTATATGGGTTTTGGAAAGGGGCTTAAGGAGCTGGAAAAAAACAGGAGTGTTGAGCTGATTTGCTCAGTAATTTTAGCTCCATGGTGGAGCTAGGGGGAGTAGAGCAAGAACATGATGACTTAACAGAAATAGTGAAAGGTTTACAGATGTTTGGAAAGTCTGCCATAAAACCAAAGGCAGCACAGTGGCCCAGCTGTAGATACCCTGAATCAGCTCTGGATGAAACTGAAATTTTACCAGAAAGAAAACAAATCACCCTGGGCCAAGATAACACCAGCAGACTGCTGAGCCTTCATGTTTTGTGGAGCAACATGGAAATAAGAGTGTTGGGAGAGTAAAATCCCTCTGAAGAGGACAAGGAAGCCATGTCCACACTTCAACATCCCAATTCCTCTCACACTTGAGACATACTGACGCAAGGGACAGAAAACTTGGAGCCAGCACATGGGGTGGACTGCCCATGTATTATGCCCCTGTGTTCTCAGGGTCCAGCTAGCATCACCTCATCCTCCACCAGCACAGCACTGCAGGTAACTAGCTAAAATCTCAAGGATAGAGATTTTTGGTCCTGTAAGATTTTTTCTTGTTAACTGAAACAGAAACATCTACTCCTACAATACTGGAATATTGGGCATACAGGATCTGTAAGCACATTGAGGGTTAAAACAAGACTGCATTAACTTTGCAAGGTTTTACTTCCATTTGCATAGATTTTGACAGCTAGGTTTCTATGTCTTCATTAAACATCTATCTCTGCTACTTTCAGTGTCAAGGCCCTAGCTGAGAAAACAGGCATTTCTGGAGTGCTCAGAGGCAGCAATGCTCTTGCTGAAGTCACAGGGAGCCTGACCTGGCACTGCCTGCAGTGGGGATGGAGATTATCTGAGCAGTGTTTATGTTTTCTATTTCCAAACAGTCTGACCTGACCTTCAGCAATAGTAAGGATTTTGAGAAGCAATAGGGAATGTTGTAGGCAGCAAGTTGTCATATTTGAAAAGCAACATATTGCACTTCAAAGTTACTGTGAACTCTCTTGATTTGTCTGAAATGCACCTCTTGAAATAATAACCATAAATAGACACTAAATCAGAAAGAGTTGGAAAAAAACCATGATTTGCCCTTGGATAACATAAAATCATATATTAAAAGTGCACTACAACAGCATGTTTTATTGGAGTCTTTTTCTGTTCTAGGTCTCTTCAAGTCCTTCTTTTCTGTAGGGTTGCAGTATCTCCCCATTTACCAAGGTATCTCCTTTACAACTACCTTACAAGGAAAGAAATGCATCTGTGGATCTTGAGTCCATCTGTGGTAAAGGAATTCTGTAAGATTGTGGAGAAGGCCAATGCACTTGACTTTCTTGCTTGGAGAACCAGGTACTGCTGTTATATCCAGTAACACCTGGGAGCTCCATGGTGGTTGAGAATTTAAGCAAACAACTTCTCATGAGCCCTTGGGAAAACTGTTGTCTTAGCCAATAGCTATTATATGCACAATCAAGTGGATTTTCTTGCCAGCTATATTTCTTTGAAGATGTGCCAGCACAGGCAGTGCTGAGGCAGCTTATATCAAAGGAACACATCAGGTTTTCAGTCTTTTAAAACTGTAACTTTTGCTATCTCTGTTAATGTTTTCCATGACATTTTTAGTCCTCATTTGTAAATCTGTGAGTCTTTAAGTAACTACATCACATTTACATTAAAATTTTACATGACTATATGCTGTGTGAAAGCCAATGGGAGCTGTAGATATGTATTGTCTACACTGCAGGTAGGATTGATTTTAGCATTTAAATATGGCACTGAAAAAGGAAGTAGAAATCCACAACTTCTGCCTGATATAGGAATACAGCCATTCTTTCAAAACCTTTGCAGGGTCTAGGACATTCACTCACATACAGTGCATTTACACCACCCTTTTTTCTACTCTCATTCAAGAACAAAGTGCCCAAAACTGAGCACTATCTAATCTCTTCTGTGAGGGCCAGTCTGCAATCCTGGACATTCACCTTAAGACCTAAAAAACTCCATAGCTGAAGTGTTGTAAAAATGTTGTGAAAGTCCAGAAAGCGGTCAAGCTGACCCAGATGAAGTAGTTCAGATGAAAGAACCGGGTCCCTTCCCAAAACAGCAGATGGCATTAGGTCATGCTTGAGATGCAGATATCCCAATATCCCTGTTCCCCCACATACAACCCTGCTGAGGCCCCCATGTGCATATGGATGTGAAAGTGAGAAAGCAGTACCAGGATTCCTTCTCCCTGACAGGACAATTTTGAACAATTAATTTTCCATCTTGCAAGCTGTTCGGTGTAAAGGATTTTCAGCAGTCTGGGAGGGTTGTAGGTGGAAAGTAAGTTGTGTGAAAGTCCTCTCATAACTTTTAAATTAATTGGATGATATCAACAATTCCAAACCCCCACCCCCACCCCACCCCCCAAAAAAAGAAAAAAAAAACAAAACAAAACCACAACCAACTCTCATAAATAAAAACTCTGAATGATTGTCACTTTTCATTCTACATCCTGAATTATTTCATTCCCTGTGCTATTACAGCAGGAAAGTAAATTAGATATAAGCTAAACATGAGCCAGCACTTTGACTCAGTCATTGAACCACATGTTGTAAGGGTTCAGGGGAAGAATTCTCAGTTGCACCAAGGAAATAAAAGGTTTATTAATTTCTATGTATTTCCAAAAATGAGAGAGTTTGATCTGGAACTGATCTGAAACATATGCAAGGGCCTCAGCAAAATAACAGAAACAACTTAGAAAAACAATTTAGAAAACTAGCTTTCCTAAAACTGCAAACATAAAGAAAATCAGTTTCCACGCCTTTCACCAGAAATATTATTAGCTAGTAAAACTTTCAAAGGACCAGCAATTATGAGTACTGCGTGGTGAATCCAGCCATCTGGTTACAGGGTAAATACATTGCAGAAATAATGTTTCTGTGGTAAAAAAAAAAAAACCAACCAAAAAGAAACCTAGCTAAACAGAGATTCATTGAATATTTCCTAATGATTCCTTTTTTTCCCTTTTAGCTTCATTTTTCCCTGTTTCTCAAAAGCCTCGTGAACAAAGAATTTCATTATAAAATGACGCAGGATCATGGCAAAATATCAGTTAAAGCCCAAATGAGGACCAAACTGAGTAAATACTACAGTGAGCCTCACAAGCACTGAGTGGCTGCCTGCCTGGGTAGTGAAATCTCATGGAAATACTAAATCTTTTGTTGTTTATCTTACAGAAATGAAAATGAGGGAGGAATAGAAGGCCCATTGGAATGACATGCTATAAAAACCTAAAAAAAATCACTGGAGCACAAATTTTACTGGTTGCTAGGTGTACATACCCTTGAGGCCAAAAGAGGACAGAAACAAATGCCTTGACAATACAAGTGTAGTCTGGTCTCTTGCTTTTCATACAATATTCAATGGGCAACACATTTCTCACTCTACTTGCAAAAAGCCCTTTGGCTTCTAAAAATCTACTCTGAAAGGGGGAAGTGCTCCTTCCCTAGTTTTACTTGAAGCTGAATGGCATATATGCAATGAAAGCTTTTTCTTCACAGGATATTTGTCCCCGTGGGCTGTGATGCCAAGGTTTGCAATTCCCTCAAAGCGGGATATTTCAGTATCTTGCCCAATTGGTGGCAAGGTGCATGGTAAATCATTCTTTTAGCATTTTTCCCAGAATGGCCATGTTGAAGAAGCCATCATACACCAACAGAAATAAGACCATTTCCCTCTCTTCTTACTGATGCAGAGCCTACTAATTCCTACTTCAGCATGGAAAACTATAAACTCCCCTACTTAACTCCTTTAACACTATAAGGAGTAGTTCAATTGTGAAATAGTAGTGTTTGGGGAGTTTATGATCAAGAGACTTTAAAGCAGTAATTAGAGAGATTATGTTAAAATAGGTTTGTGAGTCAGTGAATAGGGAGTGAAAAATGAAGAATTTGTCTGGCAGTACAAATGGAAATTATCATAAAAGATTAATAAAAAATGGTAGTTGACCTCTTCATACCAAATAGGAGATGACAGTAAAGGTCAGAGTTTGCAAAGAGCTTGGAAACAAAAGAGAAGCTATTACCAGTGCAGTAATAACAAAGAAAAGCTAGTGAAATCTTCAAAGGGTCAAAGTCTTGGGTCTGAGTGGGGGAAAATGTATTCTTTAAGGCCAGAGAAAAGAAAGATGTGCTACTCACATTCGGTTGATTTATTCATTTTCACAACAGCCTGGCTGCTGCTCCAAGTGGTAATACCACCTCAGGCTCCCCCTGGGTTGACACAGGCACACAAAAGGTATGAAAGCAGTGAGTGTATTAACCTGGTGGTCAGACTTGGAAACCACAAAGTCTGTGTGCAGGCAGGCACTAACTCGAGCATGATTTAGGTCACATTTTTAAGGAAACTGAATTCCCAGTTATTCATGCACATGGACACCCACGTTTCCCAGTCATATACTGAGATCACTCTAATTAACCATTCTGTGTTCTTCTGAGTATCTGATATAAAGGTCTTTACAATGCCCTGTGTTCTTAACCTGTAAGTACCATCCTGGCTAACAGTTACCATTCTTGCTCTGCTGGGCTGGACTCCATGATTTTTTACCAAACCATGCTCTCTTTGAACTCTGGGCTGTTTCCTTGAACTCTTCATCATACTGAGCCCTATGTGATATAGGCATCAAAATTCTTAGGGAAGTTTAAGAGTGGGCATAGTCAGACTAAAGTAACTCTAGCAATATTCAGACTACTAAAATTCTTCATTTATGAATATACCAATGAAAGTCTTCCTATTTGGCCTTAATCAAAAAGCATGTCATCATGACACCACATTGCTAACTTTGGTCCAAAGGCTTGATTAATGTTAAAGCCATAAACTAGGAAAATTTGTTCAAGATTCAAACATTAAATAAAATAAAATTGGCATGATTTGCTGTTTGTGATGAGTTTGGTGTCTGTCATTAAGTTTATTCAAAGGACCACATAAAATATAGTTGGCCTCAACTTTGTAATTCTAATTTTAATTAATCTTAGTATTTCTCTATATTTTGAAATGTAACTGACTGAAACATTATATCTTTCTAGTAACCAGGTATGGGGGAGAGAATAGAAGTAACACTTAGCTTCAAAGGACAGGTGGATTTTTCAAGTATGAAATGCAATTTAGAAAAGATGTCTCAAGAAGAAATGTTGCATCTGTCATGTGCAACTAGCACTATAACTTGTCAGGATTTATGAAGCAAACAGCTTTACTTGATATGTCTGAATTTGGAGCCATGCTGTTGGCATTCCTCTGAAGACTTTGAAGCAGAAAAGCAGAAGGAGAGTATTTGCTACATCCCACCAGCCCTTTTGCAAGAGAAGCTTTGTAAAAACCCCACTACCCTTCATGTCTGGCATGAATCTTAGGAGACAGCAAGAAACAGTGGAGCTACTGGGATCTAGAAGCACTCAGTGTTATTTTTGCTCTCTTGTGCTGGCATCCATCCGTGTCCAGAAAAGCAGTGCTGTCACTGCTTGCCCTACAGCTGCCGTATTGGCTTTATTTGCTCTGTTTAATGTGTAACAGTGTGCTCACTGTCTGAGCCTGTTTAAACAGTATAAAAACACTGCAAAAAGCAGTAAAGGTCAGATGAATGTGGTGGGGTCCTTCTGAAAGTGCAGTGGATACAAGTAGATTCTAGTAGCTAGGGACATTAAACTCGCATTAGTTATCTGTGTCATAACCCATTCAATACTTAATTCATGCCCAACTCATGCAGCTCACTATGGCAATGACAATCTATCCTATAAAAAGAAGCTTTTTCTGAGCCAACTAAGAATGCAGGTGAGGTTTTCACTACTATGAAGGTGATTTTTGAACAAAACTTTTGAAGAGAGAGAAATAGGGCAAACATGGATCATTGTGCACAAATTATAGAAAAATGAAGAATTTTTGTGAAGGACTGGTTCCCATTGTTAGTAGATAACTAGGGTATCTATTTCTTTGGTATGTAGATGATGGCTCCCAAATACTTCAACACATAGAGCCTGTAAGACCAGAGGCCTTACAGCATGAGATCCAGGGGTCTCATAGCAGAAAACCTGCAAAAATAATCAGGAAACTCAAAAGCAAACCTAGAGTTTTGTCTGAGTGGATATCCTGCCTCTGGCTGTAGATGTGGTCAGACAGCAGGGATCTGAGTGGCATGAAAGGATTGGTACCAGTGTGAAGTATGATGATCAGAGCCTTTTCTGTGAAGGCAACTGAGAGGTGGGGAGGGCCAGGAGAGAAGGAGGGGGAAGAAGGAGGATAGGATAAATAGACCAATAAGATAAAAAAGAAGTGGTAATGAAAGCATGCTGATGATGGTGATATCGAGTAACAGCAGGTCTGGAGTGATTGGGCATTGGAATGGGCTGACCAGGAATGTGGTGGAGTCACCATCCCTGGAGGTGTTAAGAAAAGACTAGATGTGGTGCTTAGTGCCATGGCCTAGCTGACAAGGTGGTGTTTGGTCAAAGGTTGGACTCCATGATCTCAGAGGTCTTTTCCATCCTCATTGATTCGGTGATTCTGTGACTTGATCATTTGGAAAATACACTGGCAGATTCTCATAGTCAATGTTACTTACATTATCCAAGTAAGAGACTGGTCACAGCAGAAAGTGAGCGCAGCCCTTTCTCAGGGTGTGATGCCAACCCATCCTATGCTGTAGTCCCATGTCAGTCCCTATCTGACCACCACAGTGAACAGAAAGAGCAACATTCCCCAAAGGAAGGAAGGGCTGATATGAAAACCTGTCTCAACGCAAGCAGCCGCCAGGAACACTAACATTGCATTACATTCTAAAAGCAGGCCTTAGCTGAAGCAGGTGACAAGGTAATTATCTTCTCTTCTTTGAGCATCTCCATGGTCTTTGCAATGCTCTCCTGGGACCAGAATGGTCACATGAAATTAACTGCATAAAGGTTGGAGAAGCAAGAGATCTCTGAGGGTTTTCAAGTGCTTCCTCCAGCTACTGAATGAGTGTGACACTAGCAGATTACCAAGCATCACTGCTTCACAAGCTCCTGGAGGATTCCCAGATGCTGCGTGATGCTGGTACTATTTATGGAAACCTGCAGAAAACCTCTGAGCCTGCAAATAAAATCTATGATTACTGATTACCTAGAGAATAAATTAAAAAGGCAGAATTGTAAAAATGAGATTAAAATGTTGAAGGGATAGAGATGTTTTGCCACTTCTGAGAGCATAGAACCCTTCCCACTGCAAGGGCAGCTCAGGTAAGAGAGAAAAGAGTTTTATCCTCTGGAACACCTTTCTAAGGTTTCTGCTGCAGATAAGGACTCCTGCCACCCACTGCTCTCATCCATTACCTGTCTGCCTAAACACACAGATGCACACACTGTTGCTTTTAAAGCTTCCTTAATGTGTTCAGACCTGCCAGCTAGATCAATCTTCCTTCTGACCACATCTCCCAGCCCCCTTCTTCTGTCTTGGTCAGATGTATCTATCCTAAAGCCCTATCCTCTTCAGGAAGAAAAAAAGGCTGCTTACTGATAACTGCACTTTTCTGGAAGAATGTTGTGCATAAACATTCACTTTCCACTCTCAATTTCTTTCATCTTTATAACACCTGAATTTGGGATTTCTAGCTGAGAAGCACTGAGAGCATATGGCATACTTGGCTACATATAAACTCATGATACATACAGGACTCTGCCAAGAAAAAAGTCTCAAGATATTCCAGGATTGTTGCACAGGCACACTACTGGCAGCTGCTTCCTTTACTGTTGCTAATTGATCATGTGTAAGTAACTTTCCACTTTGTGTAATTCCACATAACACTTTTATTGCAGTAATAATTACCTGCATTCGGACCCAGAGTCTTCCCTCTATGATCACCTTCGGTTAAGCCATTCCTATTCCCAATGTGCAATGGTGTGCTGGCTTGTCAAAACATGGAAGATCTGGAGACCTGATCTGCAAATATTGAAGAAAAGAAAATCAGAAAGAACAGAGGGAGCCCTCACTGGTGTCACAACACGCTGGAATAAACACATGGAAATTCCTATGGATTTCAAGGTGAAAAGGTTGACTTTGTAGTATCTTCAATACTTGTAAATAGTACTAGGATGTTGTACTTAGCATTTACTCCTTAAGTATTGAATTTCTGGTAGGGAATAGGGTCTGGATGAGCAAACAGCACCTACAAGAGGAAGACCATTTTGTAACAGACAGCCCTATGATTGCAAGCCAGTGCAGTGTGACCATCCTCGTATGACTGGAAGTGAATTCAAGAATTAGGAAACTCACCAGGGAAACAAGCTCTTCTCTTAGACAGAACCAGGTCCTCCCTACAGATTCTAGTGCAGGCTTCTAGAAGGGTTTGGGTCAGGGACTTATGAAGCTACAGAGGGATTTGAAAAGATTGTTGATTTCCTTATTCCAAGTGCTTGTTACTAATCATTTCAGTTAACAACAATTCAGAGACAGTGAAGAACACCCTTGCCCAGTGTCACTCTGGAGATCAGCTCAGATATTTAATTCTGGAACTCTTGTGGCTGTACACCACAGTTTTAAGGTGGGGGAGGGAGAGAAGAAAAAAAAGAAAAAGACATGCTGTTCTCACCGTTTCTCTGCACTTTCTGTGCTACTAAAATTGGATTTGTCCATTTCCTTCCAGTGGAAAAAATCCACCAGTCACTGCTCATCACTTCCCCTTGTTTTCCTCCCTGCTGCTGCATGGATTGACAGGCAGAGCAGCACAGGGAATAGGGGTGTGCAGCAGGACCTCCTCTGACTGATTGAGGTGATTGATTTCCATCTCAGACCTGGGGCCTGCTGCTCTCTCACACCCATCAATGTTTTTCTCCTTAAACACACCTGAAGAAAGTAGAAAAAATCTCCAACACTCAAACAGGTTTTGTAAGAGCAACACTATTAATAATATTTCATAGTAATTGATTACTAGAATTTTTCATGCATCACTCATCTATTCCTTTGTAGTTTCATGGCATTCAGGATTTTCCATCACCAGAAGCAGGACTCAGCAGCTGCTGAAGGGAGTGTGCGTGGGATGGGAGCCTTTCCCCTCAGAGGCAGGTTGGTGCCTGTACATAGTCCTCCACACCCTTCCCTAATTTCCACTGGTCTCATCCTCGGATCTGTTCCTGAGTGAATGAAATGCAATGCCAGAGCAGTTCTAACAACCGGTTTCAAATTTGCCCTTTGGATGAAAAACATTGTGAGAAAACCACTTTTCATTTTCACAGTAAATGAGCTAAATACTGCAAACATAAGCTTTTCTCTTCTATCTCCAGTTTCTAGAAACCAGTTGGAGAAAAGCTTTGGTGAACATCCTGAGGAAGAAGGTTTTTCTGCATTATCTCCAAGGTGTCAATGTATTACAAACATTCTGTTGAGAATGATTGGCTGATGGGTATAATATAATCTGAGGTAATCTTCCCTAGAAAATGCCAGTGAGTTATTCATTCCACCTGATAAAGCATAAATGCAGAGAGGAAACAAAGTCACCAGAAGAAATTCTGAGCCATGGGGAAAAACATTCACAAGTAACCCTTCAGCTACTCCTTTATCCATTGGATATTTTAGATGGGAATAAAGCACTAAATTATGTACCATAGTTTACTTTTCCTTATACTGGAGGACTAAGCAATAAACAAAACAAAATCAGTCCAAAATGTGGAATACCTTTAAGGCAAAAATAACAGGCTCTGTGGCCACCAGAGTCCTGAGGTAGGAACTGGCTCCCTTCTGGGTGAAGCTGGATGGGGTAATGCCTTCCAGGACCTTCCAACATGTCTGCTCGGTGCTGGGAGACAGTTGGTCCAAAAGGAAACGGCTCTGAAACGGGTCTAGTGGAGACAGTGGTTCCTCAGCACTATACAGTTTCCTGACCAAATGTAAAATAGATCCATAGTAACTCTGTGATTACTAAGAAAAAAGATGAAATAAGACTTAAATTTTCTGGCAATATCAGTTTTGAAAATCTGTTTCCTGTTCTTGAATACTCTAGATCTTCTTGTTCACCTCCTTCTCAGAGAGATTTCTGGATTTTGCTTAACACTTGTACTCAGAAAAGTCTTATGCACCATGAGGAAAGGGAATAAAGACTGATATTCAGTCATTAATCATTGTTAATTGATCAGTCATGTTGGGTATGTAGCTCCTTTGCAAATTGGCAGCTTGTCTGTTACAACTGGATCCCTTGGTGATTGATAATGGGCCAAACACTGTTTAATATCTTCGTAAGTGATCTGGATGATGGGATCAAATGTACCCTGTGAAGTTTGGTGATGATACCAAACTTAGTGGGGCAGTGGACACTTTAGAAGGGAAAACCACCCTGCAGGACGATCTGGATAGGCTGACAGAGTAGGTGAACAAAAACCTTATGAAGTTCAACAAGGATGGGTATAAGGACTTGCACTTGGCAAAACATAATCCAGGAGAGAAATAATGTAGAAAATACATAATTAGACTGGAATCTACCAAGCTGGGGAGCATCTCTATGGAGAGAGACTTGAGTTTCCTGGTGAACAACAAGCTCAGTATGAATGAACAGCACGCTGCTATGGCAAAGAGAGACAGCAGGATGCTGGCTTGCATCAACAAGGGCATCACAAGCAGAGACAAAAATGTCATTATCCTACTCTACTCATCACTTGTCACACCATGCTTGGATTACTGTGTTCAGTTTTAGCCTCCTTTTTTTGTGTACAAAAAAGATGTGGATAGGCTGATGATCCAAAGACTGGGAAGCCAGTCATATGCAGAAAGACTGAGAGAACTGGGTTTATTCAGCCTTGAGAAAAGAAGGCTTAGGGGAGATCTTCTCACTGTGACCATTATTCAAAGGGTAGCTACAAAGGAGATGAAGACTCCCTTTTTATGAGGAGGAAAAGACAAGGGTTAAAGGGTACAAATTACTCCTGGGGAGATTCTGATTGGTCAGAAGAGGAAAATTTTTCACAATGAGAACAATCGGTCATTGGATAATCTTTCTAGGGAAGTGATGGATTCCCCAATATTGGACACATTGAAGACTCAGCTAGACAGTGTGTTGGGCCAATTTGTCTAGACTGTGCTGTTGCCAAGAAACGTTGGACAAGATGATCCTTGAGGTCCCTTCCAACCTGCTATCCTATGAATCTATGATTGTTTATGTTTTCTGTAAATGCTCTTACTGAATTTTTCCCATACAAAATTTCACTGAAAATATTCACACTTCTTTCAGACTGAATCATGCTATTTTTCTCCCCCTTGTCTCCCTTGGGTATCTCCATACTTTTCTGTGGGTTTAGCAGATCACCACTGCCTAATTCAAGCTTGAAGTTGAGGGTAGAGAAGTAATAACTTTCACCGCAGAACATTTCCAGAGCAGATAGTTGATTATGTAGTTTGTGTAAGATGATACTGGTTTAAACATGTCACAAATACAAAGAAGTGAAACTTAACTTCTGTCAAAATCATCACTCAGTTACCCTATAATGTGCACAAGTGCCAGATACTGCCACCACTCAGTCTTCTTAGCAATACAAAACAGCAACTTTCAGTGGTCCTGAACAGAGTTTGTTGATGTGAACGCAAAGTATTCTATAATATTTGAAGTAAAATAGTCACTTAAATTCTTTTATCTTTATTGTAGGTTTCTTTTTTCTGAGCAGTGGCAAATTCATGTGTTGTCCAAGACTGACTAATTGGCATGAGTGAATGGACCTGTTCAGGAAAATGAATGGGAACAAAATACTAATTGAAACAGCTCATGCTTGTTGGGAGTTACTCAGAAGTGAAACTGTGCTATTCCAAGCAGATGAGCAATGCCTGGACATCATCATCATGGCTAGGCTTCGTGAACAAAGATTTGGGAAGGGCTTTACCCACACTTGCTGCAAGCGTGCTGGTGACTAAAAAGGCCAATACGGGATAGGCAAGTCTGGTCACAAAAGGCACAGTGGAATGCCTGGACATACCTCTGTGTACATCCCACACATACTTCAGGAAGGGTCTGCCTACCCAAAACACATTTCATCAGCCCAGACCCAAGCAATTTCTTCTTCTTTTGATGAAAAATAAGCTAGTAATGCATCATTCCTAGCTAAGAACCGTCATATGCTCCAGGGACAACTGTGACCTCTCTGTATCTACTGTGTGTGAGTGTTACCACTGGCTCCCACCCTGGCCCTAAGCTCAGCTCAACAAGACAATTCTTGCTCTGCTATGCCCATGCAATCTACAGTACTGTCTCATGAGTTGCTTGAATTAAACCACAGACAGACAGCTGTCTTCCAGAATGATATTTAATTTTTCTTTGTTTTAATTAAAGATGAGAGTGAACCACTATGCCTATTATCCGTCTGATGGAACACTCATGTGTGGGACAGGCCTGATAGTCTGCTTGGGCCTTCCTGTGGTACATGGTCTTTCCACTATCTTTACCCAACATTATTGAGAGATATTTTCCAGTGCCAAGAGTGTAAGAATCATCTTTTTTGCTCAGTGAAAAGCATCAATGATTTGTTTGTTCAGGGGACAATGCTCTTTAAAATGTTGGATTAATGGTTGGACTGGATGATCTTAAAGGTCTCTTCCAACCTTAGCAATTCTGTGATTCTCTTTGTTTATGAAAACAGCTCATATCTGCAAATGCTTCTTTATAACTTGCCTCACATTCAAAAGGTGAGGATTAGTTCTTGTTATTTCTTTGCAAGCTACTCTCAAAGGATACCATCTCTCCAAGATGACAGCTTCGGCAGAAGATCCTCATATATATGCAGGAGCAGGATGGTTTCTCCTTTGGAACAGCTGATCATCATCTGCCTGCCTCTACTGATAGGCCAACCAGCATCACTCTTGATCTGGAGGAAAGGATGAATCCTTCAGAAAACAGTACTTGGCAATACCTACTGTTTACCTTCAAATCATTGATTTATACTGGGGCACTAAAGCATCTTCACCTCAGCAACCGAAGGTCACTGTCAAGGTGTATTTCCACAGTGATTAATCTGTTACTAAATAAAAGTCCTTAGATGAAAGGATTAACACTGGCAGCATTGATTATAATGAGTTCTACACAAACAGACATGTCTTTGTCTTTATGCTTATGCATAATTCCTACTCAAGCAGTAATTTAGGGAAAAGAAGAGAAAAATTGTGTATGTGGGGGTGACTATCACATACTTCTCACTCCATTTACAGCTTTTCCCAGCTTCCCACCCTAGTCACAGATACTTCTTAGTTTCTCTGAGCATCACAGTCCCTCTCACGCACAGTGAAGGGGCAGAGAAGACTGTGTTTCTAGGTGAAAAATAAAGCAATATTAAAAAAAAAAACTAACCAAATTGAATAAAACAAACAGTCAAACAACAAAAGCCCAAATAAATTGTTAGAGCATTGGAAAAGGATAAAGAGCATTTTTCTTAAAAAAAAACCAACCCAAACCAAACCAAAAACCAGAAAAAAAAAAAAAAAGAAAAAAAGAGAGAGACAGAGAGAGAAAAGAATTAGGGAATTATAAGCCACTCAGCCCAGCTCCAGTTCTTGAAAAAATGTTAGAAATATTAGCTAAGCATCTAAAGATGATACATAGCAAAATAAAAAGCAGGATAACAAAAGGAAAATGGTTTTTCAGAAACAAACCACATCAGACCAAACTAATCCCCTCCAATGGCAGAGTAACAAGGCTTGTCATTAGGAAATAGTTGAGCTAAAGTACAGCTTAGCTAGGCAATAACAAGGTTATATTTAGGTTCAGTAAGATGTTATTGTCTTACATGGCATATTCTTGTATAAGGTGCAGAAATGCACTACAATATTAGTGCAAGATTGGAAACCATTTTTAAAGATTTTAGTGATCTAGCCTCAAGGAGAAATTGGGCTTTCTCAGGGGTGTGCTCTGGGTGTAGGCTGATTCAATATTTTCATTCCCACTGGTATAAGAACACCAGGTGTGACAGGAGGGGGAGGCAGAGTGGAGCCTGGGGGCAGGATGTGGCAGCCAAGTACAGAAACTTGGAGGCTCCAGTTCATTACATTTCTAGAGAAATGTAATGTCAAATCAGTGTTAGCTGAGCAGGACTCCAGCAGTCCTGTCTCTGGCCAAAACTGACAGCATGGCCACCTTCATCCTGTCATTTCCTAACTGCAGGAGTTTGCAGTTAGTATGTCCTGCTGAAATGACAGCCCATCCAAAAGTTCCAGATTTTATCACCTGCAGTATCTCATCCTAGCAGTTTCTAAGGTGTCTAAGTGCCTAATAATTGCTACAGATGGTGGATGGGACAAAAAATGAGATTCTGGGGGAAGAGAAAACAATGCAAATGCTGGAACTATCAACACAGGAGGGTTTAAAATCAAGCTATATAATGAGCTAGTTTTCAGTCTACTGGGTCTTTCTGTAAGTGGCCAGTCTCCAACTTGCTAGTCATTTCAGAGAGATATAAAGGCATCTGTGCAAAGGTGATGTGCTTTTAAGGAGGGATTTGAATGAAGAAAATGTTTCCACAGGGCATATGCAGAAGTTGGTACCCCCTTAGCAGCTTCCAGGGTTTAAATATTTTATGGACCATCTGTCTCATAGCTCAGGGTAAGACCTGTGCAAACATTTTAAACCTGCAGAAACCTACGGCTTTTCTTTGGCGAAAGAATAAACCATTATAAAGATCTAACACGGAGTATGTTCAGACCACATAATTTTAGAGCACAGAAGCAACAGGTTCACTGAATCTTCCTCTTCCCTATGGTTCTCTGGAGGAAAGAATTACAAATAGACACAGAGAGGAATGAAATTTGCCCACATGAAAGGTAGAGAGCTATTAACATGCATTCTCAAACCTACTCACACATATTGTTTATTCATGGCTCAAGAAAGAAGACCCTAAGTCTACTCAGATAATAATAAATGTATATGTGCAAAAAAACTTAGCATACACTTGAGCATTTTCCAAATCCTGTTATTCTGTGCTAAAGGATTTTGTCAATAATTAGAGACAGTTCTCCCCACTGCTATCACCAGCTTTCTCTTTGGAGATGCTTCTTGCATACTAAGGAAACAAATGGAGTTAAATCTCAACTTCTTGAACACTCCACTAAGGACACATTTGAAAACTTACCATCTTAATGGATGCGTGTGAAGGAAAATGACAGTATCATATGTTTCTTTCATAGCAACTTACTTCTAATTTTGAAGTAGCCCTTTCAAGTTTGCCTGTTCCAAAGTTCACCAGTTTCCTTTTCCTCACCACACAGACTATTAGAAAGCGTATCATTAGCAGGCCTGAATTACAGACAGGTCTAGAGAAATCAAGGCAGCTACATGGATTCCTACTGAGATCCAATCAGTGCTGGAAACTTTTGTAGCTTCTGAGGAGAAAAGCACAGTGCTGTGCTGTCTGACAAGTCTGAGTGCAGCACTATGGAGAAGTGCATGACACCTGCCATGGCTGTGGTGTGCTGGGAGCACAGCAGATGGACCATCAGATTTGTTTGTTCCCAGTGTGCATAACTTTGTGCAATGCTCTGGCAGAGCCTGCGTCTGGGCAGCCAGATGGAGGCCGTCTGCTTGCCCTGTGCTGGCATGTGCCAGAGGACAAGGGAGATGACATCTTCCCAGTGGGGTGAGTGTTTCAGGGAAAAATCTCTGGACTCATGTGGCGGGTAGCAGAGGGGAGTCTCTCTGCAGGGTGAAATACAAACCTGCAGTGCAAGTGGAGACCAAGACTCCTGAGAGCATGATTTCACAGTTACTTTTATTAGAAAAGTAGAATAATTTATGTAGGAATGCACCACTGGAGGTCATCCAATCCTACCACCTGCTCACAGCAGCCCCAGCCTGCAATCTAGCTCAGGTTGCTCAGGGCCATGTCCAGCCGTGTTTTGGATGTTTTCAAGGATGGCGATTTCACAGCCTCACACGGTGATGTGTCCGTGTATTTCCGCTGCCTGTAAACATTACTTTCCTTACATCTCTTTTACATTTATCATGCTGCAGCTTTCATCCCCTGCCTTGCTCACTACCACTGCACACCTCTGGCTCCATCTTCTCTCTACTGTAGCCCCTTTGCCTTCTTTTCTCCAGGCAGAAAAATCCCTGGTCCTCCAGCCTCTTCCCTCTTGTCCTGGGCTCCAGCCCCCAGACACCACCAACCATCCTGGAGAGATGGCAAGGATGTAAGAGGATGAGGCATCTTTGACAGCAGCATTGTGCACTTTGATCAGGCAATTGTGAAACCACAGCCTGAGAAGAGCAGGAAGCAGACTCCAAGCCAAATTTTGGAAGCGATAGAAAGTAAAATCTCCTTGGGACCCAGAGGGTCTTTATTGGAGAAAGATACTGATGCTAGACTGGAAACAAACTCAGTGCAATGGCTCAGGGGACCCTACTCCGTGTGCGTTCCCTTACTGAAGCTGGAATTAACATCTGACCAAGACATTCCCCCTTGGAGTAAGCCCAGATCTACTGTGGGGGCTGGCGGGGGCAAGGTCAATGCACAGCATGAAAGTAAAAAAGCAACTTAAAGGTGAAGGTCTGCTGCAACGTCACTTGGAAGGATTGGAGCAGCCACTGGACACAGTTGTACCTGATCTGTATTGGCACTTCTTCCAGCAGGCCACTGCTGAATTGTTCCAGGTAACCAGAAGTGCCTTTGCTTTTGAAATATGGTGAGAAACAGAGCTCTGGCAGTGGAGAGAAAGATACAGCTTTCATCAGCTCCATGCTGACATTTACTCTCAGCACTGCCATAGGAGGGACTCTGCGCTCTCTGTACTCCAGGGGGCATCATCAGAACAGCAGCAACCTATTGTGGTTTAAAATGCATATTAGAGAACTTACCTAAATATTTTAAATATATAAAAGTGTTTTTCTTCTAGAGAAACAAGCATACAGTGCTTCTAATTTAAATAATTAATTGGTTTTGGACTACAGCCAGCCTGTTTCCAAGGGAATTCATGACGAATGACTCTTGTTAATACTGTCAATTTAATAAAAAATGAAATAGTATTATTAAGATCTTTCAATAATAATAATATTTTAAAAACCTCAAAGTAACTTGGGCTTCAAAGTGCTAAGACGCATAAGGTTGCAGACAAAACTGCCAAATGGAAAGATTCCTGTCTTTCAGAATATCAGAGCACTGCCTACATGAGCCCACTGTCTGCACAAAAAGAGTGCTACAACTTCATATCCAACATATTCTGCTATCAAATACTGAAACAGTGTCTCAGCAAATCTGAGGATCATTTATGTGATTGGATGAAACTGTTGTATAGATGAGGAAAAAAAATCAGGTATCACATTGCATATAACATCGGTGTATCAATCTCAATTGGAGATTGATAGGGATTAGATTTTACTTACTTCTTTTTCCCCTCTTAGAAATGTCAGCAGGTGAAGGGCACTTTAAATTGCAAGACTAATTTGCTCTTAAATGAAGCCTTGTTAAGTTAATTAGTTTTTTCTTTACTTTTCTCAGTAACTTTACTCAGAGCTGCACTTTTTAATTGTCATCTCACTTGTCTCTTGGTGTATGTATTATTCCTCTTCAGTATGAATATGTTCTAGGTAAGTTTCTGTAACCTCAGAGGCTGTTTGTTCACAGAGAAACAGGCTACAAGTCCCCAGCTGCTGCTATTTTAGCCTGTAAACAATTCAAACATATTTTCTAGCAGTCTGGATCAAAACTCATATTGAACTGCTCCACTTACCTTTGCACAGGTGAAAGGCAGCCACAGAGGAGAAAGAGTGTAGAAGGCAGGGAGGAAAGGATTTGTGGCAGCTCCAATGGCCCTATATGCATGGAACTTTCCATGCTGTACCTACTGGTAGTTTCACATGTGCAGTCATATATGCTGGAAACAGAGGAAAATAAATGCTTCCATCCATTCCTAAGCCAGAGGAAAATCCTACCAAAACATTTATCCCATTATTATAAAGCTTTTCTTTCTGAAAGATTCTACCTTGAAAATGTAGTATAAGAAAAGGCATTTTCACTACAAGACAGACATTGAAGTGCTGGACAATGTCCAGAGAAGAGCAACAAAGCTGGTGAATAGTCTGGGGCACAAGTCTTACAAGGAGCAGTTGAAGGAGCTGGGAGTGTTTAACCTGGAAAAAAAGGGAGATCTTATCACTCTCTACAAACTACCTGAAAGTAGGTTGTATCAAGGTTGATGGTTGGTCTCTTCTCACAAGTAATAAGCGATAGGACAAGTAAAAACAGCCTCAAGTTGCATCAGGAAAGGTTTACACTGGGTATTAGGAAAAATTTCCTCATCAGGATTATCAAGCACTGGAACAGGCTGCCCAGGGAAGTGGTGGAATCACCATTCCTGGAGGTATTTAGCAGACTTGTAGATCTGGCACTGAAGGACATGGTTCAGTGGTGGATTTGGCTGTGCTGGGTTAATGATGACCTTAGGTGTATTTTCCAACCTAAATGATTCTGTGGTTCTATGAAGTATAGCACATTTTCTCCTTGAATTGCCTACTTTCCAGAGGAATACTCCTTCTGGGTGGAAGGCATTCACCAGGGCACTGACCTGTGAGATTTTCCAGTCCCTCAGTTACACCACGTTAGCACAGTGCCTGTGGTTGCCCTTCCATGGGTTCTGCAGGAGCACCCTTACAGAGGGATCATGTAAAATGTAGGTGGCCTGACCACATGGGTCCACCTCTGTGTCAAACGATGCTCTGGTGTGCTGGCCTACCACTGTCTTCCCTGCCTTTTGGCAGTATTTGCACCTTGTGCCAGCTCACACTTTTGGACCACAAGGCAACAGTTCATCCTTCAGTCCATTGCTGCTTGAGGTACCAGGTGATACCAATCTGGCACAGGCGTGCTTGGTACCACGGGCTCCTGAATGCCCATCTCTGCCATCATGCTGCCATCCCTATAGCAACCCTCAGCCACTGCAAACATCAGCACTGCATCTTGAATTTTAAGATAACTAGTGATGTTCCCAGTAATTGGCCAGTATTAATGGCAATTTAGATAATTAAGAAATAGTATAACATTTAAAAAAATATGTCAGATGAAAGCTAATAAAAGTCTGGTGTAGAGGAAACAAAATATCTCTGTGCAAAATACTAAACTGATATGTGGATCCAGCATGCATCCAGCTGTCTTTTCCTTAGGCTCATGACTAGTATTATGTATATGTTTAATTTTACTCACTTCAGTACTTCTACTGTATGAACTCATGCAGTTTACAGAAGTTAATGATGCATGTGAATTATTTGCTAGAGTGGGTAGTTGGATTCCCAGCAGAAGAATATGTAGAAATGCAGAAAAACTCCTATGGTTGTTCTAAGCAAAGGCAGAGTTTGGCCATGCATTTACAGCAGAAATCAGGTTCCTGCCCCAAAAAATTGTCTTCACTGTTTGCTCTGCACCATTCCCAAAGTAATAACACTCGTCTGCCCTGGTTAATGTTTTCTAGAGGATGTTTTGCTTTCATAATGCTATTTAACAGTATATATAAGAGAGGGAGCTACAGGGTAGTCCTGGTGAAGACAGCAGGATCCTTTGAAGCTGCTGTAAGTAGTGGGTTTTTTCCTTCCTATAGAGACATCAAAAGTGTGTCCTCATGTTGCAGGCAATTGATTTTAAATCTTTTTATCTTGTATTGAAATCTGTCCTAGATAGAGAGGCTTTTATTGAGTCAGCTGGATATAAAGGACATAGGCATCACAACTGAGGCAATAAGTTGCTTACATACTGTCAGGTGGATGACAGAAGGAGTAAGAATCTGAAAGCCAGAGCAGGGTGTCTAGTTGCCTTGCAGGAAAGCAAGGTGGTCTCTGGAGCCAGCAAATCCTAAAAGTGGGACTTTCCCTGATGTACCTTCTGCTAGAAGAAATAGGCTCTGCTCCGTTAAAAGCCTGAGGGTGGGTTCTTATAGCTGTGTTTTTTTAATGTATTGGTGATTCTTTTGAAGTAATTCTGCTGATTTTTATATTGAAGGTCTAAAAGAAATACCTTTGCTTAGGGAATGTTATATCTGTTATCTGCTTCCCTCTTAGATGAGCCATTATTGTGCTAATCATCTGATTACAGGACCATTGAGAGGGAAGGAGAGAAAATCATGAATTTCACATGCTCAGGGGAGTGAAGGTCACAGTGAGGTCAACATGTTCAATGATCCAGAGACTGGGCTGTGGTCAGGTGTACACTGAAAAGTAGAAACTGAGAACCTGGTCTGATCTGTTCTTGCAGACAGAAAAAACATCTTCTCTGTACCACCTGACTGCCCTACCAACTGCACTCATTCTTTTTCATCTACCTTTTTAGCCTCTGGCCTAAGTGATGCTTTATGCCTGTGTGTATTCAGTAACTCAGGTTCAACAGCAAATACTTGCAGTGGCCTGGTAGGAGAGTGAGAGCTCCTGTTCACATGTTTCCAGGTAAAAGGAGGCCTAGAAGTGGTTGATGCCACCCTCTGAGTGAGCTCTCCCATGCTAAGTTGGCTTACAGAAGATAGAAAAAGCAGGAAATGGCTCATTGAACAGTTACACACATTTCTGGAAGATAAAGTAAACTTGTCTTCCATGTTTCTCCTGCAAAAAAATTTACTTTTAATTAAATACTCACAGCAGCTGGATTGTCTGAAGAATCCAATGCCCTTAGCTTGTGTTTGCAGTCTTTTCAGGTGCTTCAGGCATATAAGCATCAAAACCCTGAATGAGAAGTAAATGTCTAGATGATCTGTCTGGAATAGGCTCTCAGCATGTCCGGGTGCATATAATGACGTATACAGAGAGCTTTCTGACCAGCCAGGAAAGCACATGTGACTTTGTGGTGCTCCTTTGAAAAGGTGGTCCTAGACATCAGGATTTTGAGGTCATGTTCTCACACACAGATATGGCTAGTCAAGTCTTTCTTTTGTGTTTTTCTCTGTGCTTGGTGATTTTTTTGGATATGTTTCTGAGTAGCTGATATTAGTTCGGCAGATGCTACTGGTGGTTGTGGTGCCATGCATTGTTGTGCGTGGTGCCCCCACAGTGCAGCTTTCAGGAAAAAAATTTCTCATATTCCCTCATGCAGAAACAATCAGGAGGGTAGCAGCACCATCTGGTGAGCAAACAGCTTTTCTATTTCATGCCTGCGTATGTTTTTGAGTAGTGTAAATTTTCATGTTGTCTGAAATGAGATCACCAGGAGGACCCGTTATGGGAGAAATATGGAATGAATATTCATCTCCTGGAATATTACATGGGACTCTAAATACAGAAAGTTGTCCAGAATTGTGTCTCCAAATCAGAGATAAAATCAGCCCCAAAATGGATAAATTAGCTATATCCACAAAGAAGCAAGCTCTGTCATTCAGAAAACTCTATCCAGCTCACTTCCAGGTTTTCTGGTGGAATGATTCTAGGGTAACTTCAGCTAAACCCAGTGTTGTCCATTTTCTTTCTGAGTTGCATGGTAAGGATGATCATATGATAGGGAAGAGGTAATATATTCAGCAAGTGTTGTCATCAAGTCTACTACAGACAAATTGCTGAAAACACTGTCCTCCAAGTGTTGCCATGCTCTTATATCTTTGTCCGGTTTGATTGAAAGCTCTTCTTTAAAGCAACCTATCTTGAATACCGCAAATATATTGTCATTGTAACACACACAAAGAGAAGAAAAGAGGCAGAAGTAAACATGTTTATTTCCAGGCTATTCAAGAAGTCAAAGTAGATTTGGAACTAGAGTTGAAGTGCTTTTTGCCTTTACTGCCGTATTGATGGGCGAATTTTCTGGAGATGATACAAGTAAAGGTCTTAAAATAGAAAGCTTTATGCAAACTTAGCTCCTCTGGATAGGGAATTCCTAAAAGCTTTATAGCACAGGTTCTCAGATCTTTATTTTCTAATAAATCATCAGCAAGTATGTTTTGTAGGAAAATCCTTCAAACATTAAGACCATATGAGAATCTGCATCTTCTGTTTCATGCTGAAAGGATCTCTGATGTTATTTCATCACTGAGTGACCACCTGCTAACCTACAAGCCACAATAATATCATATGAAATACTAATTATTGAGTATAAAGTAACAATCTCCAATGATATTCTGAAGGCTCAGAGGTTGTAAATTATGAAAGCACCTTTAAGTTTCAAAGAAGGGACTAATGGAGTAGGCCAGTTGTATTTTCAAGGCTTAAACAACAAAAAAAGACCTCTACAAACTTCAGCTCCAAGTCTCTTACAATCTTACGCTTTTAGAACCAACCATTATCAAGATTTTTGTGAGGACTGACTCATGATTCTTGACTGTTTGTGATTGGCCAGTACTGAGCAACAGATGAGTGATTCAGATTCAGATTGTATTTAATTATCTGTGAATTCAGAGCTGTTATAAGAAGAAATTAATTCCATGAAAGTGCATAAATTAACCACAAGATGTGAATATGTCATAACTACATAGAGCAAAAATATCAAGACAGGGAAAATAGCCTTCAGAAAACTGTAACCAATATTTTACAGAACCCTTACAGAAAATGCATGCTATATCCATTAGCCATAATTTTGAGGTCCAGTCAGTTAAATACCCTGTCTACTTTGCATTTCAAATAAATAGAAATTTGTACTTTGAAGTGTACATAGAAAAAAACATGTATCTGCTTTACTTTGTAATAAATATTAAATGTGATGAGATAGAGAACAGGTGGCAACTTATGTTTAAAATAAAATGTTTCAGTTTTTGGTATTCATGTTGCTCTTAATAAATTATGACTGCAGCTGAGTAAATAGCTCATAGTAAATAATTTATCCAGAGACAGCTTCTGAATCAGCCTGCTGGATATGTGGAAATAGATAAGGCTTATCTCTGATGCTTTTGTCTGGGAGTTGATTTCTTTTCAAAGTCTGACGAATACATTGGCTCACTGGTAGCAATTTTAAATATTCAGAACTGGAGCTCTTATGCTGAATTACAAGTAGCTAGATATATTCAGAAGTATCATTTCAATGTCAAAATCAGAGGAGACCAAACTGTAATTTTAAACTACTGTGTACAGTAATTGCAAATGTAGTTACCAAGAACCCTTATAGTTCTCAACACTTGCCAGTAGCACTGTAGGTGTTATTGCAAATAGGCCTACTTTTTAGAATTACTTACAACAAACATGTAAATGTTTGACTATTTGATTATAGCTTGAAAATGTTTTGTTATTGTTATGAGTCTAACTGTAAGTGGATATTCAGCTACTAATGCAAATTGTTCCCTCTGATGTTATAAAGAAAGCAGGACTGTAAGCATTGCACTTGCTGATGACAGTCAAGTTAAATCATGCCAGAAATGAAAGGTGCAATTGGTGTAATATGTCTCTCCTTTCAAAATTTCAGCAAATCTGGCTCATTATCTCCCTGAATCCTTTGCAACTCTTTCGCCATTTCTTTGCCTTAGATTCCTTCTCTGAAATGAGGTCTATTTGGATATTCATATCCCCACTTCCAAGGTCCCTTTGTAAGAGCTTACATAGTGCAGTGTATCAGCTCTGCAATAAAATGTAGCTACTACGGTCAAGCATAACTTGTTGATAAACATATTGCCCTTTGCCCAGTAGAGCATCTGATAAAAATAAGGCCTTGTTCTTTGTTAATGACATTGACTGTTTCTGTTATGCTGAAAATGTTGATCTATGAAGAGATAACACGTTGATTCAGGTTCTTATTTAAAGCGTTATATTATTCCTATTCAGAAAATAAAACCTACCAAAAAAAAAAAAAAAAACCTGGGAAAAAACCCAACCAAACCACCTATTCCTTAGAGAGGTAGGGGTTTGATTTGCTGCTGAAGAACAGCCACTGCTATTTCTCCTTTCTTGATATAAGGTGCCTTCTCAATCTGACCAAATGTTTATTTAAAGATCTCCTTCCTGCCTATTTTCTCAAATTCTATTTGTATGCAGCTACTAATGCTGCTCACTTACATGGATTTCCTCTTTCTCCCTTTGCTCACAAAACATCCAGACTTCTTCTATGATGTGCTTTTCAGGAATTATTCAGACCATTAGCATCAGAAGCACAGTGGTACTGGAGCCTTGCAGTGATCAGCCATGGTGTGTTTTCTGGTGGGATATGCTCCATTCTCTGGCCTGCTGAGGGTGCTGTGTATTCAACTAATCCATGCTGAATTTTGTCTTTGCAGGTATTTAGGGTGGGGGTGGCAGAAAGAGTTGGCGGAGACTTGCCAGGAGGCCTGGAAAAATAAAAAAAAATTCTGGCAAGAATTGGAGAACATGGAAACTGAGGACAAAAGAAAGAGATAAGATGTTTCACTCAGTGGTAATGACAGAATAACTATTGCTACTTATTTAACTTACTTACCTTAGTAATATCTTCTCCTTTTATTTCCATAGGATTTTAATACAAGAAGATGAAGATCACATTCTACCTAAGTTTGCTACTGGCTGGGTTTCATGCTGTTGCCTGTAGTCAGCTCCCACCCAGTGCCCACAATGGACGTGATCCAAGTGAACATGAACACCACATGCATCATGGAGGTGAAGCGATTGCTTGCCTCAAACTTGTGCCAAACAATGCTGACTTTGCATTCCATTTTTTTAAAGAGATTACACTGGAGGCACCTAATAAGAACATTTTCTTCTCTCCTGTAAGCATCTCCAGTGCATTGTCAATGCTGGCCCTAGGGGCTAGATCAGCCACTCAGACTCAGATCCTGGAAGGACTCGCCTTCAACCTTACAGAGATTGAGGAGAAAGAGATACATGAAGGCTTCCATAACCTAATCCACATGCTGAGCCATCCTGTGGGTGGGGTCCAGCTCAACATGGGGAATGCCATCTTTGTAACAGAGAAGCTGAAACCTCTAAAAAAGTTTTTAGATGATGCCAAAGCTCTGTATCAGCTGGAGGTTTTTGCCACTGACTTTAACAATCCCACAGAAGCTGAAACGCATATCAATGATTATATAGAGAGGAAAACACATGGGAAAATTACTAATTTGGTCAAGGACATGGATCCACAGACTGTAATGCTTCTGACTAGTTTTGTTTTCTTTAAAGGTAAGTCCTCTAAGGTTCACATTCACACTACTCATTCTTATCAACATCCGTAATGTCAGCTACCTCACTTGAAAATTGGTCTGGGAAAAATTTCAAATGCTCTTTGCTAATGCCATACTGGAGGTGGTAGAGAGGTGACAGGACCCTGCTCTGCATGGGGACGCAGCTGGGGGCCACATAGGCGTGGTCGTGTGACTGCTCCAGGAGCCATGTTCCAAGCACAGCCTCCTGTGCAGCCTGAGTGCATGTTCATGGGTTTAACCGTAACTCCAACTTCCCCATGTTCTTCTAATTTTCAGTGAAGGCACTGAAACTCATAAAAGTATGCATGATTCAATGGCCTAATTTACTATATATTCCTTTTTTTTTCCCATGTCAGAGTCTTTTATATATACACTAGCATTTATATATGGAAGAAGCTAGTGATGAACAGAGAAGAACATTTTAAGGAACAAAGTGAAAACATTGTGCGTTTCTAATGTGGGTTAGATGATGTGCTCTTAAACCAGATGTAACACATCTACAAATTGAGGCTTATGATTAAAATCAATAGAAATTAATGCAGAGTACATGAGTACACAGATGATGCTTACAGAAAGGCCACTTAGATCACCTAAACAGGAAAGCAGTAAATGGTACAAAGAAAATATCTAATTATTTAATTATTGGCATCTGAAAACATAAAGTGAAACTGGAATCCAATGCACTCTTTTGACCAGGGGAAAGATTTTTGCCTTACTGTGACACACATTGTAAAGAATTATGTTTGAAAAGTCTGTATTTAACATATGGAGGAATAGATAAATAATATTACTAGCTAAATAAAATTTAATCTATGATGGGACAGAACTTGGGATATTCAGTTAAATTCTCCTTCTTTGTATCAGGCAATTGGGAAAAGCCTTTCAAACCAGAGCATACCGAAGAAAGAGAGTTCTTTGTGGATGCTGAAACTACTGTGAAAGTCCCTATGATGTACCAAACGGGCAGATTTGACTTCTATTTTGATGAGGAGCTGTCATGCACTGTGGTACGGCTGCATTATAATGGGAGTGCTACTGCATTTCTGGTTCTGCCAGCAAAAGGGAAAATGAATCAGTTAGAGCAAACTCTGGAGAAGGAAATCATCCAGAAATGGTCAGACCATCTCTTCCAGAGGTAATCTTCTGCCAGTCAGCTGAAGTGGCACCTAAATTTACAGTATTTTTTCTTTTTAGGGAATGCAAATACTATGAACTTGGTGATTCTGGGAAGTGAGTGACTTATTTTTGGCTTGTGTGCCCTAGCTGTAAAAATCTTGCAGCTGGTTGGTATTTAACTATTCTTTTGTTGATGCCTGAGTGACTTGCTGCTCTCTCGACTAGAGCAGAGAGCATCTTGATGGGCTTCCATGAGTCCTGAATGGCAAGCCTAGATTGGTGTTTCTAAAATACTGCATCAACTCAGTGAAATGGTGGCAATTTTAAGGCAAGTCTTCCATACTGAGACTTCAGCTAATGTGCTTGACTTCTCACATGTCACTGGCACACCATAATTCAGGCATATGTCTAAACCTTAAATAAATCATAACTTATACAGTTTGTAGTAATGTATACATACATAATATGTCCTACATAAATATCTTCCTTACAAGAACCATTACAGCCCTCAGGAGTTGTTAGAACAGGCAAGTGATTATTGTTGATGTCCTGATTTTCTGGCATTTTGTTTTGAAACTGTAAAAATCTAATGAGGTTCTGTTAGCTTCAGCTATTGACATTAACATCAGCTAACCCATTTTACAGCCTTGTTTGTCTGGGACAGAGGAGACCTTAGCAACAGCAGATGAGTAATATCAGGTTAATACGTGCTTAATTTACCAAGCTGTGCTCTGATTCACAACTAATAAAGCTGTGCAGTTCACACCCCTGTATACCAGTGTATCATTATAGAAATACCACCACTGTTAGTAAAAACATAATGGGTAGTAAATTGGATATGAGCTAATAATATAATACTTCAAATATCAAAAATAAATATTTATCATTCTCAGCTGCAATATCAGGAAAATCCTTGTCTAAATGAATTTGTGGTGCAAGTTCATTCAACACAGGAATAAATTCTTCATGAAAGAAACTGCAAGAACCAAATGGCAATTTCTATTCTTCAGTTATGTTGAGGCCAGTGCTAATACACTTGGTTCTATCCTCTTCTAGTGCACTGGGCAGTATCACATAAAGGCTACAGCATTGCAGTTTGGATTCCATCTGTTTTGCTATTCAACCCAAGCAGTCTTTGGGCAAGACAACAAAAGACTTGAACTACTGGTGCTGTAGGTGATTTCGATGCTCTGAGGATCCCTGTACAGTATATGAAAAGAAATCCAACAGGAAGCAAACTAAGCAGGAGCTGCCTACAGATAGCTCACAGTCAAAGGCAAACTTGATCATGACCAGCTCACAGGAGGAAGGCAATTAGAGGACATGGCATCCAAAAGTGCAGGCAGCAGGGCACAGACCTTTCCTGGAGCCATGCCAAATGCCACAGTTATGCCAAAAATACTTCTTTGCTTTGAAGTTCTGTGGTTTGCTACACTTCTATGCAAGCAGACTTTGCCAGGATTTCACTTCAGCTCTCCACCTTCTTGAGCAATGTGGGCTGTCACCTCTGCCCCTCATCTTCTCTGCCTGTTAAGAGGGGCTCTTGGTATTGCCCTGCTTAGCAGAGTGCTCTCATATTTCCTGAACCAAAACAACAGATAAATACTATTATGTTTACTATTATTATTATTATTAAGAATGATAGTGCTTTTATAACCAAGAGAAGCACTAGCAATTGAATTAGTGCTCATTGTACTTTCAGGGGGCTTGGTACTCACAGGAATTACACAGCTTTCTCACCATCATTTATGTAGGTGAAAAATCCTTCTCACCACCGTCTATGTTTCTTTTCTACCTAACAGCCTTATGAGCCTCTATGTCCCGAAATTTTCTATTTCTGGGAGCTATGAAATAAGTAACACCCTTAGAAAGATGGGAATTGTGGATGTCTTCACCAACCAGGCAGATCTCTCTGGCATCACTGGAACCCCAAACCTGAAGATTTCCAAAGTAAGTCAGCCATGATTGTAACAATATAGCTCTTCTATGTTTACTCAATTCCCAGTAGATGCCTCAAAGTAGGGCTGCTTTAAAAGGAGTCTGATTCATCCTTCAGGTGGCTGTTGACTGCCCATAATGACTGAATTTTCTTTTTTCCTAGGTTGTTCATAAAGCTTCTCTGGATGTTGATGAGAGAGGTACTGAGGCAGCAGCAGCAACTGGTGTTGAAATAATGGCAGTGTCTCTTCCTCCAACCATTGAATTCAACCATCCCTTCCTCATGCTGATTTTTGACAGAGATACAAACAGTACACTCTTTATAGGAAAAATAGTTAACCCCACTATCACTAGCTGAAATGACATATGAATTTTGTTTGCTATTACAGATTAAAGATTTGAAAATTAATGACATGATTTATTTTGTTTTGCACTAACTTGTATATTGTTCATTTTCAGGAATATTTTTCATTTTATGCCATCACCAAAAACTATTGATATTGACCATGACATTTGCTGAAAAGCAAAGAAGGAAAAAGTTTTAAATTCAGCTAGTAAAACATTTTACTTGACTGAAGGTCAAGGAAAGACCTAAGATTTGCCAACATTCAGAGAGAAACATTTTTATTGCAATGGAAGACTCCTGCTCTAATATGTGGTTGTCACACAGAATAGCAGATAAAAAAAAAAAAAGAAGCAGAAGTAGTTGTAATTCACCATAAGTAAGTAAACAAGAGATGGGAAGAGTTGGATCAACATTGCAGAGTCATGAGAAACTGAAGTTTCTAATGGAGACAGCACTGGGAACGTGAAAAGCTGTTTTCACCAAAAATCCTGCTTTCTGTGCCAGAATAATTTTTTCATTCTTGGTATTAATCTAGTAGCAAATCTTCCTGAGCTTCCTGCAGCTCAAAAGAGCAGGAAGATCAAATCTGCTTGAACCTGAAGATTTTCAGCCCTATACTGCCAGTTTGACAGACCTAGATGGAGTAGCTCACTTCTCACACATGTATCACACATGAGAAGGAGGATGTAGTCAAATGGGAAGGTGAGGTATTTGGATAGCAATTACGCAAGCTGAGATTTGTGGAAAACCTATAATGAGGCTCTAGAAAACTGTAGAGATTTCAAATGCTGTCCCTCTACAGCCAAAAAGGTAAGTAAGGAGCACTCAAAAAGCTCATCTCCGGACCCAGGGAGTGGTGACAGGCACCCACATACAACATTGGGCAGCTGGAAGGCTGGCTGGTAACCACTTTCAATGGACATGCCTTGGCAACAGGTACCATAAAGACTACCTCTTCTTTCCCTGAAGTTGTGGCTTTTGGAAGGAGATGAAATGGTGTCCTGGCACTGGGAATAACACTGGGAGCAGTCAAATGGCTTGAGAAGCTAACAGCTTCCTTCCGCAAGGTCTTGTGTGCTCTCTGTGAAATTAAAAGTGTGATTTTATTAGTCTGGTACAAAGCACTGTCTCCCCTACTGCAGTCAAAAGGAAAGACCCCTTTCTACCTCCATGCTCCTTGTAAATACCCCCTGTTAACTTTCATGCATGGTGCTTGATGGTGTTTTTTGACTAAATAGACAGTCTCGTTATAGACAAGTATATGAACAACTCATAGCATCAATGGCAGGACAGTGTCAGAAATGCAGGTACATTTCTGGTGCCTTCCCGCACTCTCCTCCACCTGTTTGGGTGACTTTGTAATTAACAAGGCACCCTGCCTGAGCGTGAAGGTTTCTTTTCTCCCTGAAATACAGCTGCAGAGTGTAGCCTCCATGGCATCAGTCTCAGCCGTTATCACTCCTACTGTTAACTGCTGCTAAGGAATGGGCATTCAGCAAAGCAACAGTGAAACCTTTAGGGAGGAGAGAGCTCAGATTTGAGATCTTTAGCTGTGTATTGAATTCCCTAGAGTTGTGCTAATTTGCACCGGTTGAAAAACTGACATAATTGATTTTAGTAGAGTGATTCACAGTTTACATCAAGAAATGTGGAAGAAATAGAGGCCACAAATGCTCAGTTATCTGTGCAAGACTGAATATTGCTCACTCCCTTGTAAGTAATTTTGCAGTGGATAAGGACATAAACAGAAATACAGCATAGTAGGAGGAAAGTTGTCTCTGTGTGGTTCTTGGAGAAATGTGAAGATGAAGGGAATGTCTCACATCAGCTAAATCAGCTTTTTGCAAGCTGTTAATCCTTAATTCTGGAAAGAGATTCCCCCCGTTCCTACCCTTAGTACTTTGGTGCTTTCACATGTATCTGCTCCCTTCAGTAGCAGGATGCAGGAATTCTGTCTTCCTCACATATTCCAGGAAAAAAAGCCCATGGGGCAGTAGGAGGGAGGTACAGTGGCAGACATGCTGCCATGAAGAACTAACACTTCACAGCTTGTGCTTCTCCTCTCACTTCAGCTCCTGTACAATCTCTCTGTGTTTGTAAAATATGTTGGGGAGGTTGCAGAGACAGTGAGTGGTGTGGTACGTGTGTGCCAGTCGTGGGAGAATAGAGTGGTGGTGATGAGGGGAGTCTGCCATTCCCAAGGGTATTTCCTGTCAATGTCAAGATCAGTGTCCAGGAGTCGTCTGCCAGACTTGCTTCATCAGGCAATAGCTCCTGGTGTATTGACATCATGCTGTGATTTTTCACTGCAGGATTTGCCAGAGACAGTGTTAAGATGAGGTAGGCACCACACTTAGCACAAAAGAGCAGCAAACAGCTTGATCCCTGCCTACATCCATGCTGCGCTGTGCTGTTTGCTATGTGTCCCATTCTCATCTCTCTCCCCCATCCACCAAGTCCTACTCTGCTAATCCTGCTCTTGTTGCTGCAAGCAACAAAACAGATTTTCCCTATTTCACTCTTGCCATTTCCTCTCTGCACCAGCTCTTTTTCACAGCCTCCCACTCTCCCTCCTGCAGACTAACATTTTATCCCTCCCACCCACCAGCACCGTTTGCTCATGCAGGAGGTGAATGCTACTGGCTCAGCTGTGGTGCTGCTCCACCAGCAGATCCTCCTTTCCTCCTTCCCCAAAAATGGAGAACGAGAGGCAACAGGGCTCCCCACCTTTGACAGACTGTCTTCAGTGTATTCACAGCAGAGCAAGGAAGGCTGGGCAGAAAGACGGGGCTGCATGCAGGTCACTGAGCTATTGCCATTTACTGTGATGGGCAATGTGCCCATAAACAAGCCAGAGATGCATCTCGGAAGCAATTAATGACCACATTCATTACCCGTTGACACAGCTGACTCAGCTATAGAATGTGAGTGTGGAACTCATAGCTGTGCTTGTGGTGATCCCAGGTTTGGGCAACCTGCTTATCTGCTGGCCAGATGACAAGCCCTGTTTCGCTGACTGCCCCAGGGCAATGCCATTGGCTGTAGCCCAACAGCCTCCAGGTCCTCCATACACCATCCCAAGACTGCAACAGCGTCCTGGGCTAACACATTGTTTGTGAAAGGAGGCGTCTGGGGTTTTGCTCTTTTCTTACCATCACCCAAGACTGTACCTGGAGGGAGGGAATGAAAAGTCCCCTCACTTCCCACCCCACATCCTTCAGTCCCCTTACAAAGATGAGTTAAAGAAGAAACTCCTTATTTACACTTCAGACAGGTGTGATCTAATAGCTCTTGCTCAGCAGGAAGAAAGACACGGGTCAGTATAACCTCTAACTTCACAAATACAGTAGTGTTGTTGCTTGTAACTCAGCGACCTGCTTTGTGTTACACTAACAGCACAGGCCTTGGGTCTCTGCACTTGTCAGGCTTTGCTTGAACCTGGCCTCGCCTGCCTGGACTTTTGTTTTAGCTTTTTTGTTTGTAACAGTAATTACACAGCAATCAGGTGCTATTACCTAATTGGTTTAAATTTTTTCATGGTTTTATAAGATTGTATGTATTTACATTTCCATACACATACATTTATTTCTGTAACCAGCAGATATTAAGAACAGTAGTTCTTCAGCATAGAATGAAGTGTCTATGGCCCTTTAATGAAAAGTGAAGGAGTGCAGACATGGTGGGATCATAGCAGGGATCTGGAGAGTACAGGCACAGGACGACACCGGACCAGAGATATAAACATCTTGCCATGCTCAGTTTCTAGTCATCAAAGGATTGCAGACTTGGGAGCTGGGTGAAACCAGTTTGGGGCATAACTAGGAGAACGGAGACTGAGAACACAGTGTGTGTAAAACACAGCACAGGCAATAAGGTGTGCTGTGAACCTATGAACCAGTGAAGGAAAACCAAAGGGAAAAGCATGTGAGGCAATGATGCCATGCTGGATCCAAAAACAAAATGGTAAAGCTGCCCTGGATGTCAGCTTTTGTGGTATTTGGAGCAGAAGTACATCATGGGTTTACTTCAAAAGCAGTTCAAAAGCACAAGATGAGCTTCACAGAGTGATACCAGAGGTCCCTCTTCATAGTGCCTGGTTTGTAGCACATGAAGAATGCATGTTTTGGACAGAAAACATCCCCCTCAAAACACTTTATAGTCAATCAGTGAGCTCTGCCAGGTGCCAAATGCCTAAAACCTTGTGGAGCAATGTGGGACAGAAGGCAAAAGTTGGTTCAACAGGAAGAAGAGGAACTTGAGGCAAGCAGAGAGCCCTGGGGTCAGTCAGGTCCCCAACCTCCTCCAAAGGCCTTCCCTTGGTTTTCCCTCCCATCAAGCCTGCTGCTGTGTGTTGGACCACAGGACGTTCAGCTCTTCCCCAGACCTGGGCAGCAAGACCGTGAGGAAGGCTGACACAGGGCCAGCCACGTCACAGAGGGGCAAGATCTGGGCAGCTACAGGGAAGAGACTATGAGTGCAAGGGGACACCCACAGACAGGAGGATGTGACCTACAGCCCAGGGACCATCTGGGTGACCACTTTCGGGCTAACAGGCTCCATTCTGCTCTGTTGAGGGGATCTGTCCCATGGATACAATTTCACACCACTTAGTCCAGTAACTGAAGGAGGCAGTACAACTGGCATCAGTATGACTCCTTTTTCTGTGCCTCCTTATCTTATCTGATATGCTGATAATCTGTTATTCAGTCACTAGATGTTTAGCAACTTGACCAAAAGCACCTTCCCCCCCACCCCCGGATAACTATAAGAAATAAGATTTCATAATTATTTATTCTGCCTTATCTTCAGTGGTTGAGCCAGTCAGCTACAGATTAGTGGAAGGCATCAGCATGCGTCGACTCAGTGACAAAGGAGAGCAGCTCACTGAGAGGAGATGAAATCACAGCTAAAATCTCTTGGAGATTGTTTTTTTCATGGTTACTTGGAAAACCTATTTTAAAACAAATCTTCCCAGCTGGAAATGACCATGTCGGTCCTGTGACAACAACACAGAAGTTGCTGTGGCCAAATCCCTGTGTGCTCATTCACATGTATCAGATCACCCAGCCTCAGATCAGAACTGCCACGGAAACATATGGTGGTGTGGGTGCTGAGGCACTGAAAACACACAGCTTTTTTAAGGACAACTTGTTGCAGGCCAGGTGTGAATGTGGTTGTGCAGGTTTGTTCGTTGTAGAAAACCAGCATGAGAACCTGGTTGTACTTGTGATCACTCTCTAGGCAACCTGAGTAAAATTTGAAGCACTCATATTACAGTTTGCTCTAGTTCTATCCATTATTTTATACCCCTGGGTTTGCTATGCTTTTTTAAAGAAAGCAGTGCTTTGCCTGCTAAATGGTGCAGCTGAGAGATTATCAGACTACCTGATGTGTTGAAATAGCTGGCTTCAAAGCATGGGAAATAACTGTTTAACTAATGTAACATGTTTGGCCACAGGTAAAATCCTAGAGTGACTTAATACTTGTATAATATCCAAAACTTTAACAAAAGCTTTAACAATATAAACCTGATGGATTTATTTTTCAATATTCTGAAAATATATCCTGAGTTTTTCATACAGTAGGGGGAAAAAGACACACTTTTGGATTGGCTTTGCTGTGGAAATGAGCTCAGCCTGTCATGCTGAGCAATGAGGGTGATGCCATCCCATATAACCCAACATCAGTCAGGAAAACCTGTCTGACTCAAGCAATCTTTCCGAAGAGGTAGACCTTTTGTGTATTTTTCTTTGTCTAGTTGGTGTCCTTTAGTCACAGAAGAAAAACTTCCTAATAATTCCAAACTTTAGTAAAATGAAACCACAAAGTTCAAGAAAGAAAGGTTGTGTTTAAGCTGGTGGCTGCAAAAAAGCTCAGCCTCCTTGGTTAGCTCAGGAGATCAGCCTATTCTGCTTCTGCCTGTGCTTTCAAGGATTGGCAGTGGTGGGGCTGAGCCTGGCCACATGTGAGGCCACTTGGGCTGAGAAAATATGGATTCCCTACAGTGAAGCCTGAGGATAACATCAGTTCAGGTGAAAGGAACCAGGGGGTTGCAGCCCTCAGCCTCACTGCCAAGTGGAGAGCCACTAACTGTGATGCAAAAGTTCCAGTATCCTCCGCCTGGTGTCCCTGAGTGTGCTGTCCTTCCCCAGGTAGCACAGATGGGTACAGCAGGAGAAAGGAGAGACTTCCATGAAGCTAGAATTATGAAGTCAGGAGTATAAGTGGTTTTGCTGCCATATTTGTAGACATGATCTCCCCTGCAGAAAAAAATATCAAATTCCAATTGTCTCCTTTAACCTAATGTAAACAAAACACACAATTTTTAGAATATGACAACTGAGATCACCATATCACTGCAGAATCAAAAATAGACACTTGAAGACAGCCAGCACATTTTGTTTCAGCTTAGCTCTGCCTATCATGTATGTCATATTGTAACCAATACAGGTTGTATTTACCACCACAGGGCATCTCTCCATGGCTCCTGAAGTGCTTCAAGAGAAGGTGAGTCTCATACCGCGTGCACAAAATCATGTATCAAGGTAGCACAGAATCTTGACATTTTTGAGACTACTGGGAGACTGTGATGACAGCACTTTATAACACAGGTTTTCCCCCAGGTCAAACACATCACTGCTGGGATTACAAAAGGAACGGTGAGTTTTAGAACTCTGCTCCCTCCTGGCTGTTTTTCCACACCACTGAGTAGTGCTGGTGCTGTTTGACATGCCAGCAGGGCTCCCTAGGTGGGCTGTGCTCCACCAAATCACACTGTCTTCACAGATTCTTTCCCAAAATCTGCTCTCTGAGGGTAACTGCCATTTGCCACCATTCCTGAGCAAACCTTGGCTAATGGGCAGAGGGACGCAGCCCAGGTCCTTCCAGCTCTGCATCAGTTTGCTTAATGTCCTGGCACTTAGCTACACTCAGATTCATTGTATTTCTTTCCTACGGATGCATTCACACACAGATATATTTGCACACACTGACACATTTGCACACACTGACACACATTCATCTTTGTTGTATGGTTTGGGGACACAGAAATGTTAACCACTGTTAGTATAATTAAACCAAATTAGTCTAAAAGAGATTGTGCATAAGACACGTGCAGTGCACAGAGGAGATTCTGTGAGAAAATGCTTTGCTAGCTTATACCTTTGTTTTCCACTCTCTCAGGGCAAATTCAAGATAACGTTCATATTTACATTGCAATGAACATGCTGACTTTGCATACTTCTTCTACCCCCACTCCCTATTGCTTGATTTTAAACTAGGAGATAAAACTCTGGGCAAAGACTCCATTGCACAGCTCATTTTTCTTTTCATCAGAACTGCAACAGAGAAGAGGCATTTGCATTTCATGCACACTTAGGATCAAATTTACAGCCTGCCTTCAACTTCTGCTTTTGCAACCTCATCTGCAAGTTTGTTTGCTTGCAGGTTTTCAGTATGATGCTGTGGACTCACCTCAACACCTGCATCTATCATATCTACTTGAACTAGACATGCTATTACCAAAATAAACTTCAGCATGTGCATAATTAATTACTAAAACAGTCCTTGCCTGAGCAAGGACAGTTAAACTCTCAGCCTGCTCAGTGAAGTAATATGGTTATGTCACTATAAAACTGCTTCATAAGGAAACTGTTTATGCCACTTTCCCCCAGCAGCGTGAGCTGTACTGCTATAGGCACAGCTGTACCAGTTTCATTGCTCCTATAGGGAGTCTCTCACTGGCTCAGTTCTCAGTGAGAACTCAAAACCTGTCACACTGTGGCACGTCTGGGCATGCCTAGAGGAAGAGCTGCTCTGTAAGTCAGCTAAGTATGGGAGTCACACAGCCACAGAGGGATAATAGACCTACTCCTGTCGTGCCTGTTAGCAGTGGAAGCCGTGAGTTTTGTGAGTTTCATGTGTTGAATTTTGGTCAAAAAGGCAGAAACACCTATATCAATTTCCAAAAATGATATACAATGATGTGCTGAGTAATTTCACCTTCCATTACACTATATGCACACAAACCCAAGGTTCTGTTATGATCTAAAGGATTAGTTTGAAATAATATAGTTCTAGATTGAAAATCTCCTGTACAGAAACTTTTACTCTGCCCTAAGAAATCGTTTTTCATCACCTGTTGAGGAGTTTAAGAGTTTTAGCTCAACCAAGAAGTCACTCATGCTGGAATGAAAGTCCACATAAGGGTTGAGGGTAGTAACACTTTCCCATTACAATTTCACTGCATTATTTCCTCATTCAGACAGCCTTATGTCAGTTAAATTTTAGTGATATAACAATAAAACACATCCACACTGAAAAGACTGCTAGTTTTCCTCCCTTTATTATTACAGTAGTTGGTATCCTACAGGTTTCTTTTTTCAGATGAAGAACATCAGTTATCTATTTCTCATATTCTCTTCAGTGCACCTGATCATCTGTAGCCAATCATGTTATACAACACCTGGAAAGAGCAAGCTGATCTGCCACACAATAGCCGGAGCTGAGTATCTGAGCAACTTGTCATACATGGTCCACATTATGCATATACAAGACCAAGAAGGAGTTGAAATCAAATGTCTGGAGAAGGCCAAAAGCAATGATATTTGCTAGTCCAACCTACATGGAGTCCAGGCAAGGTGATTTATCAGTGGGTCTGACATTCCACAAATATCAAAGTAGGTCCAGTGACTACGTTCTTTCTGTAGAATGGGAACATCTTCGTGTCCAAGGTTAGATCTTCCAATGCATATTATGGATATGTTGTGCCTAAGCTATAACTATGATCAAGCTGAAGATACAGGTTTGGGTGCCAAGCATATGAACCATGATGTTAAAGGTTAAAGTGTTTTCTCAAGTGTTCTATTGATACAGAGTTCTCATTTCTGTGCTATTACTGCACTGTGTGTTCACAAGAGCACTTGTTTGCCTGTTGGTCAGAGAGAGCAAAGTCTTGTTAAATATAGCTGCTTGCTCAATAAAATGTAGTTGAAATATTATATTCACCCTACGCTTATCTTCTAAAAAGAAACATTGGCTGACAAGAAGTCTGACCACAGGAACTGGCTGTCCTTTTGGAGGACAGTGACTGGAACTTGAAGACACCACTGCTCACTGAAGAAGAATGGGTGGTGGCTTTTAATTTAAACCTCCTGTCAATGCAAATGCTTCCATGCTCATTACAATGCCAAAAAGAAAAATGAATACCTCCATCAAAAAGAAATTATATGATGCAGAAATCTCACATTTATTCTATAATCACATGCTGACCAAGGTTACTATCATTTACTATAGAATGACTTCAGTGGGATCCAAAAATTGTTTCATTATATAGAGAGCAAAATAGGTGCTTTCAATCAAAAATTACTAAGAAGGAACAAATGAAGATGCTAGATCAGTCCTTCTGGGAGGCAAGAAGGATGTCTTGGATGTGTTCAGTCACTTATTCTGATCTGGCCACAGCCCCAGGAAGTGTCTGAAGCTCCCTCACTGGAGACACAATTCTCCTTAAAGGAATATATAATGCAGTGTATTATAGGCTTTTAAATGCTTCAGTTTGGCACAAAATCTTGACTGTAGGAGGCTGGGAATCTTTCCAAGAAAAGGCATAGAGAACAGTGCTGATATTGTACTTATGGCTGCAGCATAGAAAAGCAGGACTAACCTACAACTGAATCTCCACAGGGATCCTGACAGTGAAGGTGGTTTGAGCAGACCCATGGTCTACATCCTGTGGGAACACAAGCTTCTACTCTAAGTGAACCAAGGACCAAAGAGACTGTATTTCCCACGTGGGAAAATGCTGCTGTTAGCCAAGGAACAGACCTCAAATGGCCAGTTACGTTTCATGGTTTGATGGAATCTTGGGGCATGTTTTGAGTGTCTCCAAGGTTACTTTTTCTAAACTCTGTTCAGTAAAGTTTCCACTTTCTGCAACCTTGATGGCTCTCCTTTTATTCTCTCCTCCTTCCAGCTGTCCTATCACCCTATAGGAATGGATACTTATATAAAAACTGCTCATCATGATCATATCTCACTACTCTTTGTTATCCAGGAAGTGAATATTAAGGTTTCATTTACCTCCAACACATTGATTGGCCTAACTTAGCTGCATAAAAATAAATATACAAAATAAAACATATTTGCAATTTTTTTTCTATTTATAAATAGTTATCTGGCACATAGATTCAATGAAACCTGGTTTCCATAGCTTCTCTGGTGTGGATTATCTGATGTCTAGCAAAGACGAGCTCATCACCTCCCCTCACAGTGCAGGGATGTAAAAGTGTCTGTCATATATCAGGTCATTCACCTTCATGAGTTTGGTTTGCTTCAGACGATTATCATTTTATCATGGTGGTTGCAAAAAGAGAATACTTCCAAATTATATAAAACAGAATTGAGAGGTGAGAAAGAGAAAATGAGACAGAGAAAATATAACCTAAATGTTCTCAAAAAATCCAAGCTGAAAATTCACTGACTCCAAGTTGCAAAGTTGGATGGCACTTTATTGAGAAAAATCAGGAACTGTGAAGAGCAACCAAATCCTGTAGTGGTCTAAAGGAAACCTCTCAAAAGAGCTATCAAACTTAGCACCTGCTTTCCATCAAGACTGAAAGAGGTTCATGCATTTGTTCTGTTTCCCAAATAATCTTTCTGATATAAATTATATTCTCACTAGCAGTGTATGTGCATCCTCAAGAAGTTCCATTTCAAAGATATGTAAGGTTGCTAAGTGGTATTAGCACCTAAATCAAGGAAATGCCTTATTAACAATTCACATCTGGCACTGCCCACATATTAAATGCAATATGATTATGAAATATGTAGAAAGCCATATTTGAGTCCCTACACAGCTCACAGACAGGGGTTGCTGGGCACTTAACTATTCTACTGTGTAAATAATTCTCCTTATGGGAAAGAACCAATGGAAATATTAGTTACAAATTTTCAACTTACAGTGGTGTTTTAGTATAGTATGTCTTTTTCTTGAAAATTAATATTATATATGCATTCAAGTGACAGACACAAGTATGGAATGTCTCTGGCCTTACACTTGAGCCTGGTCATTATAGATGTCATTTGTTTGCAGTAGCATGTAATTTATTAACTTTGAACTCAAATTCACAAAAACTGCATTGTTGCCATATGACAGCTTCCTATATTATTTGAAGAAAACATGAAAGTCTTCTTAAAGATTTGTTTATCTACCCTTGCTTCTCCACTTTCGTTGTACTGGTTTCAGGTAAACACAGATACTGTCTAAAAACTTCAAGAGGAGTCTGGTCACAAGAACAGCATGCAGAAAGGGGTAGAAGTACAGACACTGACGTGTCTCAATGGAAGAACAGGCAGTGTAAAGTGCTGAGGCAGTTTAAACAAAGACATCAAGTCCTATATGAAAACTAATGCCTGCTTAAGTACTTGTGAAAGCACAGCCGAGTAGATAACACACTTTCTTGAGGAAGAAGAGTTGCTTTTGGATAACTACCACATGCAGCCTCACACAGGAAGCACATGCTCAGTACCAGACCTGTAGCAGGTTACTGTGTTGATCTCTGTTCGAATGGCAAAACCCCAAAGAAACACAAGTACCCAACCCCACAATGCAGAGCTCTTGGCCAACCACTCTGAGCAATGTGGGCATCACTATCTTGCACTCATTTGGTACTCAGTAACCCTCAGCACATTTCACCTTTTGCTTGTCTGTTACAGAGGCCAAAGTGCAGAGATTTCTTCATTACATCAGGGAATTGCTTCATGCGAGACAGCCAAAGACAGCAAGCCCCAGGAACTCAGCTTGATTATCACAGCAGTAAGGAGATGCATGTGCAATGCATGTAAACATGGAACTTTGTTAAGAAATAGTGGGAAAATAGATCATATTTCAAGTTCAGGTCATCAGAAGTCACTGACTGTAGAATATTTTGCCATTCTGAAAGTCTAATAAGAAGATTTTTTACCCTTTAGATATACCAACCTCTTAGGCACTTTGTAATTCCTGCCTTTCAAGTTGATTTTTTCCAGAAATTCAAAATAGAAATGCACTCGCATTTTCCATCTATTAGAGAAAGTTTGAGATGGCTTCCTAGGAGAACAGAAATATCTTCCAGTCCAATTTTTTTAAGTTCATGTCTCCTGCCTGCTTAAGTCTTGTCTCATGACACAAACTTAGTAAGGCACAGAGAAGGGCAGCTGTCCAAACATGCAAAATTATCCTTCTTCCCATCTGAGAACTAAAGGTTCTGATGACACCTGCTGGCTCCATGGGGACTCGGCAAACACCAGCCAGCCCCTGCTGCAGCTCTTCAATTCTTTCGTGTAAAAATGCAGTGTAAATTATTGCAAACCAAAATTTTCCATTGCTGCAAGTCAAAGAATCCCAGCAAAATAAGTCTGAGAACTTTAAAACGTCATTTACTGCATCCCCTGGAATAAAGCAGGGTTCATGCTACTTCCATCACATCTCAAGGATGATTGTTTTACCTCTTACTGAAAATTGATAGTACTTCTTCGGGCACACTGTTACCCTGCTTCTTCATTTTTGCATATGCTATGAAAGGATCTTTATAAGATGCCTTATTAACAGACAATTATATTTTTATTTGTGTGTTCAAGTGTAGTTAGACAGTGCTTGACTATGAAGTTACATAAATAAAATGGAGATACTTCAGCCTTATTTTATGAAATACTACAGTTTTAGTGCTTTGTCCATCTTGTATAGTAATGCAGCCATTGCACCTCAGGTGAGATAAAGGAGTCTGTACCTTCTAAAGATGCTTTTACTAGAGGAATCCTGTCACATGAGCAGTGGCATAGGTCTAGTTCTCTACAGAAGCGGCAAGGTTATAAATAGATTAGGTCTGGACCCACAGAGTGTTTGCATCCCGATGATTTCTATTACATTGTGCATTCTTGCAGTGGGAGAAGCAGCAGTCACCTTGATGAATCAGCTTGTTGACAAACTGAGTATGTTCAGGAGACCGTATAAAAAGCTGTTTCATAACTGTTAGAGCTTGTTAGTTTATGTGTTATGAGTAATTTCACAGTGAGATTCAGAAAAAAATACAGAACCCTGAAAATCATCCCTGTGTTTCTCCTGAACTACTCCTGGTACACTGGTATTTTGTTTAGTCTAAGAAACATGGAAAAGGTTAGATCACATTCAGCCTAAATGTTTTCCTAAATTGACACTTTTTACCTTTATTTTTCTCATTGAACTCCAGCCTGGAGAGAATTTCTGGCTGATTTCAACTAGTTTCATAAAGACAGGTGTAAATACCCTGTGTCTGCCTTGAGAAGCAAAAAGGGTAGCCACTAGCTGGGGACAGAAATTGGCAGGACCTTGTGTGAAATGTATCTGTTTGGTGACTACCTTGTCTGAGCAAGGCAAGTAACTCAGTTCCAAAAAATCTCTTACTGGGAACATGGTACAGATACAATTAATTAAACCACCTGTCTCCTTCCTGGAACCTGCTCTCAGTAGTGCAATCATGCCCATCATATCTCATAGCCCACTTTGAATCTCAGCTGCAGTCGAGTTACAAACTGCTAAAATGGGTCATGGCATGTGGAACAGAGGCATTATGTAACCAAGCACTATTGCTGTACCAAAGAGATTGTAATTGGGAGGAATCATAGTTAGCACAGGGGAACCTAAGCACAAAACCCCCCAAATATTAGAATGACTGGTTGCTTCACGGCCAGGGACGGTTTCCTAAAAAGGACTGACAAAAGTAAGTCTAACAAAAAGCAGCCGCTGAAGCAGAGGTGTTGCCAGCCCCACAAGAGCTGCAAAAGGTTGAAAGGGTCTTATAACAGAAACCCTCTGAATATTTGGGACAAGTAGCTGAATTTGTCTCTGTAGTATCTACCTCAGGTACTCAGGTACTTTGCCAGATTGGTGAGGCCCTGCACTACCTAATCACTGCCAAGTTTTTCAGAGTCGCATAGTTGCATATGCATCCACAAACAGTTGTCTATTAGAAAACAGTCAGTCTTTACCTCAGTTGCCTATGGCCCAACCTCAGCACTGTGTCCACAAAAGATCCCAGCAGAGACACAACTGGGCAGCAGTACACATGTATTGGCCTTGCTTGTTCTGGTCTCAGGGATGATTTTGTCCTAAACTCTTTAGAAGTGCAATTTTGCTAGAGGGACACACTTCAGTCCTCTTCCAGAAACTCATTCTCTGAATATGCATAACTTGGCAGAGTGCTACCCATATGTTGTGTGACGTTTTACTGCTCAGAAAGCTCTGTTGAATCCAAAGGGCGACTAACAATAAAAATAGTAGTTAGTGGGAGGAATACGTTACTCTTGATAGTGTATGGAGGATACTCTCAACAAGGTGTTACCCAGCATGAAAAACTAGCAAAGGCTTTGTGAGTAACTAGAGAGGAAGACAATTCCCTCATATCTCTGTACACAGCCAGTATGTCTCAGAGCAGCCTCCTTTTTCTTCTGGGTAAAACAGGACTGATATGGGTTTTGTGGCCCTGAAAAGATTTAACTGACAGATTCAAAGACTTTAAGATATCTTCAAACTCCTTTCAGTACCATCTATAAACAAGACTTAATCTTTTGAATATTAAATATCAACACTGTGCATCTTAGAAAAGACACAGAGATTCAGAGGCACATCACAGTAATGCAGCTTGTTCAACGATATCAAATGCAAATTTATTTCCGTGCAATAAGACATTCGAATTTCAAATCCAACTGAATTAAACACAAATATATATATAGACTAGGAAGTAGGGGAAAAAAAAGTCCAGTCACCTGGACAGAGAACCAAAGTTCTGAAGTCACTGGGGCATTCACAGTGGAGCTTCTTATGTTTAGGGAATAGATGTTACAGCAGGCCCTTCAATTAGTAACTCCATCTTATGTTCCCATATTCTTTAATACAGTGTCTACACTGAGGGTCTATTATGACTGGAATTGTTTCTGAAAGGAAGACTATTTTAAACTAATTTAAACCGAGGAAGAACATAGGTAGCTGGAGTCTGTGACCCCTCTGTTGAACTTTTTAAGAGCATAAAACCCACAACTGCCTTCCAATAAGGTGTCCTTTCAATGAGGGTATAAACCTGGTTAGACAATGGAGGGCCTGCATTCAGGGCTCAAGCCCTTCCTAATCAAATCATGCACTTTGAAAGCAAACACTGTTGTCCCTTTTATAGAATCAATACTCATCAGCAACAAACAAAAGCCTTTTTCCATTGAATCCTGGATGCCCAAGTCCTCTATAGGCTTTCTAAAATGTCCAATACTTCCACTTAGACTGTATATAATATTAATTATTTTTATTCTATTGAAAATTAGTGACTAGTCCCCTTATCTCACATTTTAAGGCCAAATTCTTTTTCTTTTATAATCCAAATCAGAACAAAGTGTTCTGTTTCATTTGGGAGTATTTTGAAAAGTAATTTAGGAACATGAGGGAATATAGGGAGTTCCATGTTTATATTTGATTTGGAATCAGGCCAATGATCAAAATAGTGATGTGTTTAGATCATGCCCATGCTACAGAAACTGCTGAATAAACTGTCTTAAAGAATGTGCCTCATCTAAATAATAATGCTGAAGAGCCAAAATCAGACTGTCAAATCAGCCCAAGCAACTGAAAACTCAAAAAGTTTATCCATACCTCCCATAGCTCTGTATAACTTTTGTGGGAATATCAGCTTCTTCCACTTTGTATTTTAAAGAAGAAACATCCCTCACTGCTTATCGGTTGGTTAAAGGTGGCATACTGATATGTCACCAAGTAGCTGGCATGCTCTTGAAAGTGGGAGTGGAGCCCTGGCCTCTGCTCTAAAAGAAAATTGTAGGATGAGGTTGCTGATAACATCCCTAAAAATCTTCTTTACCTTCTCTCTCCCTCCCATGTGCTTCCTTTGCCTCTGTGAATAGTGACATATTCTTTTATGTAAGGGGTATTTTTAAGCAGGATTGGATACTGCTTCCACCACTGAGTAGCTCAGAGCCTTCCTATAAAATAATTCTCATGGACAACTGGATGTGTGGGGCCACATCCTGATAGGGTTTTGAAGGGCTAAATGCAAAGAGTTTATTGTTTTCTTGTTTCACATGAAAGATAGACTATATTTACTGGAATATAACCCTCCTTCATTATGCCATTTATGGGAAACACAAAATTCAGTGTTTATAAAGAAGTTAATTTATAACAGACAAAACGAGATTACCACTCTTTGGAAGGGCAAATATTTGTTCAAAAACTCCTAAATGGGACAGACATCTTCTTCTCATTTTTAAACAAAGCTGATTGAGAAAAGTAACAGAACATCTACCTAATAGGTAAGAAAATATTTATATGAAGCATTTAGATTGTAAAGGGAAGGATTATTACATGTTTCAAATATATATGTAGGCAATGGTATATATTTATCAGTGATTCTCTTGATGTGCAGTTTTAAATGGTCTTAATCAGCTTCTAATACATTTTTCTCTTGCTCTAATGCCTTCAGAAGAAAAAGGCATTTGAACAAGTAACTTCTTTCTTTGATACTTATACCACTAGAAGTAAGTATTTCTTTAAATGGAAATAATGTTCACTTTGATCTAACACTTGTACATTTATCAATGAACTATCTATGCATGAAGTGGGTTATCTAGAATTAGCAATAAGCTTCACTTGGGTCTAAAAATATGAGTCTATAACGTACAAAAAATCCACTTTATTGTTCCCAGAACTGTTTTTCTAAGTTCTAGAGGACACGCTTTATTTCTGACTGTTAGTAAAGGTGAATGATATAGCTTCTGTAATGTTAACTTTAAATTTTTGCGATCAAAGATTTGCAGTGGATACTTAAAGTAGTTGCAAGGTTTTTATTCCTGTGATGGCCGTTGCACCCAAATAATTCGTATTTGTGTATGCAGGAATCTTTTCTTGAGTGTTGAATGGTCTGGGATGTGCCTGTAAGCAAGAGCTTCCACATTTGCCCCGTCCTTTTAGTCTGAAACTTAGTTGTATTGGGAAGGCAGAGCCCTCTGGAAGGCAGCTCATCATTTTCCCCATTCAGTCCCTGTATATCTCCTGGGGGGAGCTGGGGGCCCACTTGAGCCAAGTGCTGTCCCAAACCTCTCAGAGAGAGGCACAACAGTGACGTCTGCCAAACGCAACACCGCCTGCTGTTGCACAGGAATTGCACTATGCCTAGAAAAGATGTGGAAGTGCTGGCACTCTGCAATGCCTAGTGATAAGTTAGCCGTGATGCTCTTTTACAGGGAGGGCCTTCTGCAGAAAATTCTTTCTCTGTAACTGAATATGATCAAAAGCAAAGTTTTCCAAACCCTGCCTCTTTGCTAGAGCTGACTCTGCAGTGTCCAAGGATGCTTCTTTGAAGTAGGGATGACTCCCAGAGGAAAGAACCTCCTTCTTTGCTGCCAGGACAGGTACAGCACTGCGGCAGGAACAGGGCCTCTGTGCCTGTGTTACTTCTCACAGAAGTAGGTCACTACATAAGTAGCAGAAGTGCCCATCAGGTACTGTAATAGCTCTTAACTTCACTGCTTGCAGTCCATCAGGGGACAGTGAGCATCCCAGCCCTCCAGAAGTCATACATACCATTTGACCAGCGAGGCAGGAGCCAAAGTCAAGTCACTCCCTTCCCTACTCCAGTCCTGCAAAATGCAGACACTGGGAATCTCACTGAAAATAAATCAAGAGTTAATGAGAAAGAAAAATAAAGAAAAAATATTCACTAAATATTCTTTTACTCCGTTCTCTGCCTGCCATGCACTCAAGAGGAAGCATAACATTCAGGATTTCACTGCCTCCCGATTAAGTCATGACAGCCCATCTGTGTTGCACCAAGTACAGAACGTGACCTATTATCTCAAAAGAAAATAGCACACCACCTGACTGCCAAAAGCACCCTGTGACTTGGCACCCGAATGTCTCAGTACTCACATCGACATACCTTTTCAGGACTAACTCCCACAGCCTGAATCAGCCAACTGTGAAATTCAGCTGAACTCTGAATAAATCGAATAAAAGCTGCTTTCCCATATGCCGAATGACAAATTATACAATGACCGTAATTTGCTGTTACAGATCCTTAACTTAAGAGGAGTAGTTAACGGTTGCCATGTGATTCTAGACTATTGAATCACTTACTACTTTAATGATGGGCCATGTAATCCATTTTTTCATCTCATTTACCTCTCTGCATGACACTGCTACACAAAAGGAATCTGGTCAGGCGTCGTGATCTTGAACATCTTGTTTTATTTAAAATGGGAAAATGCATCTCCAATGGCCATTCAAAAGTTTACAACAAGGTGCAATTCAACACTGCTGTAAGGGAGAGAAATCATATATTGTTTTAATGGAAAGATGGATGATAATCATATTTGTATTTTATGCTTTCAAGTACAAATTCACACAATCAATGTTTGATGGTAAAGTTTGCCTGAGGTCTCCTCTAAGATGTGTCCCATTTTCTCCAAATGGTTTTTTGGCCAAAAGAGAGACCTTGTATTAACTTTTCTCAGAAATCAAAACTTGAGTAAAATACTGCATTTTTAAGCACGGAGCAACTGTTTCATCACTGTGCTATTTCACATTGAAACATGCTATTTTCAGGGAGGAGACAGCACTGGCAAACCTGCTTCAGCATTTGCTGGACAGGGAAGTAGAAAGGAGCAAGGAATCCTATGGCATGTGTTTGGGAGAATGATTTGAATGGAGTAATAAACAAACTATAGCAGAAGGATGAAAAGTGAAATAAAATTATGAAAACCAAGCATGTTGTTTCCACCACATGCTGCCTAGAATTCTTGTGCCTACAGATTACATCAATTTTACAGGGTGAAGGATGCAACACAGGTCCAGCAAGTCCATTTGACATCTTTGAGCTGCATTTTGTGCTTGAAATCTGGATTTGTAAAGGAAATAAAAGTGAGCAATGGAAAATCAGTGAACTATTTCTGACATGAACCACCAATACCAGAAGATCTAGATTAATTTAATGGTGTTAGAAACTTCTCTCTTTCACTGACATAAATTTGACTTTTCATGTAAGAACCAGGTCTTAGATTTAGAATATATACTCTCACTATTATCTATGACCTTTTGAATTGTAAACAGAAGAACAAAATAAAAAGTCATTGTGTTGTCTTTCTTTTTTTTTCTAGAGAAAAACCAGAAAGGAGCTCATTACTGGATGTCAACATGAAAACAGGAATTTTCTTACTTCTCTTAAGTGAAATATGTGTTGAATTCATCAAGGCTGGCATCAAACCTAACATTTCAAAAGAGGAAAAAGAGGATAAATTCTTGGAAAAAAATAAAAATGTCAGTATTTCTGAAGAGTGGTATCATCACAAAAATATCTCTAAGCCTTTTGAAGACCAAGGTCTTGAAGACTTCACTCTTTACAACTTCACTGAAAAGACTGCAAATTTCGGATTTAACCTTTACAGGAAAATTGCAATGACACATGATAACAATGTAATCATCTCTCCCATTTCTGTATCAGCTCTTTTGACTGTTTATATGCTGGCAGCCAAAGGGGAAACATACAGACAAATAGCAAAAGGTTTAAACTTCCATGCTTTGAAGGACAGCATGGATCACCAACATTTACCAGCTTTGTTTAAACAACTGATAGATAACATCACAATGAATGAAGAACTTCTTCTCGTGCAAGGTACTTTTTCTTTTATACAAAAGGATTTCAGACTCAAGGAGTCTTTCCTGAATTTATCTAAGCAGTACTTTGATATGGAATTTCTGCGAGTGGACTTTGAAAACTTTACCCAGGCAAAACTTCTCATAAATCAAAACATTTACAAAAGGACAAAGGGAAAAATCCCGGATCTTTTTGAAGAGCTTGACCGCCATAGTAAACTGCTACTTGTGGACTACATTGTCTTTAAAGGTAATCGCTGGTTTTACATTGCAAAATTATTTTTATTAGACAAATCAAGACTTATTTTTCGCTGCATTAGGGGGAGCTTAAAGGAATTTAGATGTCCTATTTCTCCATGTCTCTATCTAGATTTACTTTCTTCTATTAGACTTATTTAATAGGAAATGATTTTTCATGATAGCAAACCAAAATTCTTCAACACTTTCTTCCATACAATAGAGTCCCAAAGAGAAAAAAAAGCCCTGCATCAAACTTATCTCAATCTATTCCCAAATGATCTCTATGACTAGAAAGCATGTTTAATTTTCATTCACTCATTAAAATGAAAAAGCCTTCATCACAATAGTCTTGAATGCTGGATACTGGGCATAAAATCATGGACTGATTTTACATAGTGCACAAAACATCTGAAACAAAAATAATTTTTCTATTTCCATCAAGAATCATTTTCCCCAGAGGAACCCAACTACCCCATTATATTACCTTGCAGGGGGATGGAAAGGAATAGCTGTGACGAGCACAACCATTCTGTGGAGAGATCAGTGCATTACTGAATCCCAATCCAAAGGATTGTATAATTAAATTAAATAAAGGATATTGAACAGCTAGTGAATTTCAGAGAAAATTATATGTCAATAAAGGTTGGAAGCTCACCAGACATTTAATAAACAAAGAAAGTACCTATTCCAAACCTGAGTGGCAACTACCTAATCTTAGAAAAATATTTCCCTGCTTTCTGTGTAAATGAAGGAGTTTATTTTGTGGATTGCTTCCTTTTTGTTTTGATGTAAAAAAATTAAATAAACATACAATTAAATATACTGAAATTGTCACCCAGTTATCCCAGACATAATTGACAGCCACTTAAACTAGATACAAAAAAACCCCTACAGTTTTTTTAAGCTTTTCTGAACATTTTTCTGAAAAAAATGTAAATGCAGATAATTATTTAATTTCTTTCTTTCCTCAGGCAAGTGGGTCTATCCGTTTAATTCCAAATTCACAAAAATGGAGACTTTCCACATAAACAAATACAGAAGTGTACAGGTACCCATGATGTTCAAGTCAGATAAAATTAATTCAACTTTTGATGAGAACTTAAGATGCACTGTGATAAAGATACCTTACAAAGGGAATGCCCACATGCTGATTGTTATACCAGAAAAAGAGGGAGACTACATTTCACTTGAAGACCATTTGTCTACAGAGCTTGTGGAATCCTGGCTTGGAAACATGAAGACCAGGTATTGCTTTGACATCCATGGGCCCTAATGTCTCTGATGGCTATTCAGCAAAGCAACAAAGCTCAAAAAAAGATCAGATGGTCTTCCTAAGCCTTTTCACATGCTAGCATCTCAGTGGCATTAGGTATGTACAGAGTAGAGGTCCTTTAATGGCCTGTCCACAGCCCAAGTGGTATGTGGAAGTTTCTGCTCTGGGGGCTGAATATTTGACTCATCAGTTAGAAGTGTCTGTGTCTCTGAGGGCATAGTGAGTTTAGTCTTTCCATATTCTTCCTTGGGTCTTCTCACTTCTTAAATATAGCACTACCTTGCAAAGTCCACAATAAATCTAGACATGCAGTACGTTTATTAAACATTTCTTACCAGGGGAAACCCAGAGTAACTGATAAATTTGAATATGAAAACGTAAACCCAAATTATTCCTGTGAAATGTAATTCTTGAAATAACAATTTTCACTGATCGATAAATTAGTGTATCACCTTGGCATCAGGGCACTATAAATGCTGGTGGATGTATTTTATACAGAGAAGTAAATGATTTCTAGGATCACTGGCAATCAACAAATCAGAGATGATTTTCTGCCAACCTAAATGCCAGCAGAGACTCTTCAGTTTTTGTCCTTTCTTTCTCTCTATGAGGGGCGGTCCCGTGGCGTAATGGAGAGCACTCCGGTCTCTGATTCCCAAGGTCACGAGTTCGAGTCTCAGTGGGGACCGCCCGGCAGTTAAATGCCTCCCTGCCATCCGATCCCGTCAGATCTCGGATGCTCAGCAGGGTCAGCCCCGGT
>JAWWEV010000167.1:48874008-48953700 GCA_035583235.1 Hafferia zeledoni | reverse complement strand
AAAAAATCCACTGCGCAGGCTCGAAGGGCACACCCAGTGGGGAGAGCCCTTCCCAAATCTTCGTTCACGAAGATTGGGCCATTATGAAGCTTTATTCCTAAGTAGTGTGCATTTCAGCAGTCAAGTGATTTATTGCACAGGCCAAGTTTGCCTTGATGGTTCTTTTTTTTTTTTAACAGAAAAGTGGATATTTCATTTCCAAAGTTCAAACTACAGCAAAAATACAAAATGAAGAAACTGCTTCATGCTCTTGGAATTAAAAATCTCTTTACACGTACAGCAGATCTTAGTCATCTCACAGATCAAGAATATGCAGCAGTTTCACAGGTAAGTCTTCTAAAATTCTTTGCTCTTTGGATTGTAATAGTAAATAAACGGCCAGCCAAGAGACACTAGGGGACACTAATACCAAAATACCTCATCTGCCAGGTATATGCAATCTACACACTGGATGGATCTCACTTCAAGTATGAGGTGTGTAGAAGTAAGGAGCAGTTACAACTCACATGTGCTCAACACCTCCCAAAGCTAGTCCATCACAGGAGAAAAGCTCTGTGTCAAGAGGAATACAGTTGGCAGGGAAGGAGCAGAATTGCACAAAAACTGTGAACAAGAAAGACATTGTAAGTTACAGTCAAATGGCAAAAGCCAGAGCAAGGAAGGAAACCCAGAAGGAATTCTTCATACACAGTCCAGAAACAGATATACTTCTCAAAAATAACTTTAGAAAGTTCAAATAATAAAATCTCAAAAAGGTAACAGTGAGAAAGAGAAGTCAAAGCAGTCCTTCCTATTCTTCTGCATACCATGAAAGTGAAGAAACAAAATCTCACAGCAAAGCACTGGCACAACACAGCTGTGCTCCAACCCAAACGGATGTTCCACTTTCATGTGCTGGAACTTTTAAAGATCCTTTAAACAGGCAATGGCAAGGGCAGTGAAGGGCCAAAAAGACAGTAACATAGCCAAATGGAAAAGGAGGAGGAGGAGGAGATAATTTTTACCACTATTTAAGGAAGAACGAAGACAAATTTCAATAGACTGATAGAAAATAGAGGCAGAATGAGAAGCAGAAGAAAATGGAAGACAAAGGACTTTCCAATCACCCCAATATCAAGAAGGAACAGGTCTATGTGACCACAGATGTCTTACAAAAAAGAAAAAGCTGGTCTATAGAAAAAACAATTTCCTATTGATAGAAAATTAAAAGGCATGGTCAAAGAAAGGAGATGAAACACATACCACACAAAGAAACTTGTGCCCTCAAGAATGAAGTGTGTGGAACAAGGTGAAATGCAATTACTGCTAAAAACACATGCATACATTAAAGTAACAAAATTCCTGAAACGATGAATTTATAAACAGTTGAGGAAAACAAGATCCAAATTATATTAACCTGACACAGGATTTAAAAGGATAGCTTTATAAATTTATGTAAGGAAACTGTAGCATGCAACTGATTGTGTTTGTACAGGGTTGATAGTACTGATAATCTAGGACTGTAACCCAGGAGAGACAGAATCATAGAATGGCTGAGGTTGGAAGCAACCTCTGGAGATTACCTGGTCCAATTCCTCTGCTCAAGCAGGGTCTCTTAGAGCAAGTTGCTGAGGACCATGTCCAGACAGCTTTTGAGTATCTCCAAAGGGAAAGAATCCACAATATCTCCAGGCAACCTGTGCCAGTGCTTAGTCACCCTCACATGAAAAAGCGTTTCCTGATGTTCAGAGGGAACCTCCTGTGTTTCAGTTGGTGCCCACTGCCTCTGGTCCTGTCCCTGGGCACCACTGAAGAGCCTGGCTCCATCTTCTTTGCACCCTCCCTTCAAGTATTTGTACTCTCTGAGAAAAAATCCTCCAGCTCTTACCAGTCTCCCTACACCAAATCCTTATAGATTGTGATTTGCCAGTTAATTAGGTGGTATAATAAACACCTCTATGCAAGTTTCAAAAACTTTAATGTCTGACCTACAGGTTTTCTAAATTGCACTGGCTTTACAAAACAACCTTTTTGGGAAAATGTAACATCCTAAGAATAAATAGTTAATGGATAAAATTGCAGTGATTTTCAGTTTGCTATAAACTATTTCACTGTTGGGAAATACAATGGCAATTCACAGCACTTTTCTACCCTTCCTCCCGATCATATAACTTTCATGCTGATTCTCAGCAGTTAACTCTATTGTGTTATGAAAAAAATCACACTTTAATGGTGGCTGTTAACTGATATTAGAAGCAATATGTGCATCAGCTACAAAGTGCCAGAGAAGCATCCTGTCCCTGTGAATCATGAAAGCCAAATTCATTATTTAAGAATATTTAGCAGAGAGATCAACACTGGTGAAGTCCTTTAACTGTCTCACATAAGTAATTCCTAGAAGTAGGAGTTTGGGTGTTGGAAATCCACTGGCTGACCAGCCAGTTCACCAAAACAGACTCAAACACAGAGGAAACACTCAGAGCTATATGCAGGCTGAAAGAACAAAATGGAAAAGAATCAGATTCTGCCAGCCTGCAATTTCAGTGGGAAGGGATGGTGCTCAAACCAACCCAGGATTTGCTGTACATATTTCATCTGTGCTGTACATATTTCATCTGTGCTACCAAATGAAAAAGCTAGAAATATACAGGGAAAAAAGCCAAGATTGGTGCATTTCCCTAAGCTCTCACAAAATCAGCTGAGACTGACATATCCAGCCAGCCAGTTTATGACTGACAAAAGCACATTTCCTAATTTTGAGAAACTCTCCCTTGCACAGTTAGGTGTCAAAGAGGAGCACCATACAAACATAATGGTTGCTTCGTGTACCAGCTGCAAAAACAAATCCCCCATCTCTAAACGAGCTCTATGCTCAGAAATGCACAAAAGTCGAATGAGTCCTGAACTCGCATCCACACTGTGACTATTCCGGGTTTGGTGGCTGCACTAACATCTCTTCTGCTGCTGAAGTAGACAGCATATGGCTCTACCAGTCTAGCAGAGTTCAACTGCACTGACCTGCTCACTTTAATCCTCAATAGAAGCCTAGTTCAACTGAATGCTTCACTTGGAAAAATATTCATGTTAACATTTATTTCTGTCACATATTTTATTTCTGCCTTGCACTTCAGGTTGTCCAAAAGGCAGTAATTGAAGTTGATGAAGAAGGAACTGAGGCTGCAGCAGCCAGTGGGTCAGAAATAATTGCATTCACAGCACCTCCTGTCATCAAAGTGGACCGACCATTCCTTTTCATGATTTTTGAAGAAACTTTTAAAACATTACTGTTCATTGGCAGGGTGGTTGATCCAACAGAAATGTGAATAAAGGTAACAGTGTCTATTCTTTGGTATGTCAGAGGTATTATTTTTATTTTAACTTATATTGGAATAAAAAGACATTGAAATATGAAATACGAAATGTGAAAACCTGTTTTGTCCCTTTCAGCTAGCACCAGGTCACCCTAGCAATTATTAATGCCAAGTACTAAGTTAAATTCACTAAGACTCAAAGTGTCAGAAATGTGACTTTTAAAATCCACTTCTGAAATTTAAAAAAACCAAAACAACAAAAAAGAATTACAGAACTGAACTGCCAAAAATCAGTATTTTAGTGTTAAGACTGAATAAAAAAAACAGGGATTCATATGCCAAAAATAATCAAGAAGCTCATTTCCGAACACTGCACATTCCTCAATGTTATCTTATGTTGCAAAGAAACTTAAGAGCCCAGTGACTCTTTTGCCACTTACAAAAACAGAAGAGTATCAAGACCTAAAAGAGAATTTACAGCCTCTCTCTAGAGATCCTTATTACTGTAGAAATTGCACTGAATCTATCATGAAGTCTGTGAGTGAGTCTACATTGTCTGTGAGTGTGACCTCTTTCAAAGTGTTTATGCAGAGTATCAAATCATCTCATTTTCTCAGAGTACACAATGTGCCTGCTTTCAAAATATTCCTTGAATTTAAAACCAAATTATTCTGAAAAATAACTTAGGTATTTTGAATCTGGATAATCTGGTCTTTACTACTTCAAAACACCAAGCTGGGCCTCTCCTAAACCCAGAATTTCTACCTGTAACATCATCTAGACACCAGGATGAACTACGTAACAGGACTTTATGACTGAACAAAGACAGACTTGGGTAGGAAAAACATACCATAAAAGTGGAATAAATCTACACAGAGTTGATCCTAGAGTCCAAAAGATGTTTCCAAAATGTTTCAGAAAAATATTTCTATGATCAAAACACAATTCTCTTTATTCAAATAGAGCAAGTAGAGCAGTGATTTCAACAGAACTGCAAGATCTTAGCATTTAGTAAATTTTAATTAGGAGAGTCCTATAAATAAACCATGAAACAATGCAAAAAGCTACTTCTAGCTTTATATAACTAACAGATCTAAGCCTTGTTCTGCTTGCTCATACAACCTTCACAAAATAGTTGCTAACAGGGAGCAGAAGAGTTTTCAAAATATTTGACAAGGAGTTTCAAAGGTGTCAATCAGTAAACACACATAGACAGATGCATCCGTGAGAGAAGATACAAAAGATATATTATAGGATAAAGATGGTAAATCTCTAAAAATCATCTCAGTTACCATCAGATGTCTGTCCACAACAGCCTGGACACTGGGGTAAGTCCAAAAGGGCTAGATGAGGAAGGTACATCTAACCTAACTCCACACTGCAGGATGAATTTACCCAGAAAGAGAATCACTCCCTACTGCTGCTGGTCTGTGAGAACCCACCAATTACACTGTACAGTTGATCTTCAGCTGATATTCTGGTCCTACTGTTGACAAGCAGGTAAAAATAATGTTTTGAAGGGCTCAAAAGCATTGGTGCTATTTAGCAGAACTAAACCAGGAGAGAGTGGCCCATAAAAGTACTTCATAGATGAAGGTCTGTGGTGTGAACAACTGATGAAAGTATGCACAAGACACCAGAGATATTCCACAAGGAAGATGCCTAGTCCAATAAATGTCTAAATAGAGCATTTAAAGATTACATAGCAGGAATTTATTACATAATAGGGTTATTGAGAGGAGCATGTGTTATCAGTATTAAACAAATTAATCAGTTGAAAATGACAGACAAATGAGAGCCAGTAAGAAACAAAAGACAGACTGTATGCAGAACTAATTGCATGCTATAAGGGGAGAAAGAGCTTGGATTAATTTCTGAACTTACTGGCTGGTTTGCATTGCTTTAGTAAAGGCACTGAAAGGGCAAACACAGTTTTGTGTCCTGTTCTGCAGCTGGCTAGTGCTGATCTCAGTTTAGTCCCTAGCAAAAGTCAGACTAAGGCCAGAGTGAGCAGTCTCCCGTGGCCCACGGGTGCACAGCTGCAGCTGGCACATTGAGTTAGTTGTCCATAGGGAGCTGAGAGTATCTATTTTCACTAAAGAGACAAAACCAGAACATATGAGGAGCCAGCACAGGTAATCTGTGTATCTATATCAATACTGGATGTTAAACATTGTAATACTTGCAGAAGCTTTTAAAGAAATCTCTGATTTACAAGATGCTACACCAGGCTACAGAACAAACTGAAAACTTGAGTGTTTCCATAGAACCCAAACAATGCCTGTGATGTAGGACAGAGAATACAGAAGTAAAAAGCTTAAGAGTTCAGACAGTGAAATACTGCTAAATCCAAAGACACATTTTCTACTTCACACAAAACAGCATACATCCAGTATCATTACTATTTTAAATAAATACCCTCTATGGGTAAATGCTTTTATTTATTTTAATTATAAAAGATGCCCTGAGAATTGTTTTTCAAGAACATGCATGTACAGCATTGTCCTAGGTTTTATTTTGAGTAAATCATCATTCATGTTTTTACATTATAAAAAGTAACCACACGCGCATATGCATACACAGATCAGATCTTTATCATACACCAATAAACTTTAAACCCCACATATTTCTGGTATCAGTATATTTATGCTGCCTCCATTCTGAAATAGAGAAGCTGACAATAGCTTCATAGGCTCTCTCACAAGTACTGGCATAAATAGAACTTTTTAAAATAGAACTGCATGTTTTTCCACAGAGAAATTTTGATAGAAACATAAGCATTAATACAAACAAATCCAGATGACATCACTAAATCATGACAACTTGCAATTACAGCTGATTAAAAACTAGATTCATTATTATAAATTATTAAAGTGAAAATACAATCTGAAATACTAAAAATTAAAACAAGTATTTATACAATAAAACTTAAGAAATAAAACTTTTTTTTACATCATTTGGAGACAATTTTTTTAGATTGCTTTGAAACTTACTCAGAAGTTTTATGAACTTAGTAATTGTAAAAACATTAACTCCAAATTTGCAGCACAATGCTTCTGAAGTTTATGTTTTTTTATAGATTGATCAATGGTTCTGGATTTTGGTCTTAAATTAGGTTTGCAGATTCTTTAAAATGTGGGATTACTTCTTCATATTCATAACAATTTCTTCTACTTCTTACATAAAACATGGGTGCTAAGAGTTGCTAAAATTGTAAGTAAACCAATTAAATAATGGGTATGTGGATTCTAAATGCCAGAATTTGAAATACAAAGGCATAAAAGAAGAAAACAAAATGTTCTCTTTAGCTGCAGCAGTTAAGAGCACATTGCTGAAGTTGTGTTTCATATCATTTCACTATGACGTTAGAATTCTGCAACCATTACATTGTTTATTAGAATATATTTTACAGCTTGGAATTTTATTTAAAAGATTTGAAAGTTTTAAACATTTCAGGATGTATTTTATTCACTCCAGGCATTAGAGAGTCCCATCTGCTGCTCCCAACTTATCTCACCAGAATGTTGCTTCCACCAGTCTCTGGTTCCCTGTTTTTTCTGTCAGATGATCTAGGAGTTTGATTTTCTGTTTTTCCTTCATACAAAAGAAGAAATATACATAATATGTTGTTGTTACACTATTAAATAATATCACATGATAGACTGTTAACTGTGTGCAACATTTTAACATAATTCTTAGCTGCCATACTTTAAGAATTATTAGCTGCTCCTCTGCACCCATTGAAAAAGCCAAATGGACACATTCTGAGGGCAATCTTCACAACAAGGGTGAAGTTCTCCATTAAGTTGTCTACAGAAGGTCCTGTAGAGATCTGTCTGATTGAGATGGTTATGCTACCACAAGCAGTCTAGTCATGGCTACAAAAAATGCCAGAAGTCTCCAGCTCAGCCCATGATAAAATCTGGCAAAAGTGGAGACAGGAAGGAGAGGGAAACTTAGAGCTCATTACAGTGTGATTCCTAAGTCTTCTACAGACCATGATGTCATCTGGGTAATTTCTGAATTTTCCACACCTTAATTGTTTAATCTTTTAAAATCCGGTTTTTCAGCTTCACAGAGTTGTGGTTATGTCAATTAACAATTGTTTGTATTGGTTAGAAATATTTCAAAGAATAGGGCTTAACTTTTAGAACTCTGTGGAAATATTAATTTGCATTAATATTTTCCAGTATCATTTACACATAACGCAATATGCTGCCCTGTTTCACCCTTTTAAACTGTTGGATAATTAAAAACTGCATGTATTATATGATGATGTACCAGTGTCACAATACCATAGAAATATGGTGCAAACCACATGACCTCAGAATTCCTACCATCTTAAAAGTCAGGATGAAAACATGATTAGAAGCTGTAAGTAACCAACTCAAAGTGTAGCAGAAGAGTGGCAGAACTATTTCCTCTTGTGCTCAACTTCCTGAGCATTTAAATGACTAGATGAAAGACACTAACATACTTTCATATAAAATTGTTACAACATGGTCACGCACCAAATTGGAAGTCTTAAGGGTCTGCTGTGGACATCTTATAAAATACTGATATCAATTTATTAGTAAAAAATTCATTTCTATACAAGAGTAAATGTAGTCCCACTTTTTACAAAATAGAAAACGTGTACCACTCATTCGTGAAGAAAGTTTTAACTGAAAGTGAAATAAAATCAGGCAATATCTGTATGTCTATAGGCAAGATGCAAAATTCTCACACACTGCCTATAAAGTGGATACTTTTATTGACGAATCTATAAAGTTTCAAAATATTTTTAAACAATTGTATATTGAAATCAGTCATAGTACATCAATGTAAACTCAAGCAAAACAGCTTCTATCTTAATCTCATGAGGCTGAAAATATTCAAAAGAATATAATAAAGCTACACAGCACAATGATACAAGATCAGACTCCTTGACAGAACACAGTGTTCATGAATCATGTCTGTGTCTGCACTAGGATGATTCATGATCTAACTGGCAACTCCTGAACAGAAAGTCAGAAAAGCAGGTCTGCTCTGCAAAGTGATTTAAGATCACTCGTGGGACAAAATATCAACCTGTGCTCTTTGTGATTATCTGCTATTCCATAAGGTACTTAAAGCAGGTATTCATCTCTTTTGTGATTCCACCATTAAGTTATAAAGGTGCAACTTTAGCATAATTCCTGCATTTTCTATTGCCTGAGTATTACCTAAAGTCTAGCAAATGACACCAATGCTTATGGTCATTTTCTTGTCACCTGTTTGTGAGCACTGGCTTTTTTACTGACTTTTCCTTTCTTGCATCTACATTATTTTCACACACATCAGAAATGGGACAAACCACATGTTTGAATTCATGATTATGCTAAGTGAAGGCCTCAGTTCTCCTCCAAAGTCACTTTGAGTTTTGAAAAATTCCTGGAGTATTATCAATTATGAAATCAAAAATTCTTTACCCCTGTGAACTGCATTGTATTATCAAAAGCAAACATGTGCCAATATTCCCTAGAGCAATTTTATAGAAAATATTATGCTTAAGCAATTAAACAATGTTGTCCAAACATATATCACTTTGAACTAAGGATTATTAATTATATCTGTTCTATTTTATTATTAAACAATTTACTGCCCACATAACACACCTAATTACTTAGAAAAAGCTACATATTGGAAGTTATTTTATTCAAGCTGCAGAGTCAGCAAATTAAAAGCTAGGACTTGCCAGAATTAAGATAGTCAATGCCAAGTTTAACCAGTACATACGTAAATTAACATGATGATACTAAATTATTATTTTCTCACAAATTTTCTGTCTTAGTGAGTCCACTGAAGATGACACTCATTCATGAGCATCTATTCAATTGCACCTCTCATTACACAAATTTGAAATTTTTCCCTCAGAGTAATTTCTGTCAACTGCTTATGTATTTGGATATCAATTTTTTCCATCATTCAAGGTAGAAAACAATGTTTCCATTAAACTGACATGTTCGAGATTTTTTATTTTAGTATGTGTATATTTAGCACCAAGACTGACTTTCTGAACAAAAGATAAATGGTACACTCCAGCATATCTGTAGTTAACAAGGTTAGGCAAAACGAACACATGTACTGTCAAACATTCCAGTATCTGTATCTCTTAATACCTCAAAGAGCTGCTCCACTTTCTATAGAGAACAATTAAGTATTGGACCAGATTAAAAAAGAGAAATTGAATCTACAGCACAGCAGACATTACACCAACCTGAGAGATTTGTTTTCCCATAAGAACATTGAAACTCTTACTCAGAACTGTATGTAGGCCATTCAAAGCCTCTTCTTTCTCAAAAAATATTCTTCTTCCCCTAGTATAAACTATTGGCTTTTGACACCATGCAGTTTAGAGACTTTCCAGAGAAAGCATCCAGAACAGTGTGTTTGATCAGATACCAACTTTCAAACACTCTGCTGTTAAGGTATTCATGTGGGAATGGTACACTGAGACTTGAAGTTGGTTGGGTTTCTTATATTCCATTCTCCTGCCTGAAGACGAAGGCGCAAACTGCTCTGTGTGAGCCTTTTTCTGTCCCTTTGTATTCAGTTTTATTTCGAGTGACAGATATAAAAACCTTTGAAATTAGGAAAAGTTTTATATGATGTAAAAAATATGTCTAACTAACCTTTGCACCTAACTGCTTTGGAATATTAACCCATTTATTTTCCCCAAATGCTTGTGAGGCATATGAGTAATTGGAATTTCTACAAAGATTGCTAAATAAAATCACATTTGAACTTATTTTCCGGTTTTAAATCAAGGAAACAGAGGAATATAGTGATTAGGGTGAAAGAAAATGGGGTTTTGAGCACACCTAATTTTTGAAACTATGTAGAATTCTGACATTTTATGTTCTCAAGACACATGTCCCATTTACTTTAAAGATATCTGAAAATGGCAGCATGTCTACTAATCTAACCGTTGCATTTGAAATGATGCACTTTAAAAAAAGTGACCACTATTTATTAAGGATGAGGCATTAGACACTGGCAAAGACAGGGACAGAGGGCAATGTGATTTGGCATCTTAAGGTACAATTACTGTGAAAGCACTTAACACAAACAGTCCATCTTCTTTCACTACTTACTTTCCAACCTTTTCTGCAAAGAAAATGCAGTTTTAAAAACAACAGGTCACTACACAATCTTGACTTCATTCCAGAAAAAAATCTATCTTGTATAGTGAAGATGGTAAAATTCCAGCAGGATAAATCAAGCATACAAGTAGATAAATGAATGCTGTTCAGAGAACTTATTTTCATGTTTCCTATACTTTTGAGTGCTTTATTTTAGAACTTAGGAATTTTATTAACTTAAAACAGAGTAAAGTTGGGGGGGATGTTTTGGGTTTTTTTTAAAGGTGTCTGAAAATATTGTAGTGGAAAAATACGTTCATAGTGATACTTAATTCACAAAAAGAGACCATTTAAGAGACAACACTCTATCACTATTTTTTCCTCTTTATATCTGGCAAATCAGTGTAAGGGGTTTCCTCTTTCCTATCTTAGTTTCTATTACTTTTCCAAACAGCCTTGCTTTCTTGCTCTGACTCATTTCCCTTCTCCATTTTGCCTTGGCTATGAACCAAAATCTCTGCTAGCAAAGAAAAGTCTCAGTTTAAGCATCCAAAATTACAACTAGCCATTTAGACCTACAAGTTATAGCGTAAAAAGGAATCGGCAGGCAATTTCCTGCCAGAGTCTACAGAGGTTTGAGTAAGTGTGTGTCACAGTGACTTTCTAAGACTTACAGTTTTATCACAGCAGCAAACAAATACATTCTTGATTTTGTTCTTGCAAAGTATTGAACAGTTTAGGTTGATGTTTAAAGAGAACCGGCCTGTGGGAGAAGCCTAGCACTGAATTTTTGTTTTACCTAATTGGCTAAGGCAAGGCAAACAAGACAGCATTAATAATAAGCAGCACTACCAGTTCACTCTAAGTCTCAAGATTCATTATGAAATTCTTACATAATGATACATAACCATATATAAGCATATAAAAAGAAGGAAAATGAAAAATTAACTAGTCTAAAAATAGTTATGTTCTATTACTCCAACTGCAGGCAGCTAAATCACTGTGACTGTAGTTATTATACATCAAAGGCACCAACCTTCACTTTGTCCCATTCTACCCTCCCCATAATGTACCAGCTGAATGCAAACATGTGCAGGAGAAACAACATGAAAGACTAATTAGAAGGTAATGGCATCCTAGAAACACTTATAATTGCATATATCACAATTCTACCCTGCTATTTAAATATTTCAAAATCTGTGTGCAGAAGTATCTTAAATATAGGCTTAATTTTACACGTCTCTTTTGAATTCCCTTTGAAAATGTTACACATACCCTCTTGTCAACCACTTACATGCTCATTCTTCGGGACTGACTCTCCTTATGCCCATTGCTCTTTTGGTCAGCTGAGCTAAATAAGTTGCGAGAAGAACTAGAAGGGAAGGCAGCATTCCCACCACCACCAGGACAATGAGCCCGGAATGAATCATCTGGAATAAAGAATTGCAGTTTAGACAAAGAATTTTGGCTGAAAAAATACAGAGAGTAAACAGAATTACTTGTTCTTCCTGTGGCAATAGTGGCATATTTCCTATGGCACTAATCTAAAATTTTAAGGAAATGTTTTCAACTTAATATTTCCTCAAGTACTTTTATGAAAAAAAAAATAAATAATTAGAATACATTTTTGAACAAAATATTAATATATTTAGTGTATGAAAACAGTGGGATTTATTTGGCCAATTTTTAGCAGTTTAAAATTTAGCGATTTAATATAATTTAATTCTCTAGTTTCTATTGGTAATGAATGGAAGGACACGTTCCTCAAGCAAGTCATTCATCTCAATCTTATCTTTAATCATCAGAACTCTTCAACATGTAGAACTGCAAACAGCAATTTCTCTTTTTTAATTCAGAAGAAGTTACACGTAATAGTCCTTTTCCTCACGTAAAATAGGTAGGGAAAAACTGAAAACCCAACTTTTTTATGATATCCAAAATTCTGATCAGGTCATGACAAACTCATTTTATTTTTACTACTTTTAAACACAACTTTAAGCTCATGGATAAGGAAAAAAAAAAGAGTCAGAAACACAGACTAACTACACTAGCACTTAAATGTTCACATGTATTGGATTTCTATATTCTGCTCTCTGGTAGAACGACATCTCACAACAAGCCTGTTTAATTTGGCTCACATATTCAACTCCCACACAAAAAAGTGAAGTAAAATAAAATAACCTACTTACCACTAAAGGATAACATACAACTCTTTCCCATTCCTGATATTGAAGATGTGTATCCTGTAGCAGAATTTTTACTTAAAAAGCAAACAAAACAAAACCAAATTACTTATTTCAAAAGGTGTTCTCCATTGTACCATACTGCTGTTTAATAATGTTGGAGGCTATTTCTGAGTTTATATGAAAAAATTAAATGAGAAAGTTATGCTGAAAGCTCTTCAATAAATATACATAATTAGATTTAGCAGTTCATATTGAGAATTATTTTTAATATATTACAGAAGGTAACATATATTAATTTAAAAGGAATTCACAATTTGTACGCTTCAGCATGCCTTAGATGGTATTTCTTCCTTCAATGAATCAGTTAAAGAGAAAGCTGAAAATTTAGATCACAATTCAGTGAGCACATCAATACTTTCATAGATTCATGTATAATTTCATAATAGCTATCTATTAGTAAACAGCTGCCTATGAGGTAAGCAATGAAGATAATACAGATACTTAGGACACTTGTCTATGTTGTTGTATTTTGGATGCAGTGCTTGAGTACTGAAAGACTGGCTTCGAACCAACTTGGATTTTTTTTCTTCTTTGCCTAAAATTGTAAAGAGCAAACATTTTTTAATATGAATAACATCACATTTCCTCAATAATTAAGAACATTCTTAAAGATCATTTTCTGTCAATGTATGGTAGCTGAAGAAACAGATTTAAATACTTCGATAATGAAAAAAATAAACCCAAGGTGATCACTTATATACTAAAGAATAAAACCCCCCTAAGCCCCACAGAAAACACATTTGGTTCTAGGAGTTTTCCTTTCTATAGTAGGTGAAACTTTGGTCCACAGATGTCAAGAGGAGCTTTGTATGGGTTTAATCTGATGTGAGATCAAAGCATTCTAGGAGAGTTCTAAACAGTTCTTACCTGCTGATGTACTAAAAGAGCTTCCCGGAACAGACAGATTGATACTTTTTGCCATCACCGATGATGCTTTACTGTCTCTACCTATGAAAAAAAGTCTGGTATAAACACTTCACTCTTAAAATTCAATTTTATATAAAAGGGGGGACATAACATATCACAGTTCTGGGGCAAACTAATAATATCTAACCCAGAGCTACTAACACTTCAGAAATACCACAGACAAGTACTTACATTAAATGGCAAAATGAAAAATAACAGAGAACTAAAACTGTAATGTATTTTATTAACAAAGCCAAAATAATATATATATTGTTATATATAAACTAAAAGTAGGTCTGTTTTCACAAATAACTTTACAAACATATAGAAAAAAATTCTACTGCCACTTTCTAAAACTCTATTTCCTGTATAAAGTGTCCTTTTCTGCTCCTTTCTCTACTACCTTTGTAGAAGAGTAAGGCATGCAGAAACAATATGTACATAAATAAACACACTTACGCTTCTTTTCAAACATTTTATCATTAATATTTGTAGATCTTCCTTCATTTTGTTGCTTTTCTTTTTCCAATTGTTCCTAAAAAAATGAATAATTTTCTTAGATATTACTCAGGAAAAAGGGAATAAATTGTGTTGCAACTAGGGATTGCTTCCAAATCACCAAACTAACAGTTCATTTTAACTCTCTTCTCCTAGGAGTACAACCCCTGGTGAATATCCAGAGAATAAAATCAGGTTACATATCTCATACAAAAATTGTACTCTGAAGAAAGCTCAGAGTTGAAGTTCCCATCTATATCTTACTATTAAAATTATGCCTGGCTTTTGGGGTATTTTGTATTTAAAAAGATACAGAATTTGCCAGCTGGCAATGTAAAAATGTTGTGTTACACCGATACTCTGAAATTAGAACTAGCAATATTTTTAATTTAAATATACAATCCAATGAAAATGTTTTTCTCAAACGCTAAGGTGCATCACGTACTCAAACTTTATAAAGGTCTTAAATCAACATCTACAGTTGATAAACATTTATGCAAAACAAAACCATCTATGTAAAATTGTTCAAGTTCACAGAATTTATTTCCTTAGGTAGCCTAAAAGTATCTTCTATTTGGTGAAGAGATATCACTCCAACTTCAAAAAACTATATAATATTAGTTTATCTTCTGTACTGTCTTCATAATAAAAAGTGTTAAGTGAACCATAATTGTCCTACTCTACTTTTTTTCATGTCACTCTAATTACTACTCAAGTTAAAAAAAAAGCAGAGGTAATTAATTCCAGTCAAGGTTGCTGGAATACAGTTTTTTACAAAGTCAGGAAACTTATTAACATATTCAGTATTAAAATCTTTAGCAGTCAGATACGTCTAAGCGGGCTGAATGGCTCTTCATCTGTTTGGGATTGCAACATGCCACAATTTCCTGTGTACATCTCAGGTTCCCCAAAAGCGTGCCTCTCACAGACAATTCTTAATGTGGTCTGTCTGATGCAGAAAGTTTGCCCGTATCAGTGGACTACATCATAACAATTCAAGTGCTCTTCTAAAGTGTAGAAACTGTGTAAAAATCAATGTTATCATCATCATCATAGCTGGGCTTCGCGAATGAAGACTTGGGAAGGGCTCTACCCACATGGGCGTGTCCTTCCAGCCTGCGCAGAGAATTTTTTAGGTGAGGCACAGCGTGCGAAGAACTGGCCCCACCCTTTAACTCCTCAGGTTCATCTGCCATGGCTGAGCAACCTTGGATGGTGACAGTGAAGTCCTCAGGACTAGAACCTACAGCCCCCAGTATTCCCAGGAGGTCTCCCATCCAAGTACTGACCGGGGCTGACCCTGCTGAGCTTCTGAGATCTGACAGGATCAGGTGTCAGGGTGGCATGGCTGTAGTCAGTTATCATACAATACACGGTAACATGGAGTACATGGGAGGCAATTTTCCACTGCTCCAAACACTTGCACTATAAAAGCATTAATTCTATCGACCTGAAGACTGCTAAAGCTAAGTTCAAGTCTTTCAATATAGGTATGCAGGTCCTGAGAACAAAGCTGAACCATTGGCTCATGATAATGGGAGGTGACATAAGTACGCAAGTCAGGTATATTTACTCACACAGAGTAAATCAGCTGCCCAAGAGAAGACCTGCAGTACCCACTGAAATCAAAGTAGACCACAAATGTAGGAAACAATGACATTGTTCATACAGTCTTGAATCTTCTGGTTCACTACAGAGAAGCTCATTTAGTATAAGTCAGAGGAACCATATTAAGGAAATTCAGGATCTTCTAAATCCTATCCGCATCTTAGCTTCTCCTACCTCAGGCTGGAGAGGAGGCAGCAGAACCGAGGGCTGCAGCAAGCAATCTAATCTCAGCTCAGTGAAAACAGTATGTGGTTAAGATGTAAGCTATGTGCTGAAGTGTCTACTGCAGCTTTTGCTTTTTTCTTTTTCCTGGCTAACAGGAAAGTCTGTAACAGACAGAGCCTCCTTCAGCCTCCTTGGGGTAAAAGAAGCCATGACATTAATTTTTTTGTCTAGGGAAAGTTGTATGTGAATTCTGAGGTGTTTCATTAATCAGTTTATTATGTTATATATGGCATTTTTCAAAAAACTCTAGTTTGCCTTTCTAACTGATATAGCAAAATTTAGGCAGTAAAGAAAAGTATGTTATAAAAGGATGTTGTATGTTACTTTGAAGGACTTAACCTTATTGCAAAGTGTAAAATGAAACCACAGATGGATTATGAATCTACCAGGTCTCTTCTTATGAATTTCCCCTACCTTAAAATTATTGCCTCACTAATATTTAGCTACAAACTATCAAAAAAATGACAGAGTGTACTGATAAAATATACCATTTCCAAAAGGAGATGTTCTTGTCCCTCATTTTCTTGATCCCATAAATCATTTTTGTAAAATCTTTTCTGAAACTTTAAAATCAAATTGATAGAAATAAAAAATCACTACATGAAAATAGAAATTAATGGTTGATAATTATTAAAGTTAGTAAGTACTTACAGCATCTACAGAGACCTCCATTCTGTCCAATTCTAACACTGTCTATAAAGAAAATTAAAACATTATTTATTATTACTCAACAGCAAGTAATGCTTTTAAGTAAAAAAACTATCTTTTCTTCTTAAGTATTTGAAGCCTATGCTTTTATTTTTGTGCTACAATGCAGTTAAAAACTGTCAGAGAATATTCTCAGAGCCCTGCTGAGACTCACAATGAACAGAATGATAGACTATCTCTATATGGAACTCAAAATACACTCAAGGAAAGCACCGAAGCAAAAATGGCTGGAGCACAGGCTTAGGAATGTAGACTGAAAAAGAGCAACTCAGGAATCTGTGAAAAACTCAAAAGGCTCCATGCAGCTGCACACTCAACCTCTGCTGTAGACTGGCCCTGCAAGGAGCCACCCACTTTTGCTATTTCACTTCATAGTTTCTAAATTTGAGACTAAGCATAGGCATTCCTTAAAGACATACTTTTTTGAATATTCACATTTCAAAGACATTTGCAACATTTCAAAATCCTGAAACTGCTTTATCTCTATATTGTATAATATAGATTAACAAGATATTTTATCTCAAAAACACAATCAGTTTTACTACGATCAACATTTAATCTTATCTCTAGTTATCTACTGTTTTTTCACAAATGGTAATTGAGCCAAAACCTGGTAACCAAGGAAACACCAATGCTCCTAAATTTCACAGAATGCACTATAGTAACTCATCTTTTAATTGTTCAAAATTTCATAGTAGATAGTAGAACTTTTCAATCTCCTGTTCTTACCATAAGAAAATCAACAGAAAGCATAATTTTAGTCATCTTAACTTTTAATGATAACCCCAAGATAAAATGCTGTTGAAAAATGCTTACTCTTTTTACAATAGTCAGGACATCTTTGTCTTTCTCTTGACACAAAAGTTTCCTTATACATAATTCCAGCTGCTGAAGTAAATGTTTATCAGTGGGAATCTTCAGAGTAGATTTAACTTTTGGCAACAGATAGCAGAGCTTCATTCTACAAAACAAAAAAATCAATATTCTCCTTTTGATGCAGATGTTTAATAAGTGTTATTAATTTCTCAATACATTGCATGCCAGCATTTGACACAAAAGAATTAAGTTAGGAGGTCTTATTTTTCAGAAGTAATTATTGCTCATGTGTTGTTTCCAGATGTACTGTAACATTTTCAAAACCTTCAAAGATCAGGCCTACAGTTCTCTGGCTTGAAGTCCATAAACATGTCCTTGGTTTGGGTGTTTTGTTTTTGTTTTTTTTTTATAACCTAGAAAAATAAGCAGACCTTTGCATTTTCTAAATGATCTACATACCTAACTTTATCCGTTACCCAAATGTCCTAGAAATTTGGTCTGTGGGTACAAAGGAGCCCAAGTCTCAAAATCATGTTACTGCAATTCCATACAACTGCAAGGATGAAGATGTATTGGATGGACTAAAGAGATGTAACTATTTACTGGGTTCTAAAAAAAAGCCCTTCTTTCCCCTATCTTATCTTCCTGTTTCTGCCTGGAGGCTGCCCCTGCTTGTGCTGGCTCTGCTACTGACTGGACCTTTCATCAGCTCAGTCAGCCCAACATTCAGCTGACTAACCTAACAGGAAACTAACTTGCTTGAGAGGGAGAGGGTAGAAAAACTGAACAGTTTTCTGATGGCTTAGTGAGCTTAATCAGCCCAGTCAAAGGCACAAAAAGCACTCCTCAATTCAAAGGAAGGGGTGGACATCGTAGGTAAGCAGCCATGAGCTGCTCTACTGATAGAGGAAGCAATTATAAATGCAGTAAATTCAGAGAGAAAAAATTACTCATATAAAATAACAAAGTAGGGAAGCTTCAAATTTATGCTGCTCAGACACTCTGTGGATACATCTTAGTATGTTACTAGCATGCCCCTGTGATGCTCTACTTTTCCTGCTTTCAAACTGTATGGCATAAAGTACTTAGGTGAATTTAACCATGACTACCCTGTACTAAGAACTGAAACTGTTCTCAGAGAACACAGAACTCTGAGCTGGAAGATGGGAATGGGGAGCAGAATGAGGCCCTCATAATCCAAGGGGAAAGGGTCAGTGACCTGCTACACCACTTAGACACACCTAAGTCTACAGGACCAGATGGAATCCATCTGAGGGAGATGGTACCAATACATGGCAGTATTCTCTGTTTTCTCAGGGTCTACTGGCTTCTGATCAGAGACAATCTTGTGCCAGAGATGGTAGCTTTGTGATTATAAACATCCAAAAAAAATTTCTCCAATGAATTCATCTTACCATTTTTATAGCTTCAAAATTTAACCTTCAAAATTTTCCATTACAAAGTTACATTATACTGTAGAAAGCCAGAATAATATCTCGCTAAGTTTGCTTTAAAGCCATAACAACTATGTCTAACCACTAAACTTCACTCCACTGCACACACTACATTCCTTCTGTAAAAGGAGTTAGGGAACAATCTAGAAAATACTTATGACAAAATGAATTTTAATGTCAGCTGAGAGATTGGAAGTTGATTCAAGTTTCCTTTAAATTTTCATCATCATCATCATGGCAAGGCTTCATGAACAAAGATTTGGGAAGGGCTCTCCCCATGCTTGCTGCAAGCGTGCTGGTTGCTGAAAAGGCCAATGCAGGATAGGCAAGTGAGGTCACAAAAGGCACAGCAGAAGGTCTCCTTTGGCGATATTGGCAAGGAACGGTTCTTTCTATGTTGTCTTTTCTCCTCCAGACTGACTCTGCATGCATTCCCAAAGGAAGCAGCAGCATCGTGAATGGTGTGTCTCCATCCATCCTGATTGGAGGCCAGAGTGGACCATTGATGGCAGTCAATATGGCCAAGGCTGAGGTGTTGTTTCAGGGAGTCCTTGTATCTCCTCTTTGGGGCTCCTCTCTTGCCAGTGGCGAGCTCACCATAGAGCACACTCTTTGGGAGGCGGTGATCCTCCATCCTGGAGACGTGCCCTGCCCAGAGAAGCTGCCTTCTCATCAGCATGGCTTCGATACTGGTGACCCCAGAGTCTGAAAATGTTCAGACCATCAGTTCAGGATGGAGGTTTTATCTGTGAGAAGCATTTGACCATCTGCACTGAGTAGGGGGCTTTGAACCTGGTGAGTGGGTCCATACACTGCTTTCAGGGCCTCAGAGAATCCTCTGTGGTCACCCAGATCTGTGCATAGTTGAGTCTTTTCTGCTAAGCTGAGCCACCATTTGTTCTTGATGTCTCGAAGTTTCTGTTGGATCTTACTGCATGCAAGACGAAAGGCAACTTTTCTTACATGACAATGGCTGAGTGAGGTATGCTCATTCTTCAACTTCAAAACAATCTCTTGATTGTTTTCATCAAACCAGTCTTTGTTTTTCTTGGAGGAGAACCCTAATGATTCTTCAGAGGACTGCAGGATGCAATTTTTAATATGTTGCCAAAGTGCTTCAGGAGAGTGATCTATGGGATTATCTTTAAGTCTAGCTTGAAGGTTTACCTGGAAGCTGTCTCACACTGTAGCTGTTTGACGATTGTTAAGTAGGAGCCTCTTCCTTGGAATGCCACCTCTCTTAGGTTTGGGCTTAAAGTGGAGGTTAAGTTTGCAATGCACAAGGCGATGGTCTGTTTGACATTCTGCACTCGGCATCACTCAGGTATGACAGACATCACCAACATTTCTCTGTTGCACTAAGACATAGTCAGTGAGGTGCCTTGGATTGAGGATGCATCCACATTGTCTTCAGGCTGTTTTTCTGCTGAAAGATAGTGTTGGTGATGGTGAGCTGCTGTTCTGCACAAAACTCTAGCAGGAGGCATCCGTTGTTGTTGCAGTTTCCAACACTGTGCTTGCCCACTGAAGCTTCCAGGCCTCAGAGTTCTTTCCTACTCTGGCATTGAAGTCACCAAGGATTATGATCTTATCATCTGCAAGAACCTTTTGGGTGAGGCAGTGCAGGTCAGTGTAGAATTTGTCTTTTTCTGCAAGGTCAGCTTGGAGAGTTGGGGCACATAGACTAAAAAGAACAACATGTTGCTTGTTGTGTAGTGGGAGGCATAAGGAGATAATGTGATTGGAATGACCTGTTGGCAGATTTTCAAGTTTGGAGGCAATGGAGTTTTTAATCATGAAGCCAACTCCTGAAAGATGACTTTCAGTTTTGTGTTTGCCTGACCAGTAGAGTGTGTAGCCAGCACCATGTTCTTTAAGGCTGCCTTCCTCATGAAGACGAACTTCACTGAGAGCAGCAATGTCAACATTGAGTCATGACAGTTCGTGGGCAATTAGAGCAGAACGATGCTCAGGACGTCCACTATCCACAGTATCAAGCATGGTTCTGATGTTCCAACATGCAAGCGTCAATTTGAACACACCTTTGGAAGCAGGTGTATGCCTTTGCCTCTTTGTTTGACTGGATCAGAAGATGCCGGTTGGCTGCAGTTATCCAACCAGGTTTGAAGATGAGCTTTGGTTAGGCCACCTTTTCTAGCCCCTCTCTGTGTGGAGCATGCAGTGCTCTCCTTAAAAAAGGCTGCTTGGTCATTCAGGATGCTGCCGAACCAGACTGTCATCTCTGGGGTCAAGTCTCAAATGACCAATATCCTGAACCGCCTGCATGCAGGGTTGGGGCTGCGGCTTCCACTGCTTCCTCATGTGCCGTTTCAACCCTCACCTGTCGCTGCAGGCCTTTGCAATGTGGGTGAACCCTTCCAGCCTGCACAGTGGATTTTTTAGTTGAGGCACAGCGTGTGCAGAACTGGCCCCACCTTTACTCCTAAGGTTCATCTGCCAGGGCTGAGCGAGCTTAGATGGTGACAGCGAATATCTCAGGATGTAGGTTTAGTTAGAATATCCTTCTCTTAGATGGATGGCCTTACAGGGCTAAGTGAGCTCCATCTGCCAGCATTTCGGAGTTAGAGTTGTCCTTCTCCTAGGACGGTTGTCAGAGGGCTAGCGAGCCCATCATGCCCGTGGACACACTTTGTCTGACCCTTCAGCTGAGACCTGTCTGGCATGGGAGACCCTACTGGAGGCACATACCACACAACCAGCATAGCACACAACCTCGTGAGGGGCACACAAGCTTCTTCCCTGCAACAGGAGGGTGTCTGCAGAGAAGACATTGGATCAATAGACCTTTTAATTAAAATATTTGTTAAAAGCAATAAACTACTTCAGATTACATACAAATTTAGTTTATTGCTTTAATATAATCCTCTTAACTTAATGACATGAGACATGAATTTTAAGCTCTATGCACAAAATGACTCAGTTTTTGGGATCCTGCTAAGTTGAGATGTGGTATTTATACTAAAAGAGTGTCTATTTAAATAGTTTCACTTTGTAATACACAGTATGTGGTGAAGCTTACTGAATGCACACATGCATGTGCAAACTATGCTCATGTAAATCTCTGGGCACTGTTATTAGATATTCAGACATGTTAATGACGACAACATGAATGACACATCAGAAACAAGATTAAAAGCATAAAATCACATAAAATATGTTACAAAAAGATATCTATTTTCTTAATGGTGATAACTGAAAAAACACCATATAAAATGAGTAACATACTAAATTCCCTTATATTATCCTTTTTCAATTTTCTTTAATAATGAATTAGCTACACTTTTACATAAGGTAAAACCTGTTCTAGCTGGTAAGCTCACACCACTGAAAGAATTGCTTGAGTGTTTCTTACATATAGTGACAGTGAAATGGATGGAAATTAATGGGGAATGAAGTTATGTTTCTCTCTCTACATCCATGAATCAGTGTATTACTTTCTTTTCATCTACTGCTGGCTCCTCCACCTCATTCCTCCCTTCACTCCCAAACCCTCCCCCAAACACTTGGACTGACCGGGTTCTGTGATTTTTCCACCATCATTCCCATACTCCCCTACACCTTTAATAATGGTCATCCTGAAGGTTCTTTACCTTTTTACTATTATTTTAACAATTCATAAACCCTCTAAAAATATTTCTTAATATATTACTTAAAGCTTTTTTTCCTATACACTGCTACATATTCTTCGTACCTCACATTTGCCACTGGATCATGTGTAAGTTCAAGGACAGGCAGAAAGAAGTATTTACAGAAGAACGATTTTGAAAAAAGTTCAATAATGAATTCACAAGTATCTAAAAACCGAAGTCTGTTCCAATAACTTTTTCCTTGGCCCAGTTCTGAAAAATAAAAATCCACAGATCAAGTTTTCAACAGCAAACAGAAAATATTTCACAGGTTGACCTTTGACTCAAAGATGGTAAAACACGAGCATCAAAAGGCACAACTTCTCAGCCTATCTCAATATTTTCTTTTGGTGAAAAACTAACATCCTGAATTCAATGACCATTTCTGTCAGTGAGCACTTGGAAAAGCAAAAGTAGCAAGTGAACTAGCTACTGTATTAACCAAAGACTTGCATGCCTTTCAAACCATGTCACTGGTTTATCAAAATTACCATGCAAACATTCAGGAATGCTAATGGGAACTGTTAAAACTTCTAACGTATCTTTTAAACACATAGAATACACCAAAAAGTCAACTTAAGGTGACTAATTGATTAATAAATTAATTTCTGAGATGTATTCAGCACTTCTTATGCTGAAGCCTCTAGACAATTTTATTTCTATAGAACACTTCTTCATATATTGCTGCACCTACATCTTAGCAATTTGGGGTAAAAAAGTAGGGTTGGAGGGGTCTTGGCATATTATCAATTCCTACATTGCCTCTTTCCCAATCCCTTCATATTAGCTTCAGATATAGTCCTCACAGATGCACAGTATGTTTTGCCTGGTGATGATATGAGCAATAGCATGTCTTCTAAGTGTAATCCCTCCAATGATGGAAGGAAATTACACTGAATAAATATAACCATAAACAGATCTTCAGTCAAAAATAACTTGCATCTCTAAGTAATCAAGCAGAAATTATCTTACGTTCAATCAGCTTCTGAATAACCTCATGTCTCTGTTCTTGTTTGCGATTATAACGCAAATAAACGCAGAGAGTTCGAGCAGCTGCTTTTTGAACTGGCAGGACATTCTTGAAAGAAATAAACGGGACACAATTACACATATCTGAAAAAAATATGACTAAAAAAATATAAAAATGCTAGAAGTAGAAAAGAATAGCTAAAAAGTAGCCTAATTTTATAAATTTTGAAATAATTGTCATAATGTCAGGGAGAATAAGGCCCATTCATGAGACACCTACTTCTTTATTCCTTCTGCCCAACTGGTACATTCAACTATTTCATAAGCGCCTTAAAGTATCCCATGTTTGCAAGGCACCTTCCGTATTGCAGATGTTAGAAAATAAAACTTAGAACATCTTCTCTTACAACAGATAGTTTTATTCTTGAATTAACTCAGTAAAATTTCAGACTAGTAGCTTTAAATCATTTATTTTAGGAATACAGTGTTCTTTCATAAAGAACAAACAATGTAAAGTAATGTATGGAATCAAGATAAAGAAGGCTATCTCAGAGGAAAACATTTTGATTTAACTAGAAACCAACTGATAATGAGCACAAGGAAAGGAAACAAGGCTTGGGTAGGAGGAAAAACATGATGAATTGTCACTCCAAATTTTGCTTCTCAGATGGCGGGAAGTTTTCAGAACAAATTCTCAGACTTTTATTAAAAAAAAGCTTCATATACCATATGCAAAAAGAAACAGTATTTTAAGATCAATAAAATACTACACATAGCAAATATTTGGTGGTCATTGCTCTAACTAGCATAAAAAAACCAAACAATGAGAAAGAGACAGGGGGGCTCACATTTGTCAAAATGATTGTCAACATTCTGTGAAGAAAACGGTAATAAATCTGATCACTTGATATGATATGAGGGAGACATGCATATTTTTGTAGTAACTTCTCATGAGTTCTCCATTTTAAAGAAGTTGCTGCTCTCTGTTCTGCTGCTGTTAATGCAGGAATCAAGTCAGGAATAGAGAGTAACTAGAAACAGAAATATAAACATTAATTTTACATTTTCTAGCTTTGAGTCATGTTACCATTCTTAAAAAGCACATCCAGACAATAAAAGAAGGTAAAAGATTTTAAGGGGTCATTTAATTCTTCTGCTCAGACAGGATCAACTGTGACCATTTCCACTAGATACTAGTCTAACTTGTTCTTAAAAAAAATAATTATTGGGCTTAAACAATCTTCCCTAAGCAGTAAATTCCACTTAACTAGTCCAAAAGCTATTCTAGTACCTAACTAAATACATTTTCATCTCCAACCCCTTCTCCTGACAAAGCAAAACTACACACTGTTCTCTGTGATACTCTTTTACAAGTACAAAGGCCATTACGCCTCAGTCTTCTGTTTCTCAAATCAAATGAAACTCATTTTTATTTCCACCCTCTTAATTTTTGCAGTTATTGTTCTCATTTCCCTAATTAATTTTAACAGGAATTATACACTTTTTCTCAGTGGGAGCCAAAGAATTTGGCCAAGCTAAGTTCTCTTTAGCACTAACAAAATTAAACACTGCCACATTGACAATGCATTTGCTACATACTAAATATATATATGTATGTATATATATATATATATATATATATATATATATATATATAGCTGTAAACATGTGACAAATTCAAATCTTAAACTACACTCTCATCTTCTGTCCATACAAGAAAATAAATTTATTCAGTTCTTATACTGTCACAATATCTCAATTTATCCATACATTTAGGAAGCATGTTCAAAACAGCATCTTGAAGCAAGAGATGATCGTTCCGGTTCCATCTTACAGGGGAGGAGTCATGGAATAAACCATCATCTGGAGCCACATGCAATTCAATTAGCAAAGTTGAGAGCTGAATGCAGATCTCTTAAATACTAATTCAGAGTCTTTACTTAGGAAATAGATTTCCTTCTAGCACAAGCTGTGTCTGAAAATGGCAACCATGGGCCATTGACACATCAATATAAAAAAGATTTGAAATTAGGTATTAGCTATCACTCCTTTAGCATGAAACCAAGTTTGTTTTCACTTAAGTGTGGTTAATTAGAAAAAGATCATTGATAAACTGCTAATTTTCATATTAAGTCTAATCTTTCAAAACTTTTAATTCTAAAGTTTATAGTCACCAATCAAAAAAAAACCAATAGAAACTTTGTATCTCTCCAAAGCAGAAACTAATCATGAAAGCTTTTTCATACCAAATATGTCTGAACTTTGCTACTACCTTCATTTAGAAAGGGAATTAAAAAAAAAAAAAAAAACAACAAAAAAACAGCCCATGAGAATACCCACCTTGCTTTCTGATCCATTGTTTTCTCCTCTGTTAGTCATTAGTTCAAGGATTTCAGGAAGGTGACCTACTAGGGCATCTAACACCTATTTAAAGAGAGGCTGCACTCAAATTAACTTGAATCCATTTTTAACTCTCACAACCATAACCCTGCTCACATCTCTTATATTGAAAAAAAAAAAAAAAGGAGAAGCACTGTAGTTCCATTGATGAGGACTGGGATTCAAAATTGGTATTTTCATGTAGAGAGTAATGTAAGTATTTCAGGTCTCAGTTTGGATTTATGTGATCATACAGTGTTTTCTAAACTCTCCGTAGCATACAGTATTTAAAAATGAACATTTGTCCTTAAGAAAGACCTATATTTCAGCAGGAGCAAAGAGCCTCAACAAATAAAAATAAATGCTTTTTTATGTTTGTCAGCTGTATCTTAAAAGTAATTTTTCCCATGTTAGGGAAAAAAGCAGTTGATACAAGAAACAGAATATATAGTCTACCTCCTTTCAAATGTTGTGAGACTTGATACTCGACAAGAAAAGTATGTAATTAAACATTTTTTGCATTCAGACTGAAATGGTATGTAAGATAGAGCTCATAATACTTGATATTATTCACATAAACATACAGGGATCAAAACAAGGAATTTTTCAAAATCACCACCTGCTTCTAAGTCTCAACTTTCAGATGTTCAACTTGAGAAATCTTCTAATATGGGTCAGAATTTCATAAACTGTAAGTGGATATTCTGGGAACACTTTTCATTTCCTTGAAAACATCTAACAAAAGGTACTGAAATAAAAAGCAGCACTTGAATACAAAAGTAATTTTCCATGCCATATCCAAAGATCCTCATACAAAACAAAAAGATCAATTACTGGAGTAACTGGTATCAGAGGAAATGGTGCTCTTGTCTCAACCATAAATATTTGCCTTTTTTCAATCTAAAAAAGTCTCACTATGTTGACTGCAATATAGCTAAGTGATTTATGTTTTATGCAGGTTACCTTGGACTGAAACTCTGTCTATAAATCTTGATCTTTGAACCATGCACAAATTCTCGTCTTCAGTTGGAGAATGAAAATAAAACAAAGCAAAAACCTTGAATGCTATCAACTATTATTTTAATATGGTAATAAAACCAAAACTTTTCAGAGTTTTTAAGGTAACAAATAATACAGCAATTAAAAGCATTTAGAATTAATATTTTTTAAAGCTAATAAATTCAGTGTGGGTCTACTAAATTCAAAGACCTTCCTATTTTCCTCCTTTACATTCACAGAGGGCTGGCATCTTTATACAGTGCCTGTGAAACACAAATAAAAGCTGTTGATCATTTCAAATTGTTACTCTACTGTCTTACTGCAGAGTTATTAAACATGAAGATAATCTGACTCAATGTAACAAGGAAAAGAAAGCTCCAATAAAAATGTATTACCTCCAATGACTCATCCTGTAATAGCATAACCAGTTCTTTATGTATTGTATACACATCCGAATTTAAAAGCTTAGCAACCTGAAAAATGACAGGAAGATAGCAAGGTGAAACATTCTTTAGTTCCATGGTACAACAACACATTTTGTACTTTAGAGCAAGCATGAAGAAGGGATGCAGAAAACTTTAATATCAGCCACCTAAGGTTGTGTGCTTTTCCACTGATCACAATAAAAATATGCTCATATAAAAAGAATATGAATCAAGAAACAGGTCTATTATCTAACTATGAAACATGCTTGCAGAATTAACTCCATTTCACATTTACCAAAAATGTTTAGGGCTGTATTGTAAGGCAAGAAACATTCCTTCTGGAATATTCAAATGCTCTTTAGGAGAATTAACAGTGAGCCTGCTGTATAATTTAGAAATGTAAAAATTGGCTTAGCCTATGCTGGATTTTCGATTTCCCCAACCCTTCCTTCTGAAGTTTCCATTGCTTCCTTCTTTGAGGTTTTTGACTGTGATTCACAAGTCTCATGTAAATTTCTAAAAAACACTAGCAGTCCATCTTCACACTTCTAAAGAGGTTTTAAAGCAAATATGAAACAAACTTAAGGAAGGAGATTTTTTTGCCATAAGGAATATTTAGATGATGTTTTTAATGTTTATTTAATTTAAGTATGCCAAGTGAAAATAAGAGTTTTCTTCCAATCAAGAAAAAGCTTTAAGGAGATGGCTACAGGGACTTTATTTTTTTAAAAAATAATCTAGCAGTGAATGCCATAAATTACTTATATTTGGCTGTCATGTGGTTGCCTAGTTATGCTGTTAAAATTAAATCACTGAGAACTAAAAGTACATTCAGATCCAGGTATAATTTCACAGGGTTACACATCTAACACAAAATATTATGTAGAATTAGATGTAAATTTTAGAATTTCAACAATTATGTTGGGTTATTATTCATTAAGAGAAGGTATCAACAGGTAATGAGAACTGGAAATCCATCCATCTTCCTTATAATGCTGGAAATAAAGTCGTTTGGGCCTCTATAGTTACTTAAATGTTTTCAGCAAACTGCTTAATTTACCAATTTCCCCAGCAACAAAATGGTATAAAAGCCAAGCTCAAGGCCTGAAACACAAGGATTCTCAGTAAAAGACTATGACAGCTTTGAAGATTTCCCTGTGTGGGTTTCTATATTCAGGAAAGTGCATATTCATTTCTGGAATTCACCCCATATAGTTAATATTACCTATGTATTTGTATGTTTTTAACTTTTACAAAAACAACTGAGAAGAACTTATACAAGCTGAATGGAATTATAAAAAGACATATGCTTTCACATCTGCATAAATTTCAAAGTAGTTTCATATTAAATTGAGAATTTAATTTTGATTTGTTCTACATAAATATTCCTCACAGAAGAACAGCATATGCCAGTAAAATGTACAATTATAAAGGTTTTCAGGTGCAGAAGTGGCAAGTTCCTTTCTCCCTTTTGTCTCATTGTTTTCTAATAGCATTGAAAGCCTTGAAATATTGTAACTCCTACAATTATTTCTGTTTGTGGTACTAGACCATTAAAAGTTTATTCTAGATTTTGCTCCTTAAAAGCTGACATAGCAGTACAACTTAAATAAACTAATGTGTCTGTATATGGGCAGTACACAGAGCTTAGAAGGGACTGAACACCTTTGACAAACTAAATTATTTCAATAGGTTTCCTCAAGTCTTTTTATTTCTAACAGTCAAAAATACAAGCTTAAAGAAGAAAACAAAATAAAATAGAACCACCTAAGTAGTAACACAGAATCATTGTGGACTTACTTCAAAGAAGCTTACGGCCATAGTATATCTGACAGGAACTTCAGGGTCATGACAAAGGCAGAAGAATATAGAATACAGTTCTAAATGGAAGTTCTTTGGATCCACAAAAACAATCATGGCCTGTGGAAAGATAAAGTCCTTTATTAACTACAAATCTGATGGTCCTACCAGAAATTATGAGATGAACTTGAGAGAAAATAGGTTGTTATTTTAAGGAGTAAGAGAGGAGTTTTTGATGGCCTTGTTAAAACACAGGCATCAGATGAAATCCAGAGTTGAGAACTAAACTGGATTTACGTTATCTTCCAGACATGCTGCAAACTTGTTTTCTTACAACACAGACTAAAACCACAAGATACAAAACCTTAGTTTTATAAATATAGTTAATGTTTCTACACACTGGCAAAAGCTGCAACTGGATACTTCAAAAACAGAGAACATTTTAGCAAGCAGCAAAGCAAGAATCTGAATTTCAACATGATTGTGTGTGTACATACCTTGGTTTTGCTCAAATAAACTAAGAGATGTCTACCTACACAGAGAGTACTTGCCTTTGAAAAGTGGAATAAAAATAACTGTCTACTGCTTCTTGGTGCAAACATATTTTCTTCAAATACAAATGCAGAACGTCAAAATACAAAGTAGATTTACAAAAACATGACTGGTATATTTAAAGATCTCACATAAAACTGAAGAGACTTTCTGTACTCAGGCAGGAACATGACTAAAACATGAATCTAACCATTCAGATTCAATTTTCAACTCCCTAGAAGGACATGACACACAGTGAATGTGAAAGTGTAACTTCAGGAGCTTCAAAACTAGGGACTCTTATGTAGCCATTTTCTTGAAGCCTTTGTGCTAAGAGTCTGGAGAAAATGTGTGGGAAAGAACAAGAAAAAGTAATCTCTTACAACAGCATTCACTCAGTGAAAATTTACCAATAATTTTCTGAGGGTCTGCAAAGAGTAATCTTTGCTGGTAATTCTTTTGGACAACCTCATTAACTTGAACTTTGCAGGACAGAGGTAGAATCTACCTAACAATGAACAACTTGAAAGTAACTATCACTCATGCAGTCCTTATTAGTGAACTATATGCACAACACAAAATAGTTAACCTGAAGTTAACACTACTTACTGGAAAATTGTAAGCACAGTTCTTCCTCACTGAAATATACTTCTTTTCCTGTTCCAGAGTTTGAAGTTGTAGTTGATTATCATTGTGTCCATTTTCCTGCTGTAAACCCAGTGTGGAAAGTTTCTTATAAAATTCCAAAAACCGCAAGTGCTGTTCAGGAGTAAAAATGCCTCAAAAAAACAAAACAAAAGAAAACAGCAAACTTTCCTCATTACAAATGCTATTAATAATGTCCCCAAACAAACCTCATTTAAAAATCTATCTAACATGCTGCTTTTATCCTTTCTCCCCCCACCCTGAGTCTGGCAGAGTATGATCAGTTCACAAAGCACTCAGAACAAACCGAAAGGCAACTAGCAAGAAGAATGAAAAATTACAAGAGCATTAGTAATAAGAGAATAATCAAGGAAAGGCTCAATTTTCTGCCTGAGAGGGAGAGAAGCTATCAGTGATTGATACTAAGAAGGGTGAAATGCTTAAAGTTTTTATTTTCTTTCTGAAATTCCACTAGTATCATCAGGCTCAGTACAATTAATAACTGTGACAAAGATTCAACCTTTAAGTAGAGAAGGAACAGGACAGTGAATCCTTAAACATGAGAGGTTTTCAAAATGTGCAGAGTCAGATGGGCTTCATTCCAGTATTCAAAAGTATTTAAGGACTAGCTGCTGAAATGATAAATAAGTCAGAAGAGAGAAAGGCTGAAGTGGTTCTGACATTTAATAGCTGGAGAAAGGAAGGACATCACTACAGATCAGTCACATTTTTGAAAAAATTGAAACACAAAAGAAAATCCAAAAACCTACTTCTAAATACCAAAGAGAAAACACAAAAATAGCAGTAACCAACACGACATAAGGAAAACTTGTCAAACTGACTCAATTTCCTTCTAGCATGGAGTAACAGGATCTGTGAAACAAAAGTCATTAAAGATCATGTTTTTCACGAGTAAGATAAGGTAACAGGAAGGAGAGACTAAAAACTTAAAAGTGCTCCAAAACTGCTTGGAAAAATAACTAAGAGAAAGTTACCCACTTATCACTGACAAGAAAGACAACTGTATAAAGAAAGGTCTATCTAGTTCTGGTAATATTCAGTATTTTCATTTATTTTTCGGGTGTTGGATGAGAGACTTTGCTTATTCGGTACTCTGATAACATCAACCAAGGACAGAGATTGCTGATTCTTCAGAAGACAGAGTGAAAAATGTGTATATCTTGCAATATATCTCACAAGACATGTGAAATAACCCTTTCACTTTGTTCAGCTGTCCTGAGGCATAACACTTCAAGAAAAACACGCACTTGCCAAACAGAGTGCAGAGGTGAAGTGAGATCAGCAATTAAAGTCATTCAACCTAGAGAAAAGAAGACTGGAAAGACATGATAAATACAGGATGGACTGTCCTAACTCTCTGTTTCTAGAAATAACACTTTGACACTGTGGAACAGCCATTTCAAGTAATTTGTAGTGAAGCAACAGTCACTTTTGATCATGAAGGATCACTTCAAAGAGCTGTAAGGAAGATCAAAGGTTTTTAAGAGTCTAGGGGGAAATTATAATGCAAAACCATGATTCTGTGATGTCACTCCACATGTAATATATGGTGGGCAGAATTATCAAGGATACATCTGCTGTGCTCAAGTGAAAATCTGAGCACAAATTATGGGCACAAAAATTATGGGTACAGATTTAGCCTCAGCTGCAACATGGGAAATCCACATGCCATTAGGTCTCCTTTCTTCCCTAAAATTCCTTATGGGCCACACTCTGTAATGTGCCTTAAAAGGGAGATCAAGTGAATATACAAAGTTCATACTGTTTTCAAAGGTTTCTAGTTTCAAAAATTCAGTAATCCAAATAACAAGATGAAGAATACCCAAATAAATAATTCAAACCAATAAACATAAACCACCATGTTTCCATCTCTGACACTGTCTAAACAAACAAAAAAAACCCCAACAAATAATAAGCAGATGGTCACCCTAAGAGGAAATTTCAAAAATCCAGTATTTGTGCAACAGATGATGTCAAACTTTTAGTTACATATTTTCTTTACTAATTACCATTCCACTGGATACACTCAGATCTGGATAATTTTCAAGGGTTTCAAATTCTCCAATATTCCCTCATTTTTAAGTCTATTTAAAAATAAATTAAATCATACCATACAATCCATTACACAGTTTTCCTAAATGGAAGGACAAAGAAACTAGGATAGATTCATCTGCTTTGAAGGATTTTTCACAGAATGATTTCACTAATGGGAGAACAGTTTGACTCCTGTCATCTGAAAAACAAAACAAATTTTCAGAGTTAGCCATTTGTCAAAACTTAAAATAAGGGCACAGATATTTATGCATTTTGATTGTTTTAAATAAAATCATTGTATTAAAATGTTCAAGTTAGATCAATAATGAAATTCATCAAAGAACTATAGCTGAACAAAGTAGTTAGGCTGGCCTGAAGAAATACTTTGGTATCATGAGAAAGAAATCCCAGAATATAATTTGGGGTCATCTACCTTCAAAAATGTTAATTTTCTAGGTCAGTCACAAAAGTAAAAGCCACACAACCCAAATTTCTAGAAACACATTCTTTACAAACCCATAAATAACCCCTGATTGCTTTCTCTAAGCTTTTTACAATAGCTCAAAGCAGTAGTTACAGCAATTGGGGTTGGGGGATGAGGAGTGAAGACTGAGGGGTGCAAAGAGAAGCACAGACATGATAGCATCAATCCAAAGGCTCTGGAATTTGAAAATTAGCCTACTATCATATTTACTGATACAAACCCTAGTTGCTAAGAAGCCCATTTATGGTATTCTCCCCAAAACTATCTTATTTTCTCTTTTTGTTATCTACTCCTCTATATGGCTTAAATGTAACAATGCATTGTAGTAATTCATCACCAAGTTCCTGTACAGTAAATATTTGTTGAGCTAACATCTTGCATTGTGTATTGATAGCATTAATTAAATACAATAAAATACTAGCAACCCAATATTCCCAAAATTTATACCGTAATTTTATTCATTCCATTTAGCCACATTACATTAGAAACTTGGAATACAGCAATTGATTTCATTTACAACTGGTTCACCTCCCTTAAAATATTCCATGTATAAAGCACTGCAAGTCATGAAATAGAAGGAAACATAAAAGATACAACAATAAAAATATCAAATCAGAAATGTCTGAAGAATACAGAGAGAACAAAATGCATTTAAATACAAGTTACTCCAAAGCACTAAGAACTTGACTAGCAAGCCTAAATTAAATCCTCACCTCCATCAAACATATCAAGCAGATTCACTAATGTCTCAAAAGCTGCAAGGCGGACGCTGCTGCCCTCATCTCTTGCCAGTTCTACTAACTCAGGAAGCACCACAGTTTTTGTTAGTTCTGTCCTGCAACATAAGGGAAGCAGTCAAAAGAAAACTTACAATGAAATAATAGTGTCACAGCAAAACAGAATTCTTTCTTGAAATATTCATTTAGAATTCTTTTGGATAATCAAGAATAAAAAATTGACAAAGCTCTAAGGAAAATAAAATCAAATAAAACCCTTCAGTAAATTTAAGGACTTTTTGTCAGCCAAAGAAACATAGCAATCTAAAATGTGAAACTTCATCACTAAAAAAGCATTCAAACTAGCTCAAAATAAATCAGAGAAAATGTAGTCTGAAAAAATCAAAGGAGTCCAGCTACTTCACTGTGTCACTAAGAAGACTCTTCTGATCAAATATGCTCAATATGATGCTCCAAAGCCGAAAATTGCTAAGCATGAGTCATGTTGGATTGAAGTGTCTGGAAATCTTATACTTCAAAGATGAGAAAGGGTTGTGCTTGTCCTTTTCTGCCTTGGTAATTACTAGCACTGCCTGTGTGCATGGGACAGTCCTGAGAACTTGAATCTATACAATGGCAGCAGATTGTTATATTACAGACTGTCTCAGTAATCAAAATTTAATCAGAGAGGTCACAAAAGAGGAGTGAAATACTCCTGACACAGAAAAATTTGTTCCTGGAATAAGTAAGATGAAAGGATATTTGTTTCTTGGAGCAAAAGTACAGCTTCTGTAGAAGCTACCAAGCAGCACAATTTCCCATGTCCCAGTGTATAACTGATTTTTGGCTACTTTAAGAGGTTAGAAAATATTTTCTCCAGCCTTACTATCAAGAACTAGGAAGGCAAATCCACTATTTTCACACAATTTTTTTTTGATAGTCAAGTTCTGGTGTTTGACTTTGTCTGCATTTGAGTTAAGAAGCCCAGCCTGTCCTGCTCTCACAGACGAGCTCTTTGTCTGCTTGTCAATTAGTGAAAAGACTTGAAGCACCTCAAGAATGGGACCTCAGCAACTTCTAGTACTGGGGGATCTCGCTCTCAGCATTTGTAATGCCCAAGACATAAAACTTCTCTGATAAAATTACACTGCATGAGTATTAATCAAGATGACAAAACCAAAACTAAGTATGACACTTTGAGCAACTTTGGGTATGTAGAGTTTAGACTGTCATTTCAGTCATAGTTTTTAATACTGAACTCATCATAACTTTCAGGATGCTGAAATAAAAATGCCCGAAATATCCCTTCCAATCAGACTAATGTAGTAACAACTGCCCCTTTTGTAAATCAGTATGAACAACAATACTTTAAAATTATTATAATCAGCATTAAAGTGATTTGGACTTTACAGAATTTATTATTATTACAAACAAAACAAGCGGTAGCTTAACAGTATTCTTTGAAAAACATATTAAACATTCAAATAAAATTACAATAAAATGACTTATCCTTTAGTGGTAACATCACTAACTAGTAAAAATAAGCATTAGGACTATTGTCAAATTGTATCTTCAATATGTACCTAAACAATGCTCATTTCTGTTTAGTTAATTGTTTTTATTTACCTACTACCTATTTATCCTCAACATGAAACACTGAAGTAGCTTACATACTGAAAATATTGCACGTTCACCATTTCTTATGAGATTAAAGTATCTAAAGGATTGGGGAGGGATTAGGCAAAAATCTCAGACAGAGAACAGACTATACAAACACATTAATGCTAAAAATAAATGTTTTTGAGAAAAAATCATAGAAAAACATACAGGACAGACCACTAATTGATAACAAAGTATTTAGCCCTATCAAACCCACTATTCTAAAATGGGGTAAATTAGCAGTAATACTGGTCTTTGTCACTGTTTAACACATACTTTGTTTTAAAACTTTAAGATACCACATAAAATAAATGAAATTTAGTTGATTGTAAAGACACTAAACAAAATTAAGAGAATTTCCTTTCCAATAATGTCACTTATTAGTATCAGATACAGCCACCTTGTTAGAAACGAAAACAAGGTTTTTGGTTCTTCATTAACACTGCTTAGTATATGCTGAACTTTAGCTGCATTTGGAGGAGGAGTGATGAAAATTACACAACTGCACACATTTAGTTATTATTTTAACATCTGGATGTATATAACCTATCTCAAAAGTAAAATAAAACTACTGAAAGCAAAGGCACACAGATCCATACAAACTGTTAGTTCTTCTTAAAGGCTACTACCATAATAATTTTCCTAGCTGTTTAAGGAATATTGTCTAACTATACGCGTATCCTAGATAGGAGCTACTTTACTAACATACTTTTACTATTAAAAAAATAAATTGCCACATTATGCATCAGAAATAATTTTCAAAGCCAAATTCATGTGCTTACTTCTCAGATCTTGACTAAAGCAGAGGTTAACTGAGAATTTTAGAGGAGCCCATGGAAATGGAGAGAGCATCTCAAATAAGACACCATGGATTGAGCAAGAAACAAATGAGAAAAGAGGAATGAAGGTGATTGAGATAGACAAAAAAATGCTCAGGGGAGGACTACATCCTAAATCAAAACTCAGGAACAGGGGGGAGGTGGTAAGTTTTTTGTTTTTTTTTCAATTGCTAACATGTTATTGTGGATATCCACTTTGATAGCATCAAAAATCTTCAAACAGGTAGAACCATCTCTCCTTTCAAAATTCAGTAGTTATGAATAAAAACACCAGGCTACTCCCTGGAGATAAACAAAATCCTCTTTTCCTCTCATCTTTAATGTCCCATTAAACAGAATTCAATTCTGTGGTGCATAAAGATACATGAAACCCATTCATACAGTAAAAATAAATGCAAGTTCAAATTATTCAGTAATTGAGTTTAGTAAAATGTATGTTAAATTCCCAGTTTTACAAATATCAACAATATTGACAAATAGTACCTTTCTTTTCTGTAATCACAAGTTCTTCTATATTCAAAGCCATTCAATATGGCAAACGTTAGAATGATTTATCATGCTAACCTATGTTTTGATATAAAAGAGAACAAGTACAAAAACAAATGGGAAACTTTACTGGGATGAATAATAATGTATTTCCAATATTATTCACACCCTCTGAACTTCTGCAGGACAAGCACTTTGCAGAAGAGGTGCCTAAAGCACATATTTAAAATTATTTTTTATTCAAAAAAGACAAATTTTATAGGAATCTAGAAATTACTAACCTGCATGACCTTACCAAAACAAAGTTAAATCAAGTACCTGACAGCAATGCCTAGTTCTTGCTGTGAATTCCCTATATCTGAACAAGCTAAAATACTGTCTGAACACACACTTTTCCTGTATTCCACATGGTTGAGAAGTAAAGTGCAGGGTTTTTTGGTGGATTTTTTTTTCTTTTTTTTTCTGATAACTCAGAATCTAAACCACAGTATAATTCTCCTTTAAAAAAACCCTTTCCACAAACAATGTACCCACAAACTAAAGTACATACTTACCATATCTTTCAAATTACATTTTAGTTTCAGCCTCACTCTTGAATTTGCTCATAGATTTAGCATTTCAAAAGCCAGAGGGACACTGAAGAACTAATCTATGACTTTTGTCTAACACAGGGTAGGGAATTTTATAACTTCAAGTCTGTAGAAGAAGTTACTGCTTTTTCTACTCCCTGACACAGTAACAGGTTTACAGACCTCTAATTTTAAAACATTTTTTCATTCAGAGACCAATCCTGTGTAGGTAATTAACATTTCTTTTATTAAAATAAAAGTTTCAGACTTTTTCCATTCCTATACATGGATATTGAAGGTCTTCAAGCTTAGAGTAAAAGTTGATACTGAACTGAAATTGCTTAAAAAAATCATTTAGCATCTTTCTCAGAAAACTGCACAGTAATTATTAGAAACTGCTAATACTTGCCATAATCCTCTTCCATTTTTAAATAAGCCAAATCCCATCAATGGAAAATTGAGATGATTTCAAGAAGCTATAGATGAAGTCATTATTTACAAAAAACTGTCAGTTTTATGGTTCAGCAATTTTACTGTAAAAGAGAAAGAAAAATCTAAAAGTGGAAAAGAGCCAACTGCCAACAGCCAATTCCTAAGAACACATCTGTACACTCCAAATTCATTATTGAATATGCATGAATTCAACAATTTTAAAAGGGGATTTAGGTTACCACTAAATATTTCAGAGAAAGAGCTTGCATTTGGCAAATTGTACTCACCCTATTCCTCGAGCTATATGTTCCAGTTGCCGACACATGCAAGTTCTAACTTCATATTCCACATCCTGGCACAGAGATTTTACCAATGGAAGAACCTCTCTTTTAATACTAAAAATGTGAACATTTTTTATTAATATACAGAACAAGAATATGTAAAATCCATTCAGTAGTACTCAAACTTTACTCATATATTACTTGCAATGGTAATTTTTTAAAAATTAATTTATCATACATGATAGATGATTTTTCTGAGAATTTGCAATTATAAAAGAATACCATACATCAGATGCAAATATGTGCTGTAAAGAAATATGAAAAGGACAATTTACTGTCATTAGCATTTCCTCATATTTCATCTATTATTTTTCTTAAACTACAAAAATAGTAGGTAGGCTTAGAGGCGCTGTCCTCATTTAATAAACATCTTCAGTACAACTTTTTGAACAGCCACTGAAAGAATATAAGGAATTGTATAAATGGAAATGCAAATCCCCATTAAATGTGAGCAATACCTCATCTCTGGTATGCAGGTTATCACCAAAGAGATAATTGGGAAGAAAGAAGAAAAAGAATTTAAGATTAAAAGTTCGAGTACTGCAATGTCTTCATGCAAGTAGACCAAGTATTCATATTAAATCAGTGGCAGATATAAAATAATGACTTTGATTTCTATTTAAGTAAAAACACATACTACAACTTGGCAGAATCAGCCATTGGGTTTCCTGCCCAAGATGCTGTCACGAGTATTCATAAAGTATCTTTATGAATACTCGTGTTGTTGCAAAACTCAGGAGAAATAATATATAGGCACAGACAAGAAAATTTTCAAGCCAGCCTGCACAGCTTCCACTCATTCTGGTGAAAACTAATTTACTTCTTACAAAAATATTTGGCCTCAAGTTTCAATAAACTGTACAAAGCCTTGGAAGTTTGGCATTTTAGAACAGTCTGAAGTAAGGGCTCCTTATAAAGAAAATGAATTTGTAATTAGCTGTTGGAACACTGGCACAGAGGGCAGAGTAACTGATGTTCTATGACAAGGACCAGACTTTCTCAATACTGTATAAAATAACCTGGGATTAACACAAAATAGAAATTAAATGTTTTTAATTACAGTATAAATATTATGAGGAAAAATTGTGCTATTCTGAAGAAGAAAGTGAAGATATGCTTATACCTTGCCTACTCCTTCTAAGGGCTGGATAGTATCAGGTAAAAACAAAGGTTCCTGATAGACCTCCATATAATTAAGGATAGAAAAAAATAGACCTACATGTTAAATTTGGTTAGATAATGAAAAATTAGGAATGGAATTCTTTTGTTTATTACAAGAAACTCTAAGGTGGTGAAATTGTGTTTTGTCCCTGTAAATTGCAGAGAAATCCATTGTTTGGCTTATTTTTTAGTAAGAAAAATTATATGAAAGAATGGCATGAAAATCATATCCATTCAAACCAGTGAAAGAACACATAAACTGAAGTTATGAACTGAAGAACATAAGGAAATCTGAATATGCTAGTTACATATGGAACATTTTTTATTATTAATTAATATCCAGATAAAGGAATCTGCAAAAAGAAAGCATTTAATTCTTGTAACAAGTCTACTTTTCTTGTAGTAATTTTTGTCCACTATCAAAGAAATACTGGTTTATATTGTGGAATGAAAATATATTTTCAGTTTACTTACATATGAGCTTCAAATTTTTTAGCTACTTTTCCCATGATTTTACAACTAACTAAACGGGACTGAAGTGTTTGAGAAAGCTGTGCTTTGGAAACAAGTGGATTCAGGATCTATAGGAAAAAAAAAACAAGCCATGAACAGAAGTATTGTGATCATTAAATAAAGTACTCTTCTTAAAAAAAAGCTCTAAAAAAAGATATCCCAGCTGTCATCAGCCTATTCATGAATTAATCAATACTAAAGTAATGGTACCTATGTACATTAATAGTCTATTGGAAACCCATATTTAATATTCAGTGCTCCTATAGAATATTAAAACTCTATATTGGCACAAATAGCAGTTCATGATTCAAGTCACAGTTACAAGTTTACAACTGTCTACTTGTGACTTTATTTTGTGACTAAGTTGTCACAAATGAATATTTAGAGGAATATTTAAATAAATATTTAAATGAATATTTAGAGGTATTAACTGGTAGTTTTCACAAAAGTCTCTCTGAGGTTCTTGTAAGTTTTCCCAGAAAACGCCTCTTTCAATGAGAAGTTTTACAGCAAGAAACCCTCTCAATTACCCACACTTTAGGGATCTGCAGGAAAGAGGTTTAAATTCCACACAGACACAGAAAAACTGCATCTTTGCTATCACTTATTGGATCACCCCTGTAATGCCAGAAACAAACTAAGAAAGGCTTGCAGAACACCATATTTAGATCTGTTATTGTTTGCCTAGAAATAATCACAGAAATCCAGGTGCCAGGCCAAGGAAAGCATTACAGACAGATAACTCCTGTAGTCTGCCACAGCTCCCCAGTCTTTTGTGCAGAGCTCCACAAAAAGGTAATATACAGGGCAGGAAAGTCCAACAATATTCCAAAAACATTTTCCTTCTCCTCTTAACAGCTAAAATTTTGAGACGAGAAAATCTTACCGCCGTAAGGACAAATCGATCCTCCAAACTAGATTAGTACATAAGGTATGCTTCTAACTATAACACTACACAAAGAAATATATAATTAGCTATTTACAAAACTGTATTTTACTTATTTGGACTTTGAATTATGACAGCAGACACACCATGCCCAGAAATACTAACTCCAGCTAGTGACCTACACACAGCCTCACCCGTGAAGTGGCCTTTGCCAGAGAAACTATATGGGGTTAGACTGACCTTTGGTCTGACACACACACCTTTCCTTATGTCCTTGGGATCTGTGATTGTCCTAGAATTTTTACTTGCAAAAACCCCCAAAACAGCTAGAATATTCCAAATTTCTGATACAAAGATACTTCAAGTAACAGAGAAGGTCCCTATTTAGATTCAGGTTTCTGTACAGCTGCTGAATCAACACTGTTTTATCAGTTGTGATTTTCCAAAAGGAAATGTTTGTGGAAAATTACAGATATGTTCCTAGAGACAAAACAGCGAAGAAACTCCATTTTGTTTAAATGGCAACTTTAAAATGACACTGCAATTAGATTTTTGACTATTGGGGTTATTTGACTAGAATAATTTCCCTGTGTTCCTTCCAACCTAATTTTTCACCCTCTAGGAGTTTATTTTTTAAACAATTCTGGATTTCAATTTCCCACTAACTTTAATGAGAATACTTATACTACACGATCATATATTTAAATTTCCATAGTGTTTTAAATTATAAACACAGTAAATATGCCTGTTGCAAAGCTTTTAAACTTAACAATGAAATAAGAATACTTAAAACAAAACTGAATACATTAGCTGACAAAAGGGGAGTGACATTACAACTCAGTGACAGATTTCTCTCCTCTTTCTTGAGCTACAGTGAAAAATTAAGTGATTGTGGTGCATTAGCATTTTGGTTCATCAAGAAAAACTGAAATACACAAAGAAATGGATCTCCAGCATTCAGTTCCATTTAGCAGATATGAGAATTTCAGTCCAATAGCAAAGAAAATGTAGTTTCTTCACAAAGACACAGAACAAGATAGTATCCTTTAAACCAGGAAAGTATACAGCAAAACATGTTACTGAGAATACACAGAGCAGTGGAAGTGTTACAGAAAATTGACTTTATTTGCTGAAGAACACCACATTTTTTTAACAGGACCTTCCTGTCTCACCTTTTAACATGCTCCTCTCTCACAGGATGTTCCACAACTATTACTATTTTCACAGGTATAGAACTGCCACAAATCTTACAGAAGTGAATAAAACTTGCAGGGAAATATAATGTTATAAACTCATTTTTTCTTAGCATAAGTGAGAGATTATTTTTACCTCATGTCTGACAGTTTCTTTTGGTAAAGCTTCTATTACAGCAAGAAGAGTTTCTAACCATGCATTGCTGACACCTGTTCAAAACAAAAGGGTTATATATTATATAATCCATGTTATATGTGATATTATACATACAGCAACTACAACAAAACACACCTCAGTTTTACCAAATTTGTTCTAACTTTTTACACACACCTCTTCAAGGAGCTATGTACCTAAAACCCAATAAATTAGCATCCAAGACTTCAAACTAAGAAGTAGGATAGGTGGGAAGCAAATTCTGTCCCCATTTTCCCCCCCTTCAATTCCTGTAATAAATTAATAATGATCCTGTTTGTTTTGTAAAGCTAATTTCCTTCATTTAGAAGCATATTCTTTCCTTATGCCCACTGAAACTTTCTAGTTTTACAGGAGGACTTTTTTCTTTTTTTCCTTTGTCTTCTAAAAATAGTGTTGAAAAGAATCAGAAAATTAATCAACACAGAAGAAATATCAACCATCCTCCCTCCATCTTTACAGCAACAAAATTTTGGTACTTCCAGAGAAGCTCTAACTCAGTGAAAACTTCAGATTTAGTCCTTCAGTCAAAGTGGGTTTGGTTTTTTTTCTTCAATGAGAATTACATTCAAATATCATTATGGAAGTGGTCAGCATGCAAAAATCTTTTCATTCATGCAAGTCTAGATACAAAGTCACAGTGATTGCACTCACTGCTTTATCCAGTATTATATGGTCACTAAGGAAACAAAACATACAGAAGTCATCAGTCACCAGAGTCGCTGTACAGCCCTGACCTGCATCTCTGTGTTCCAGGTTCTGGAGAATGATGTGCAGGAAGGAGTGAGAGTATGTATGAATGGACACCGACTCCTCTTGCAGAACCGTCAAAAATGAAACAGCAGCTGTTAACTGCATTTCCACTCCTGCAACATGCAGAACCTCCTGTATGATTACAAATTATATCAATTTAAAGCATGAAGCAGAAATGTACATTCACTTTTAGAATTAATATGCAACAAGCTGAGTAAACTAAAAAATTCAATGTAAAATTATTTTCTCTTAACAGCAATTTCCTTGCACCTATTAGAATTTCCCATAGAATGAATATTTTAAGAAAAAAATTAATTATAATATTTATTTTATTCAGTTTTAATATTTTTGTGACTTCCAGTTTCATCAATGCATACGTATGAATTTTTCTGCTTTACAAAAGGAGAGCTAAAAACTGACAGGCCAACAATTGCACTTCTACTGCTAATGCACGTGAATTAAAAAGTATTTAATTCAATGAGAGACACTAAAATAGCAGAAGACAACTTAAATTTTGTCCCTTGACAACTAACATGAAACGCAAATAAAAAAGAACATATATAGAGTCTCAAGAATAAAGCAAGATGGACTAGAATATCTAGCTAATTCAGCATTTAGTACTTCTGAGCTTTAACTCACAAGAATAGAATTAATTTTCAGCTGTGTTTAAAATCATAAATTCAAAAGTTAAACCAAGACAATAAAGGGATTAAATACTACTATTTTTTAAAATTAAACAAAAAGGCAATTTGAATTTTAAATTTCAGATTTATGAGCAGAACTGGCATGATGCATACAATGCATAGCATTCACTGTATTAGTAACTATAAATATGTATCAGCTAGGTGAACATTCCACTTGTTTACTTCTCTAAATGTATCTATTTCATGAGATAAGTTAATTGTTCTACTACTAAAATATTACACTCATTTTACGGGTCATTCCAAACTCAAAAAGTTTAAAGTCTATACTTCCTACTTCACATTTTATATACATGGTTTTGTTTCTTTTTTAAAGTGCTTGAGATAACAGCACTTTCTCAGATCACTTGCCAAAAATCAAAAATAAGCTGATCTTTTAATCTGAAATAAAAATAAGCCTAGATCAGATTAAGAAAACATTCATTATGCACCTAAGTGCATGGCTGCTTATGGATTGGACAGGTCCACTCTTTGCTGGGTTAAAACCTGGCTGCATGACCAGGTCCAAGGAGTGTTGGTGAACAGAGTTAGATCCAGCTGGCAGCCGGTCACAAGGGGTGCTCTCCAGGACTGAGTGTCGGAGACAATCCTGTTTAATATCTTTACTGATGACCTGGTCAAGGAGATCGAGTGCACCCTCAGTCAGATTGCAGATGACGCCAAGTTGGGTGGGAGTGTTGATCTGCTGGAGGAGAGGAAGGCTCTGCAGAGGGATGTGGACTGGCTGGATTGGGCTGAGGCCAGTGGTACAAGGCTCAACAAGGACAAGTGGTGGGCCCTGCACCTGGGTCACAACAACCCCAGGCAGTGCTACAGACCTGGGGCAGAGGAGCTGGAAAGTGACTTTCTTCACTGTAAAAGTGGTCAGGCACTGGAACAGGCTGCCATGGAAGCTGAGGGAGTCACTGTTCCTGGAAGTATTCAAAAGGCATGTGGATATGGAACCCCAGGACATGTTTCAATGATGAACATGGTGGTGCTGGGTAAACAGCTGGACTCAATGATCTTAGGACTTTTCCAACTTTAATCATTCTATAATTCTAAGTATTATATAAAAGAGGAAATCTGCTGAGAAAATGGTTTGTAGACAACGTCTGAGATTTTTAATAGATTTGGAAAAAACAGAAGTTTTCATTCCACAAATGTCAACCAGTCTGTATGTGCAACTGTGCAATTATTAGTTTATCTGTTCAAGGAGAACAATTACTTATCTGACCTGTCTCAGTTTATGGCCATGTTTATTTCTAAAAGGATTCTCTGTGTCCTTGCCCACCCAAATGAAAAAAAGAAACTGCACTGAGCTGCTTACTGAAGTGTGATAAAATATTTGCTTTCAATAGCCATGGAAACTGCCCTCTTATTATTTCCACAGCCTATCTCTGTCCTTGTTCCTCCACTGCTAATACAGCCACAGCCAAGAAAGAATAGGGACACCCACCAATTTTGCATTTTGAATACTTTTGGGATCAGAATATCTGTCCATACTGCTCTGGAATTCTGGTTTACAGTTGTTCAAAAAAACATCCCCAAGATAATCAAAAGCACTACCTATGCACAGTAGATGCCAACAGAGCAGTGCACACCAGAAAATAATGGGGCAGTACCAGGTTAAGAGTTGGACTTGATGAACCTGAAGGTCATTTCCAACCTAAATGATTCTATGATTCTATGAGTTCAGTTTTATGTACATATTCACTTTGTATGCAATACAAACAGGGTTACTTACCAACAAACAAAGTTTCCAAATAGTCTCCTCCACAGATCCACACAACTCTGGATAGTCATGTGTGAGAACACATTCTCTGGATGTGCCTCCTCATGGACCTCGGAAGACATTGAAATGTAAATTTCTACATTGCTTATACACCTGCCTGCATTGATGGTTGCACTCAGAACTGCACTGTTCAGCATTTGAAAATGTATGGGTCTCCTCTTTCCATTTTCACTGAACTCAAGTTGAGTAACTTAAATTTACTTGATATAAATTTATTTATTTAGAAAGTAATGCATTTTTCTATACATGGATGCTCCACAGATTTTCAATCTGCAGGAAAAAAAGTTTTTCCTGTCTTATTCAGACAAGTGTATTTAATGGAATTTAAGGGTATTAGCATGTTCTTGACTATCTCAATGTCCACAGGTTAAACTCAGGCATCAAATCTTACAAAATTTAGAAAGCCTAGTTTGTTCCATTAATTGGAAAAAAAGAAATTTACCTCCAGTTTAAATGCACATTTTGTCCTGCAACAACAGAATTCTCTTGAAAGAATGCTGCAAACAGGAACATAGTCAAAACAATTTAGTAATTGTGTTGATATAATACAAATTTTCATTTAAGACTAAGAGACACAGAAATAATGGAGATTACAGAAACTCAAGAATACAAAGAGAATGGACCTCAGAACCAATGTTAGGTATAAAGACGGGGGAAAATCACCCCATTTCTTCTTAAACTGTAAAATCAACTATGGAAAAAGAAAAGCTTTCAAGAGGAGACTGATATATTAGGAAAATAAGTAACTGTAAAAATGAGTTTGATCAGACAACACTGAATAAAGCTTGATGTATACACCACAACAAGAATAGCCATAGTTTGAAAGGAGCCATTTGGTTTACAAAGAGAAATGTTGAAAAGAATGTCTAAGCTCTCCCTAAATCTGCATTTCAATGACTTCCAAAGTTCGTGAGGAGGTGCATGCAGAAATCCAGAGTGGGATTCCCTATAAAAAAGAACCCATACAAGGATGCCACTTCATTTTAACTGCAGAATTTTAAAAAATATGGCTGAATCTCATTCCTACATAAACATCTAAATTATATACAGTGTATTCGTTGTATTAGCATAACCAAAATACTGACACCTAATAGTTACTTATGTTATATTTATTGGTATATTGATTTTGCTCATCTGAGACCTAAAACACATGTTAAATATATAAAGAGTCTGTGATATAGCTTAAATTTAGTTAGCCTTTCCAGAATGACAAGCAATTGCATACACCCATTTCTATATTTATAGAAGCAACCAAGTTCATCAATTTCTCACAAATGAAATACAAACTTGTAATATATCCAGCTAGAATATTCCTTGCATTTATCTTCTTTTATCTGAATAACCCTCAGCTCTAATAAAAATAGTATTTATTTTTGCTTTGGGTTTCTGCAAGTATGCTAAACCAGTACACTATGGTGACAATACTTTCAAATAAATAGCCCACTGAAACTACTACATAATTCATTTTTCATGAGCCAGTTGGAATTCACAAATGATTTTTCCCAATTTAAAGAAGGGGAACCAAGTGCAGTAATTTAAATCAGCTTATTTCCCTGCAATGCCAGATTACATTTGCAAGACTCAAATCGCAGTTGAGTTCAATTATGCCTTTATAGACTATTAAAGTTTCCATTTAATGGAATAAGAACAAGGATAAGAGAAAAAAATAGGTCAAGTTAATGATGCCAAATACTGCTTTGCAGCTAAAAGTGCAGTGTACATGGCTACAGAACTATACTTCTATTAAAGATTAAATATTAGATAGCAGAACACCATTGAAAAACTGGCTTTATAAAAGCATTGCCACAGCAAGAAACTTATCTCATATCAGAAAGTTTCAATTTATAAAGCTTAAACCTGAAAGGAATGCTTAGATTTATACTGACCTCATTATATTTTACTCTTTTACCTCTGCCTGGAGCCTATTAACTTAGGTTTCATTTAATTTATCATCTAGGAAGGCATCCAGTTTGGGTTTAAATGACACTGTAAGATGAAAACCACACTATTTTCCTCAGTAATTTGCTCAAAGATTGATTGCATTTATTATTAAAGTTGGCTGCTTCATTTCTAATATTTCTGTCTTCAAATCCTGATGCTTCTTTCTTCATATACTGTTTTCAGCTGAATGTCCTTTAATATTATACAGGAAGATACTTTTACAAAGTAATTAAGTACTGCCTGATCTAAGATCACACTGAGACCCAAATTCTACAGTACAAATATTTTCCAGGCCCTAGGCCCTGTTCATGCTCCATCCCTATATAAAAAACCTAGAATCAAAACCTATATTCCAATATTAGACTTTTTATTGAAGACAGACTAAGGCCACCACTTCTCTACACTCTGAAAAATAAGGGTAAAAAATCCCTGGTGTTTCTTATTTTTCCTTCATTTCAGGGAGAACTCTACTCTCAACACAGAAACACCAGAGGCAAAAATGGATTCAATATGTTAAACATAAAAAAAACCAAACCAACTTTTCTGGAAGCCAGTTAGGCTGGTTTAGGAAAGACTGCATTAAATATCTCAGAATAACATGTTAGTAACTGCAGATGCTTTGTGTAAGTTGAAGGGTTTTCAATTTCTTTGCAACTTCAAGTCATTCTTCTCAAAGCATTTTTAAACATATACATATTTAAACAAAATGTCCCCTGCACCTTGAAGCACAGAACATAACTAGAAAGCACTTTAATGTTTTCTAAACAATTGTCAGTCTATACTAGTCCTTAGTTCTAAGAAGAGCTATTTTCTCGACCATTTGTTGACTTCAAATATTAATCAGACAAAAATTGGAACAGGTCCTCTTCAGAAACAGGAGTTTCCTGGAATCATAGAGATTTCAGGAGATAATATGAAGTTGAGAGGTGATGTCTGATATTCACAGAATGGTTGAGGCTGGAAGGGGTCTCTGGAGATCATTTTGTCTAACCCCCCTGCTCAAACAGGGCCACTCAGAGCTAGGACATGCTCCGACTGCTTTTGAATACCTCCAGGGAGGGAAACAGTAACATCTCTGGGCAACTTGTGCCAGTGCTCGATCACCCTCAGAGTGAAATAGTGTTTCTTGATTTCCAGAAGGAATCTCCTGTGCTTCTGTTTGTGCCCACTGTGCCTCTGGTCCTGTCACTGGGTACCACTGCACAGAGCTTGGCTTTTTCAGGTATTTGCATATGTTGATAAGATCCTCACTAAGACTTTCTTCTGCAGGGTATTTTGAATAATCTCAGCCCTCTCAGTCTCTCCTTATAGGAGAAATGCTCCAGCAGTCCCTTAATCCTCTTTATGACCCTTCATTATCCTCTCCTGTTATGGGGAGCCCAGAACTGGATACAGTGCTACAGGTGGAGTACAAGGGAGGGATCACCTTCCTACTGCTGGCAATGTCCTGCCTAATGCAGCCCAGGATGTTTTGCTGCAGGGGAACATTGCTGGCTCATGTTCAACTTGGGGACCACCAGGACTCTCATGTGCTCTTCTGCAAAAGCAGCTTGTCAGCTGGATGGCCCCCAGCATATACTGGTGTACAGAACATTATGGAGTACACCTATCACATGGAACCTAAGTCCTTCTTGCAACAGGGCTTGCATTTAAATACACTACAGAAGAATATTTGCTAAGTAATCATGGTAAGGACAATAAAAATATTTGTTCCTCATCTTTCAGTCAATCAATTCATAACAATGTGCAGGATATTACTCATTAAATTAGTTTTTCACAAATGTTGAATTATCCCTTGAGCACCATCTTCCTTAACATTAGAGAACAGAGGGAGGATTCAGTTTAAGAGCAATTCCACAGACAATAGGAAGTATACCAACAAAGTTTTCATAATACGACTCTTTTTAATTCTTTTATTAATGTGATGTTATGGCACCTGCCTTGAAAGTAAAGGGAAAAAAAATAGCTGAGACAGGTTTCCAAAATTAAGTAATTAATTTTTGAAAACTTCAGCAAAGAAAACAATGAAACATATAATGACAATTTAGCTGGAACAAACAAATTAATTTTTGCATGGGCCTACTTTGCTATTTAGTAATCATCTCCTTGGTAGATAGAAAATTCACACAAGCATGTGAGTCAGCCATCTCACCATTCTTACTAATATAATTATACATTTTCCTATACCTGGCAATAAGAATTGGATATACAGAAAGAAAACTCAAAGCAGCTATTAACTTCTCACCCCTAATGTGCTTAAGGCAGAAAGGACAACATAGTCAAGGAGACCCTTAGCATAAGTCTACATTTCATGTCAATCTATTTTAGATCATCAAACTAATAGTAAGCTTGAGTCAGTAACTAGTTAAATTCTTCATGTGTCAGGTGATCTAAATATTCTTGTTAAGCATTAGTTACTTCCAACAAGAAAGTAACATTCCTATTGGAAAATCGTGTTAAAAAGGGAGAGATTTTAAATTATATGGGGATTAAAATGCTGAATTAAAAAAGTGTCCTGGCAAAATCGTAACTGAATCATATTATTGAAAATGTCAAACATTAATAGTATTAATTCTGGGGGGTTTTCCCTGTTGTGACATTTTTAAAAAATATAATTAATACCTGTAATACTTCATAAATTCAATGAATTAATGTGAAGAACTATTAGACATACCCCTCTCAAAAAGTGAGTTTGCAACAAAAATAGGAATTTTTTTTTGCCTTTCTTAAAATATGTAAGCTTACAGAAAAAGACACATTCAAACCTCATTACACAAAACTTACTCTGATTTTTGGTAAAACCCGACGAAGTGTTTCAGCAGGATTCTGTCGCATAAGGACGGGAAGATTTGCCACTACACTTGTTCCTTGGATATCCTGACCAGAACTTACAAAAACAAATGGACACAATACATTACTCTGTTTGAAGATTAATAAATCACAGCTTTCATTTTAAAAAAACTCAAACAACAAGAACAAACCTACACTACTCAGGTTTTTCATGTAGGATGGGAAGGAAATGGTAGGTAGCAATGAAGAAAGAGCATGAGATGAAAAAAAATTACTCAAGTGGATAAACTTCTAGAATAAAATCAGAAACAGAAGGAATCTGCAAGTCAAAAGTAAAAATAAAACTAAACATCAACATACCCTTTTCCATTTTTTTTTCTTTAGTGAAACATGAGCTCAGGAATGGGACTAGAGGGGACTAGATACATAAATTGGTCACAGGACCGGAAAGTTGCACAACCACCTTCCCATTTTGTTTTGTCTCTGAAGTATGTTAGGGAATTCACCGTTAAGGTGTAGAGCCTTTCTGCAGTATTTAGATCTGAAAAGATCTTTATATCTTCCACTAGTGCTCTACATCATCCTCAACATTCACATCTTTCAAAAGCTCAAATGAAATTATAGGTACAGTCAATCAGGCCAGTTTAGATATATTTTGTTAAATGTATACAAATATGCTTTTCAAAATTAGGATATGTTTGTATAATCCAGAAACAAAAGTAAAATCTTTGGCTAAAATCCACAGAGACTAAAATACCCTGACAGAAATATTGTAATATCCTACTAGGAAGCTTTTTTTCCTTTGCATTCCATAATTTCAAACAGCAATTAGGTATCATCAATATTAACTTAGCTGTGTCTAGTAAACTTCAGTGTAAAATTCTTTGAAAGAAAGAATTCTTAATGATCCTTGCAAAGATAATTTTTCATGTTAGAAGGCAGTACCCTCCAGATGATTAAGTATAGGGTTGATGGCAGGAATTCAAATCCTCTTTGCAAGGTGGAGAGTCACACGCCCTCCAATTCACTTATGTTTTAGGTTTCCATTCTGCAAACAGATGTGATTACCTAACTCACCAATTACACACTATCATTCTGTATATGGGCCCTAACAGTGGAAAACCTCTGCCCCAACAAAACCTTTACCCTCCAGAAAGAGTAAATCTTGCTATGGCAGATAAGTCTCCCTTTTTTTCTCTTTTTTGCCTACAGAATAACACAGAGTGCCTGTCATCTCAAAGTATGTGACTAAAGCACATATGATGGAATTAACCTAGTCTTAGATTGCGCAGGTCGGCCTCCAAGATAAATTTCCCTTATAATCAATGGAGAGAAATAAGGCTCAATAAAAAGCAATTTATCTCGGCCTAAACAGCTGAGATGGTCAGTGCCCCTGCAGTGCTTTTTATCACTTACAAAGGCAGACAGATAAAGTCTCTCTCCCATGTGTAGCTGTGCTGTAAGTAAATATTGGCTCCTGCCCAGAGACACACATCACAAGCCTTAGTCCTACAGGAGCTCATGTTTATGCTCAGATTCATCACTGCAAGTAGTTCCACTGATTTCTCACAGAATAATGTATTAGAATCATAGAATATCTTCATAGGAGAAGATCCATAAGGATCAAGTCCAACACTCTGCACCTCACAGGACTACCTAAAACTAAATGATATGACTGAAAGCATCGTCAAGACTTTCCATGAACTCTGATGGGCTTGGTGCTGTGACCACTTGTGTGAAGGAGTGCTGTGACTGCTCCCCACCGTGAGGAGTCTTTTCCAGTGACTGACCACCCCCTCAGTGAAGAACCTTTTCCTAATGTCTAAACTGAACTCGAACACCTTTAGAAATGCTTGTGGGATTATAGCTGCTAACTATTATTATTAATTTGGGACAAAAATAAAACATTTCTACTTCCCAGGGCAATCAAGAAGAATCAGAGAATATTCTGACTTGGAAGAGATTCACAAGGATCATCAAGTCCAATTCTTAATTGAATGGCTTGTATGGGGATCAAACCTGCAACCTTGGCATTATTAACATCATGCTCTAACCAACTGAACTGATCTCAGGGTCAAATCCACTACAAACTTAGTAAAGGTAATAACTGTTCTAAAAAAGTGCTACACACCATGAATGGCAGGAACCGGTACTTCTGCCTTTTCTTTTTTTCATGGATCATGTACACCTTAAATATTAAATAGATAAGAATGCAAATAGAAGATTTATCCTAAATCCTAAACTGGGTAACAAGTGAGCAAAAAGCTGTGAACACTGTACTGAGGTTATCACACATTGCTGTCATCGAGGCTGCAACATTCTGACCCACTGAGCAAAATCTGGATATAATTCCCAAAGCAGACACTTCACCTTTATTGTGCCTATGTATTTACAATAATAAAGAGCAAACCAAAATTACAGCTGAGGATGGAGCTTAACACAGATGGAAAAAAATTACACTGAAATTCAAAATATCAGAGTGTAGTAACAAAAATATTAATTAAAAAAATTTAACTGGCTGAAAACAAGACAAATTTCAGCTACATGTTTTCAAGGGGAAGTGAAAAAGGCTTGAAAGAGCATAAAACCAATCACCATTCCTGTATTTTGAATATGTGTTCTATTTTCTCTTTGTATATCCCTTACTTTAGGAATACAGAAAATTGCTAACCCAACACTATAGTTTTTTAATACAGTGTGTATTCCAACAGAAAATGCACCAGTATTTTAATCCTCTCTTAAGACTAACAACTCATGTAAAATTAAGCTGATGTTATTTTCTTAAAAATTTTCTGGTTAGTTACTATATACACTCCTCTATATTTATTACTGTTGTCTGTAAATGTTGACAAGTTTTGATAGGGCAAAGCTACACCAAAGCCCTTTTTAATGCCATTCAGAACCAGCAAGAATGGATGACAGTTTAGACATTCAGACTGCTTTTAATATTAGCACTTCTGTAATCTCAATTGGTAAATATGTATGAGCACTCTCAATCAAAAAGTGTCTTCCAGTAAAGCCTGAACTCAATGAAAGAACAGTACTCTGTGAACTACTGAAAATTAACTTAACTTAATAACTGGTATACTTCCAACTCACAACATTTTTGTATTATTCAAAGTCATTTTATTAACTAATTTAAAGCCACGAATTGCGAAGTCTTTCATGTTTATGGAAGATTCCTGGGAGTATCTACATGCTAATTCCAGTGAAACTATAAAGCAGAACTGAGAAATCCAGAGCACCCAGGGTGCAAAAGAGTCACAGAGTGGATGAGGCCCACAACTTATGATACAACTTTCAAGGAGTGCATACCTTTGTGTTATCCAGTAAACATGCATAAGTTCAAGGTAACTTGGAGAAGCTATTTCATTGAAAATTTTATTCATTTTGTATCAAGATGGAAGAAATCCTAAATGCTCTTCTAACTAAAATGCTACCTTTATCCATCAAAATGCAAAGAAAAGGGAAGCATTTCCCTTTAAAACAGAAATTCTTAGTATCTGGCTTGCTGCCAATTAAGGATGTGAAGCAGGAGGCATTTCAACACCTACACAGTCTGTAATTTTCCAACTGCAGAAGATTTGTCTTCTATTTCTACCAAAAGAGCTGCACTATAGTTTTTCTTTAAATATTAAAGACTTCAGAATTATAGTGAATTATTGCTAAATGCTCAGATGTAGACATTTTGTACTAATAAATTAAAATAAATGCTAAGTCTTTTCTTCAGAATCACAGTGAGCTCAATGTAATGAAAGTGCTATTCCTTTATTAACAGTACTAACTATAGAAGAACACAACAGAGCCCTATAGTTAGAAGTAATTTAGCTCAACCTCTTTTGTTCTAGCAAAATCCAGGTACCTAACATCATTTAAATATAAAATTTCAGGACTCATCTTCTAAGTTCAGCCTACAGGAGACCCCAGTGACTTTACAATACTGGGAATACTCAAGCAGGGAGGAAAGCTCTCATGCCTGAACACTTCTGTCCTAACACTTACCGCCTGTGTGACACCAGCTACTCGCTGCTGACTGGTGGTACCCAAACTGGTCGAATTGCACGATCCATTGAAGAGCACTCCTCAAACACTTCTCAAGCACAAGCAGAGTACCAACCCTTTCCTTCTACCCCCCGTATTTGGTTTTATTTGTTTCTTCTACCTTCATAAATGAAGTCCACATGATATTTGGGACTACTTTGAGCCTGGAGTAAAACCTCCTAGAAACCATTTACAAACATACGAAGGACAAAAAAGTGCCTGGGAGTAGTCAGCCTGGATTCGAGAAGGGGAAATCATGCCTGACCATCCAACTTTGCAACCTTCTACAACATGATGACTGGCTGACATGATGGAAGTTGTTTAACATTTCAGCAAGGCTTTTGACATTGTCTCCCATTATTTTCCCATAAATAAACCAATGGAGTACAAGCTAGACAAGTAGAAAGTGATGTGGACTGAAAACTCAGTGAGCCTAATGGGCTGTGGTGAGTGACAAGGAAGCCACCCAGAGGTGCTTTACCTCATGGGTCTACTGGGGGTAATTATTTTCATTAATGACCTGGATGATGGGACAGAGTGCACCCTCTAGTTAGTATGCAGATGACACAAAACCAGAAGGAGCGCTTGACAGGCCAAATGACTGTGCTGATTCAACAAACTGGAGAAACAAACCAACAGGGATATTTTAAAGTTCAACAGCAGGAAATGCAAGTTCTGTAGTCATGGAGGAATACCCCTGTGCACCAGTAGAGGCAGGGGCAAGCCAACTGGAAAGCAGCTTGGCAGGGAAGGACCTGGAGGTCCCAGTGGACACAAAGATGACCAGGGGCCAACAATGTGTTCTTGCAGCAAAGGTAGCTGACAGCATCCTGCACTGCACTCAAAAGAACATCACCAGCAGCTCCAGGAAAGCGAATATTCTTCTCTATTCAACACAAGGATCTCATAGACAGGCAGCAGTGAGTCCATTGAAGGGCTACTAAAATGATTAAGTGATTACAGCATCTAATAGTTGAGAAGCTTAGATAACAGGAATTTTTAATCTTGAGAAGAGAAAGCCTGAGGGCCCTATTTAATATGTATAAAATCTGATATGATACACTAAAGAAGAAAGAGGCAGATTCTTCCCAGTGGTGCCCAGTGACAGGATGAGAAGCAATGGAAACAAATACAACAAACAGGAAGTTCCACTTAAACCTTTTAAAAAAAAGTTCCTCTATGTCAGTGTTCAAATATTGGAATGAGCTGCCCACACAGGCAGTACAGTCTCCATCCACAGGATTTAAAGTCCTGAATTCAGGACAAGACTGAATATATTGCTCTAATTGACACTACATTCAGTAGGGTGGTGGACTAGATGATCTCAGAGGTCCCTTCCCACAAAAACTTATTATGATTATATTTAAGATAGGTGTTTCCAATTGTACAAACTTTCATCAAGCTCAGGGAAGACAACAAGATTTCTTAGATTAATTTTTAAACCATTTTTAAAAACAAATTCCACAAAATAAGAACAAAGAAAACTTTTAAAAGTCCTTGGGTAATCAATTAGAAACATTTATATCTGGAAATGGATGGAAGAACTACAGTTCCTTTTACAGCATGAAGAAAGTTTAATCACTGAATGTTCCCCAAGACAATATTACCACAGAGGAGCTTGAAAAAGAGAAGATAGATTTCCATCTCTCCCTCCTTCATTCACATTAGCCTGCAAAACAGGATGACAAGAGCATAACAGAGTACTGTAAAGAAGACTAAGGTACAATGTTTACCCAAGCACTAACTAAAGCCCTGTTTCTGAACAGATTTGTCTTTAACACTGTGGCTAACTGTTCCAGTTGAGCAAAAATGGTTTGTTAAATAGCCCTTGGTGAAACAACTACTGAAGTCCATGCTTTGTGTAAGTTTTCACAAGCCAAGAAGTTCTGATGGATGGCTGCAGAGGATTACAGATTTAACACCCTATAAGTGATGTTATTTTCAGTGCAAGATTATAAAATGTTCTGTGTTGGTATTAATCTGCATTTGTTGAAAAGAGAAGTAAAAATTTATCAACTTCAATGAGTGAGGGACTAGAATAGCAAGATTAAAAAATTTAATGAAGTATTCAGTAATTAACTGGGTAGTAGAAGACAAAATTAACAAAGAACATAGAAACTTGAAAAAGGGTGCCTGGAGGTTGTGGAGACATTCATAACTCATCTGGACAATGTCTGGCACAACCTGATCTAACATCTAATTACATCAGACTTGGAAGTTGGCCCTATTTTAAGCAAGGCATTGGACCAAATGACTTCCAGGGGTCCCCAACATCTTAAACTACCCTGTGACTGCAATTCGTAAATCCTAGATTTAATTTCCTATTTGTATAAAAGCTCAGTATCTGACAAAATTTATCCTATTCAGAATGATTCATTTTCAATTGTCCTTCCAGGACTTCTGTTCTTCTGTACAATAATCTACTGTTGTCAAGGCAAACTAGAAATCCAGATAAATACTCCTGTCAATAGGATCAAAATGTGTGGCCTGTAAAACCTCCTTTAAGAATCCCCTTTATTTTATGGTGAACATGTTTACATAGCAATCTTTCCTATGCAGGTGGGTAGACACAGACTTAAAATTGTTACACTGCTTTCTTGGTACTCATTTTACTAAGTGAAAATTAACACTTTTACCAGGGTGAGGGTTTTTTGTTTTGTCTTTGATTGACTTATTTAAGTTTTTTAGTAACAAAAAGGGCAAAAAAATCTAGAACGCAGAAAAGTGTCTTGAAATCACAAATAGTGATGTGTCATTTTAAGACTAGTTTTCATTTTATTTTAAGGAGAATACTCTTTTGATAAAATACAATCTGGTATATTCTGTAGAAATACAATCCTTTTTTTAGACTGCTGCAAAGCAGTAACTTTCCTTTTATTTCATGTTATGTATCCATACATTTCAATTATACTTCTTTAAACATAAATTATATAAGAGGAGTATCTGAACATCTATTTGACATTTACTGTAGTAAGTATCATAAACAGAGCCAGTCCCGTGAAAAAATCTGTCATATTGTTAAAATAAATTCCTTAAGAGTCTCAGTTGAACAAACACAGAGAATTGTGAGCTGTACAATTACTAACACAGCTTTGACTCTATACATTACAAGGGAGATTTTACAGACCATAAGTGCTGTACAAAATTCTTTGTACAATATGGTCATCCTCCATCATGTTGCTAATTCAAATAAAAAGTACCTGGAATCAAAATTATCAGATAATTTGCCCTAGTACTTGAAACAGCAAAGATAAACAAGATATTTGGGACATATTTTTAAAATCAGATATCTGATGTAGCAAATTGTTTACATTTGTGGTATTGTACAGCAACTCCTAAAAAAAGGAGGCTTCCTTCTCAAAAGAAGTTAGTACAAGAATTTAAAAACTTTACTCATTTACACACACATACATAGATCTATGAACATATGAACTATTTTATATATTATAGCTAATCTTGTGTATTAAAATACAATATTGGGGTTCCTAAACTGTATATGCTGAACTTTCTTCACTGTAATAAAATCTTCTGAAGATCAGTTAGCTGGGCACCACCCTGATCAACCTCAAAACTAATTTAAATTCTCCTACAAGCCAGTGGCTTTTTTTCTATGCACTAATACACTATACCATTTATGTATGCAAGACTTTATATATATGAAATTTACAGAAATTCTAGAACAGGGATATAAACCAATCTAAGTCCAAGATTGTGATGGGGCCAAAGAAGCATCAGGCAGTTGTCTTTTAACTCTTCCCTCCTTTCCTCTCTTCCTTTGTTGTCTAGCCAGAGCAAATAAGGAGAAGAAACGTTATTTTTAGGCTTCTGTAACTTTGCTGAAAATAAAATAGAATAAAATTAACCTGAAACTGTAACACCATATTAGTATCAATTTTCAAGAAGTCAGAAGTCCTAATAGTATCATAGACTGAGCGTCTCCTTTCAATTGACATTGTAACCCTTTTCCAGTAAAATCCAATTTTCAACCCCCTTTTCTCATCCTAATCTTCTGCTTAAGACATATGTGCCCATGGCATTTTATAGCACATCTGAATAAAGTTTACACAGTCTATATACTAAGAAACCAATCTCATGTTAGTACATACCTGAACATGCAACACTACACAAGAAGCTTCCAGTGCAATTAAAGTAAGAATAAACCCCCCAGATTTAGCTGCACAGTAGTTTTGTACTCACAGTAACTTTGTTTACCAAGATCAGTTTGATCAACTGAGTTTGTTATTTCTGTTTGCTTTCTGCACATCTGTCAAAGTGAGAAAAGAGAATGTCTAATTCATATAGATACTCCTTTCTGTTCCTGAGCCAAAACAAAAGTGATGTAGTGACACAATAATTTCATTCTTCCTAATATCATCTGTTTCTGTGAGTTTATACACTAATTATTGTGAGTAAATATAAAGTTTTTCTCCCTTGAATTAAAAAACGTTTCAAGAATATAAAAAGTGCCTCAAAGGAACATATTTTTCATCAACATATCAATGTTATCAACTCCTAGAAGATAAATGTTTCCTCTTCCTTAGAGACCTATAACACATATTGCATTTTGTATGGTCTCTGGGTAGAATTCATCTTGGCATTTTTTATTTTGAGTCCATACTTGACAAGTAAAATCAAGATCAACTTTTCACTCCAGGATCAAGATAATGCAATTTCCCATTCCCAGGTGATATAGCAAAAATGAGCTAGGAGCTGGGATTATTCTTCATTCTGCCAGCCCTCATTCACTCACCCAGAATTTATAATTTTCACTTTCAACATGATTTTTCATTTTACAGCATGCATTATGTGATATAAGAAGTTTTCTGAAAAAGTACAAGGCCTGCAATTTTTCTACACTGAAAATGAAAAGAAAAAAAAATCACAGATGCTAAGCAAATTCTAGAAGGGCAAATTACTTCTATTGACCTAAATTTCTCTCATAGTCTAATTTAGACACAGGATCTCTTTTCATTCTCCAGCCTTTTTTTTTAATACCAATATATTTCATGTGCACAGTTAGCTATTTGTGGCATCAGAGAGATGAAAACTTTAAATGACCTAATAAACAGTAAAATATACTTAGAGTCTCCTTCAGCTTGTGGGTCGTACATGTGTGGGGCACTATAAACAGCAGATCCAAAACTACCACCTTATTACCATGTGTTTGTCTTTCTATCATGCCTTCTCATCCTCTCTGACTATAAAATATTCCATCTTGTACCAATTCCATATTTTTTTTCATAGCAACTCTAATTCAATAGTTGTGGAAACTGATGAAAATAATAGTTTCTTGAACTAGAAAGCCATAGCTACATATTTCAATCTCTCTTTCAGTAAACTAATTCATGGGTCTAAAAATTTGTCAATTTTTTCAAGATTTATTGACAGCTCTAACAGATCTCAACCCTTGCTTCGAGTCTCCTCAATAATTTTAAAACAAATGATACTATACTAATTCCATTAGGAATTCCTCTGCACACCATTAAGAAAAGCACATTAAAGGTTAGGAAAGCAACTGTTACTGGTCTTTCTGTCTTTATCCGCCTGGCTACATATAAAAGACTTTTCTGTATAAGGAATAGCTTGTTTTAATATGAAGACCATGGTAAAAGGCTGAAATAATCATAACCATCTAAGAATTAAAGTCCAAGCAGAACTTTTTACCTGTATTTCAAAAAAATCAAACTTTTAGAATAAGCTTGTAAGTTCCATAACAACAAAACCGAACTTGCTGCAGCAAACAGTAAAACACAGACAAATGGTAAATAAAACATACTTTGCTCATGAGTTCACCAGCACCTTTCAAAATCACAGACTGGATCAAAAGAAAATGAAAATTTAAAAGACCCATACAGACACTATAAATAACACTGAGTACAGAATGAACATACAGTGTTATAGTACAGTGAACAAATGAAAAGCTATGAGGAAAATAAATATAAAAAAATCTAAATAGACCAGACCCAAAGGTTTGAAGCTTTATCCCTCATATGTAAAAGGAACATATCTAGATATCTTAGATATTGTATATAGATATGCCTATACATCTACATATTGCAGGTACATAGGTATCACACCTAATAAGTTCAGCTTATGTTCCAATTTGAAAAATGTAGGAGTATATTTGTAAGCACTGAAAAATGTATCTGAAATTTTAGAAAACTCTTCTGAAGCTTTAGCTGTAGAAGCAGCTTTATTCCCAACCAAGGAAATCTATCTGTGGGCTCCAAATTACTTCAAACGGTTAAGTTTCTATAAAATTATTGCTGTCATACTCAAGGGGCCTGGTGACTCAAAAAAAATAATTAGAAAATGAACAAAAAACTGTGAATTTACTCTTAATATGAGCTAGCTTTCAGACAAATCAGAAGTGGAAAACCTTGCTGGTTCCTTCTATCAATTATTCAAGTAGTATTCATAGTAGTAGTATTCATATTTTCAAGCAGTATTGGACATCTAGTTGAGACTGATGTAGTTACGTGCATCAGCAATACAACACCAAATAGCAAACTCCAGAGCTGCTTTATCATCCATTAGAAGCAACCATAGATCAAAGGCAGCTTTCTGAGGTAAACATGTAAATAACTAATAACTGCTTCAATTTCAAGCTGTTGCTGATTCATGTTCTGTAAAACAAAAAAGTGCTTTTCTCGATTCATGCTAACTTTGGGAATTAGGATGAAATTCGGGGACACAATTAAAATGAAGAGTCAGCAATGTCCCCCAAAAATATTTGAGATTTGTTCCATATAGCTTGGAGTGAATAAACAACCAAACCAGATAATACAATTAACATAATAAACAAATCGAAGCGATGACACAAGTCTTTCAAATTTCCAGCTCTCTGGCAGAATAATTTCAAAAAGTAGATAAAAATGAGCATTATACATACTGATAATTAATCCATATTGCATCCATGTTAAAGTCATTATGAACACACCATCAGAAATCTCCTATCTACTTGTGCTGGTTTTGGCTGGTAGAGTTAAATTTCTTCACCGTGGCTAGTATGAGGCTATGTTTTGGATTTGTGCTGAATACAGGGTTGGTAATACAGAGGTTTTTTGCTTTTACCTGCTTAAATAGAGCAAGGCCTTTTCTGCTCTTCACACTGCCACGCTGGCGAGGAGGCGGAGAGTGCATGGGAGGCTGGGAGTGGACACAGCTGGGACAGGTAACCCAAAGTGACCAAAGGGATATTCCAGACCATATGACATCATGGTCAGTATATAAAGTGGGAGGAAGAAGGAGGAAGGGGGGGACTTTTGGAGAGATGGCATTTGTCTGCCCAAGTATCTGTGTAAGGTGGCCCTGCTCTCCTGAAGATGGCTGAACACCTGCCTGCCCATGGGAAGCAGTGAATTAATTCCCTGATTTTCTTTGCTTGAGTGTGTGGTTTTGCTTTCCCTATTAAACTGTCTTTATCTCGGCCCACATGTTTTCTGGCTTTTACCCTTCCTTTTCTCTCCCAGATCCATTCCCACTGGTGGGGGAGTGAGTGAGCGGCTGCGTCAGGCTTGGTTGCTGGCTGGGGTTACACCACACTACTCGATTATGTTTAATTAATTATAATCCTAATAACATAGCCTAGCTTCAAAATCACTACAATAATCTTAAATAGCCTTTTGTTAGACTATTTTTTCCTGACATGCTCATATTTTAACTTACTTCTAATGGTACAATTATACCAAAAGAGTTGACATTCTGCAATGGAAAGACTAAATAAAAGTATTTACCAGCAATTCCACCTACATTTACTAAAATTAGTACAAAACCATCTCTGGAAGAAAAGAATATCTCTTTCCTTTGAATGCAAGTCAGATATGTTCATATCATCCTTCACAGCATATACTCAGTGTCAGCCACCAGAATATCTGGCTTATCTATTTACTATATTAGTATTAATATCATTCTGATGAAGAAAAAGTTGCATGAAAAAAAAAATAACAGTAAAAGGCAACCACTGATACAATACCATTTGCATACCATCCCTACACACACACACACCCCTCTATATTTTGTTACTAAAAAAGAACAGAATTAACTGATCACTAAAAGGTGCAGGACAGTAAATTTTTAGTATAAATGCATGGCGGAATATTAACAAAACATATTATTTTCATGAACAATACTTTTATTAGGTATCTGATGCAAGTGGATATCTGTTGGCAGAATCTACCTTACACACAGCATACAGTGCTTAAGATAACAATGTTACTCTAATACATAAAGAGCTCCAAAGTTCTGTGTAAGTACCATAGGCCTACACAATTCTTCACAGATGTCATACAAACCATCTCAACTGGTATCCAATGTGTAGTGCCCTGAAGACAATGAACTTAAGGCAAACCTTCAGTAACAGGCATGAGGGCAAAGAAAACTAAAATAAGATGCAAGGGAAGGAGCAGCATTTGGGGAAAAAACAGTCTTTTGTAGGGTGGACTCTAAAAGTGGGAGCAAAAGAATTAAAAACAACCCCACCTAGTATTCGTATCCTTTAACCAAAAAGGAGGTAAAGTGAGTCATGAACATCTCAAATGACCCATGAAATACTAAAATCTACTTAGAATATTTTTAAACTCATCGATCGTAGAAGTGCAGGGCATCACACACAATAGATCCAAAAGCTTCCACATTCCAGCTTTTCATTTAAAAAGACCAAAAACACTTTCTTCATTTAATCAGGAGGTAAGACGAGGCAATTGAAAAGTATTTATTAATACCTTTGGAATGGGCAATAAATAAGTAAGATAAACAGACCTGGATATTAATTTTATTGATCAATATACTCTCTAACACAGCATTTTCAATAGGTGGGATGGTTCAAATGATTAAAGCAGTATGCACCTAATAATTTATTACAAACTCCTGATGCAAGTATTTTCTTTGTGTATAATACAACAAGCTTGCAAGGTGCAAAAGAAGTTACAAGTAAACCTTAAATTACATCTACATCTGGTTTTACATTGTGATAAAAATAAGAGGAAATAGACATACTCTTGGATTAAAACCTCTAGTAAAGAAGCAGGGTAATTTTAAGTATTCATATTTCTTTTCTCCATTGATTTAGTGGTTAGCACTTGATGCAGTTGCAAAACCAAAAATAAATTTAAATCTTGCCCTGAAGACTATAATCTAACTTCTAGCTCCCTAAATGGCAGAAAAATAGGTATCCTAATCCTGAGCTTTGAAATTAAATTACATAAAAGAGATAAACTGTTTACAACAGAAGAATTTTGGTGCAAGCAGCAATGAGGCAGTGACTCATGTTTTGCTATTTAATATGGACGTAAATCCTCCCCCTCAAAAAGCTCAGTTACAATTTCAGCAGTGAAAATGGCACCTTTTCTGTTTCTCCCTTTAAAGACAGCATTTTTATCTCCAAGGCTGTACAACAATGTAAGTAATATTACCATGTAAATAAGCACATTAAAGCAGATGCCTTTCACATTTCTCTTTTACATATGTTTATTCTGTCAGAGACAATACACTCAATTTGTATTTATAAACAAACACAGCTATCATGTTTAAAGCATTTTCTTACTATCCCTAGTTCAGCCTTCTCAATATATTCTTGGTAACAGAAGTTACCAAACAATTTCAGCAGGGAGGAGAAGAGAAAAAAACAATATATACTACCTTGGAAAGTCAGACCACAAGCAGGTCAGCTGAACTTCTCATGCAGCACAAGCAAACAGTAAATCATCCCATTTTGTAAACATAAACTAAAGCAAGCAAAATGCAATGTTATGACTGAGTAAGTTTAAATAAAATGTCTGAAGCATTTACAAGCACCTTCCTGGCTACTCTAAGTAGATTAAATCAGTAAAACAATCCCTGGTTACTATACTCAGCTTGTGTTCATACACGCTTAAAATGATGCAATTCCATTCATGCCAGTTCATCCGTCCCTGCTTACACACTGCCTGAATCTGACTTTCTTATGCTATGGTAAATTTAAGAACACTGGAAGAACAGGGAAATAGGCATACAGAGAAACACTGGGGCTAAAATCCCACTGTAGCATGTTTCTGTAAACAAAACTACTGTTATTTCAGAATTATGCAATGACTAAGAAGTATTGTCTGTCTGTACTTTGTTAGGAAATGGGTAGGTACCTAAATCCCATTAGTGTGTAAGGAGTAGATGTTGCCGAAGATGGGCAGGATGATTCCAACAATAGTTAATGAGTTCAATAAAGCACAGCTGTTCCCCTTGGCCTTGCTCTGAATTGATACGACCGACAAGGAATGACTCAGTTCATCTCTACACGAGAGTTGTACACATTCTCAGAATCCACAGTCACGTAACATGGAATAAAGAACTGTTGCTGAAACAACTGCTACCAAGATACGGAGACATATATCCAGAGCCTGGTATTTTTATTCCTTAACATTAACCCCTTGCAGGGTAATGTTTTGCAAAGAGAAACATGCAGAAACATTTATTTGAAAGCAAAAGAAGCTAAATGAAGAATTTAAATAAGAATACCTGTGCCATTCAAGAGTCCATTCAAATAATCACAGGGATTTGAAATATCTGGTACACTTTCCTGCTTATGTAAAAGTATCAGGCAGAGGCAATAAAGCATGTCTCAGACAGATGTACCCAAGAAATTTAGCAGGAGTTTCCAAGTGGTTCTTTGCATCTTCCCTCATTCTGTTTAATTATTACTCATAAAGCAGAAAGATAATTTTCTTCTGTATATAGATATGTTCATCTAATAGGCTATAAGGAACTAGGATTCAATGGGAAAAACTCTATCTTGTCAAGAAGTGTCTCCATGAGAGCAGCAAGGACATTCATGAAGAGAGGAGCAAGCTCAAGAACTGCAACGAACATGACAGCCATGTAAAACTAGTTTTAAGAGACTGAGGCATAACAGTTAGAGAACCCTTATTTTCAAAGCCTGCAAAGGATACTGTTACTGTTCAGACTGGAAAGGCCCATACACAACCTGATCCAGGAAGGCAATGCAGATCGGGGTGTTGGGGAAGAAAGGGAGAATCAAGACGTGAGAATCCACTGACGTGTTAATTCTCAAAGGGTGGGTTTTAAGAACAACTCAGTTACATACACATCGGGGTGTTGGGGAAGAAAGGGAGAATCAAGACGTGAGAATCCACTGACGTGTTAATTCTCAAAGGGTGGGTTTTAAGAACAACTCAGTTACGTACAATTCACATCATTGCACTTTTATACCACTAGTCTACATTTAAAAATCCTTACACCAGGACATAACTGTGTTTGGCGAGAGATGTCACTTCTGACCTGTTTTAGAATCTGAAGTAACCTTTTTCACGTACAGAGTCCTATAATTACGCAGAATTTAAACAGTTGGTTCTTTAGGTGTAATATGGGTTTTGCCAGACTGTGTCAATAGAAATTCTTACTACAGAGATCAATTCAATTTCCTTTTCAGTTTTTCTTGAAGACCTAAAAGAGAACTTCTCTTATACAAAAAGCTGCCCCTAAAAGATTTAAGTAAAATGCCCTTACAAAGTTGGAGAACTTCTCAATGAATAATGGAGACTTCCTTGAGTTTCTCAGTCTCAAGAACTGTCTACATTCCCATTCTCTTTTCCCAGTGTAAAAATTTCTGTTTAAGTGATTAAATAATTCTATTTTTTCCCCATGACACAAAGCTATGGGCTGCAAGGCTTGACAAAATCCAGGGTAACTCAGTGTTGGCATTTAGAGTACTAGCCGGTAGAACAAGGACAAAATATTAGTATTACTAGTGTTAACTCTAAAAATAGCTAAATGAACAGTTCTACAAGTTTACCCCAGAGAACAGGATTAATTGGAAATCTCAACAAAGCTACTTCTTGTCTCATTCCAAATTATTTTGTCCTAGCATATCTTCTGAGGCACAGATAGGAGTCCAAGCCTGCAGTCCTAGTTCCTGAAGTCCTTAAATTATAATCAGTAAAACAACTTCACATACAGTTTAAAGTGCAGCAAATACGAACACAGCACAGCACACAGCTGGATAAACACATCATGTGGTAGGTGAGCAATTGGCTCACAGGTTGAGCATAAAGGTTAATAGTGGACTGGAGACCTGTCACTAGTGGGGTTCCACAGGGCTCCATCTTGGGCACTGTGCTCTTCAGCATCTTCATAAACGACTTGGATAAAGGACTGGAAGGGATACTGAGCAAGTCTGCAGATGACACAAAACTGGGAGGAGCTGTTGCCTTCCTCAAAGGCAGGGTGGCCCTGGAGAGAGACCTTGACAAATTAGGAGGACTGGGCAATCACCAACCATATGAAGTTCAACAGGGGAAAGTGCTGGATTGCGCACCTGGGAAGGGGCAACTGCGGAAGTACATAGCCTGGGGAATGAGATGCTGGAACGCAGTGCTGCAGAAAGGGACGTGGGGGTCCTGGTCAATGGCCAGTTCACTATGAGTCAGCAGTGCTCTGGCAGCCAGGAGTCATGGGGGCATCAGGCAAAGCATCACCAGCAGGTCAAGGGAGGGGATTGTCCCACTTTGCTCTGCACTGGGGCGACCTCACCTTGAATATTGTGTGCAGTTTTGGGCACCTCAATATAAGAAAGATACTAAGCTCTTAGAGAGCATCCAAAGGAGAGCAACAAAGACGACGAAGGGCCTTGAGGGGAAGCTGTATGAGGAGCGGCTGAGGGCACTTGGTCTGTTCAGCCTGGAGGAGACTGAGGGAAGACCTCACTGCAGTTACAACTTCCCAGTGAAGAGAGGAGGGACAGGTACCAAACTCTTTACTCTCATGACCAGTGACAGGACTCAAGGGAATGGCCTGAAGTTGTGTCAGGGGAGGTTTAAGTTGGATCATTAGCAAGAGGTTCTTCACCCAAAGGGTGGTTGGACACTGGAACTGGCTCCTCAGGTGGGTGGTCACAGTACCAAACCTGACAGAGTTCAAGAAGCATTCAGATGATACTCTGAGGCACATGGTATGACTCTTGAGAAGGGGTGCAGGGTTGAGAATTGGACTCAGTGATCCTTGTGGGTCCTTTCCAGCTCAGCATTCTCTGATTCCATTATCCTGAGATAACAGAGAGTTATCTGCCCTGCCTTGTGGAGATTCAGAAGAGTATTTAAATAGCCTTGAATGCAAAAACATGTTTATCACTACTAAGAATCATTCTTCTGAATATTCTCAGAGTATTCAGATTTTTGGGACAGCTAATGCTGGATGCTACTATACTGCTTTTAGGGAAAGAGTAACCAGATCAATACTAACTGCTGTTTCTTCTTTGTGTCAGCAACAAATGAAGTGGAGTAAGAGTTGCAGGGCTGTGGAAGCATCACACTATTACATGTGAAGGGCTTCCTATGCCTACAACAAAGTAGTCCTCAAAACACCAGAAGGAATTTGCAAGAAAAACATGTTCAGTGGATAAGGAAGTGTTTGGATGGTTGCACCCAGAGGATAGTGGTCAGTGGCTCAAGTGATGCGTGGTGTCCCTCAGGGGTCTGTACTGGAACTAGTGTTACTTAGTACCTTAATTAATGACCTTAATGACACAGACTAAGGGATCAAGTGCATACTCATCAAATTTGACAACACCACCAAACTGAGTATTGCTGGAAGCTCACGAGATTTAACGAGGCCAAATGCAAGATGCTGCGTCTGGGATGGGGCAACAATCCCCAGTATCAATACAGGCAGGGGGATAAAGAGATTGAGAGCAACCCTGTCGAGGGCTTGGGGGTGCTGGAGGACAAGAGGCTGGACATGAGCCAGCAAAGTGTACTTGCAGCCCAGAAAGTCAACAATAACCTGGGCTACATCAAAATCAGCGTGACCAGCATGTCGAGATGACTCCCCCTCTACTCCATGCTGCTTAGACCTCACCTGGAGTACTGTGTCCAGCTCCGGGCTCCTCAGCAGAAAAAGGACACAAACCTGTCAGAGCAAGAACAGTGGAGGGCCACAAAGACAATTAGAGGGATAGAGCACCTCTCCTGTGAGGAAAAGCTGAGACAATTGGGATAATTGTTCAGCCTAGAGAAGAGAAGGCTCCAGCGATTTTACAAGGGCATGCAGTGATAGGAAAATAGGAAAGGGCTCCAAACTGAAGAGAGTAGGTTTAGACTGGATATTAGGAAGAAATTCTTTACTGTTCCATTGGAACAGGGTGCCCAGAGAAGTTGTGGATGTTCCATCCCTGAAAGTATTCCTGGCAAGGCTGGATGAGGCCCTGAGCAAATTGGTCTAGTGGAAGGTGTCCATGGTGGGGAGCTGGAATGACAAAATCTTTGATCTCTTCTGACCCAAACTTTCTATGATTCTACAGAATTTGGCTAAATACTTGTGTTTCAGCCACTTGAATGCAACAGTCATTATTTTACAGGGCACTACCATGTGAAAGTGTACTCAGATTTGCCATAAATGGACAACTTGACCTACTCTTTGAGGAGTCTTATCTTTGATGTATTCTAACACAAAATACTACATTTTCCCACCTACATCTTCATGGAGATTCCACTGCAAGCATTTCCAGGTCCTGACATAAACTAGTGCAATACTGTTATCTCTTGCCAAATCAGGCAAAGGATAAAAACATAAATTAGTAATATTGGGCAAGCATGAGGATAAAAGCTCCTTGTAAGTACAAAATGTTTTTATAAACACTGTTAACTTTCTAAGGAAGGTGATATAAAGGAGAATTATTATACTTATACATTAATTATGTGCCATCTGAAAATGAACTGTGCAGCTGTTAAAGTTATTTATTAAATGCCAGTGCTCATCTAAACAAAACCAAAAGAAACTCAGCCTCCTGCTGAGCAACATGCTATTTCTGTACGGGATCAGTCATGTAGAAAGAAAGAAACATGGAAAATATTTAGCTGGATATTCCTGTGTAGAACATTTCTAGGACAGGATGATAAGGTTTTCCTAGGACAACCAAACAATTTTTAGAAGAAAACCCACAGTTTTTTTCAACTGTGGTTAATATAAAAAACCACATCCACACAGCTACCTAGTTTCTTCTATTATGTCATGTGCAAAGATGCTCTGAAACATAACTAACATCTCCAGAGGAGAATTTGACAATGCATAAGGAAGAGCTACCTCAACTCACACATTGCAGCTCTCACACAGACTTCCAGAATCTGATTTCCTTTTATGACCAGGTGAACCAGTTAGTGGTGTTGTAGGGTGTAGATGTGGTCTACCTGGACTTCAACAAAACTTCTGACACCTTTTCCCATATCATTCTCCTGGAGGAGCTGACAGCTCATGGCTTGGACGGGTGCACTCTTTGCTGGGTTAAAAACTGGCTGGATGGCTGGGCCCAGAGAGTGGTGGTGAGTGGTGCTACACCCAGCTGGCAGCCAGTCACAAGTGGGGTTTCCCAGGGCTCAGTACTAGAGACAGTCCTGTTTAATAATTTTATCAATTATCTGGGTGATGGGATTAACTGCACACTCAGTCAGTTTGCAGACAACAGCAAGAAGGGCTGGAGAGCAGGAAGGCTCTGCGGACGGATCTGGACAGGCTGGATTGATGGGCCAAGACCAAGTGTTATGAGGTTCAATAAGGTGAAGTGCCAAGTCCTGCACTGGGGTCACAACAGCCCCATGCAGCACTACAGGCTGGGGCAGAGTGGCTGCACAGCTGCCCCACCAAAAAGGACCTGGGGGTGCTTGTCAACAACAGCTGAACATGAGCCAGCGTGTGCCCAGGTGGCCAAGGCCAATGGCATCCTGGCCTGTATCAGAAGTAGGGTGGCCAGTGGGACCAGGGTCATGGTCATCCCTCTGTGCTCAGCACTGGTGAGGCCATACCTCAAATCCTGCATTCATTTTTGGGCCTCTCACTACAAGAAAAACATTGAGATGCTGGAGCGTGTCCAGAGAAGGGCAATAGAGCTGGTGAAGGTTCTGCAGCACAAATCTTGTGAGGAGCAGCTGAGGGAGCTGGGGGTGTTTATCCTGGAGAAAAGGGGCCTCAGGGGGGACTTTATCCACTGCTATAACTACCTGAAAGGAGGCTGTAGCCAGGAGGGGATTGGCCTCTTCTCTCAGGCAACTAGCAACAGGCCAAGAGGAAAAGGCCTCAAACTGTGCCAGGGGAGGTTCAGGTTGGACCTCAGAAAGAATTTCTTCACTGAAAGGGTGGTTAAGGTTGCCCAGGGAAGTGGTGGAGTCATCATCTCTGGAAGCTTTTAAAAAACAACTGGACGTGGCACTTAGTGCTATGGTTTAGTTGACATGGTGGTGTTCAGTCAAAGGCTGGACTCAAGGATCTTGGAGGTCTCTTCCAACTTCAATGATTCTTTAAGTCCATTTAATGACAAAAGGCTCATTATATACATGATACTTTATATTCCCCGGTCATTTCAACCAGCACTTGACTTCACAGATTCAAAGTATACACTCAAAATTAGAGTCATCAGAACTAAATCTGGTTTGCTGTTGATGGGAGAGTCACCTACCAGTTGTGACTTCTCTGCTCATGCTCCCACTTACAGTAGCATGAGCAGTTGCTTGCATTTTGTTCCACATTTTTTCCTTGAAAGCAAGCATCTCAAAAAGTTTAGAATTAGCATCCACTCCCTTATTTGACTGAGACTCTGGCTAAAACAGCACTTGTGCTGGTACACAAAACTTATCAGGAACAGGTAGTCACATAAGGAAAGGAGAGAAGAGCTCCTCTCTGATATAGGAAGAGCTTCATTCACCATTAACTTGACTGTGAAACTAGATGCATAAATACCATAAGGCAGCCAAACTAAGTGCTAAGTCTCAAAGACCTTTCACCTGCTCCTGATCATTGTTCTTACGCTGTTATCCAATTCCTTTGTGCTGGCACAGGTCTTTTTTGGAGTGCGCAAAGTCCTGGATCACACAGTTGATCTGTTTCAAAATTATCATTTTTTGGGTTTGCCTCAGATAAATTCCCCAATGTGCTGTGCAGGCACAAGGGAAAACACAGCACAATCACTGAAAGAGGGAAAGGACTGGCACTGCCATCCTCCTGTACTGACTGGGGCCTGAGAAAGAAAACTGAAACATAGATTTTTCTCTCTCCACTTTTTTTGTGGCTTCTCCAAGCACTTATATTAACTCTGCTCTGTATATTCGCAGCTCATTCCTCAGCTGCAGTTTCAACTTACCAAATACGATTAACAGAAATATATGCACAAATCTAAATTTAAATAAAAGTATGTGACTTAGCAACACTTTAGGAGTCTACAAGTACACCTTTCATTTTAAGGTAAAAGAATCAATTTCATATACATTAATTTATTTGCGTAACACAGTCTATGTCAAGCAAATAGTTCATCTGTCCAACCAAGTGAATAAGAATGAAAAAAAAAATTTAAGATGCAATTTACAAAATAAAAAATGGAGAAAAGAAGACTGAAGAAATACTTAACATGTTAATATTTTGAGCTTGGCAGTATAGATGGAAGAATTATTTTCAAACATGCTTTGCATTATAGCTGGATCTTTCAATATACCACGTATGCATCAGGACCAAAAACTGTATAATCAGAACAGAGTAGCCTGTTTTCATGATTATATAAGACAAAAAAAATTTACACAATGTAGAAAATTGGCTCCTAAAGTTACATTTAAATAAAAGCTTTAATTTAAAATCAGAAGTGAGTTGCCTGCATCTACATAGAAATTTTCCAAAACTAACATGACTACAAACTAGACAAAAATTAAAAAACCCAAACTTTTAAATAGTAGTGGTTTTGACATTCACAACTAACTACATACAATGTATTAAATGATATTTAGATTTGGAGAATAGCTAATAAAGGATGGCTACAATAAAGTACAACTTTTTTGTTGTTTGGGGTTTTTTAAGTCATGCTAAGTTTAGAGCCATACTTTCCAATCTAGATAGAATACCTATTGTGTCTTCAAAAACTGTTAGATGTTTTGGAGAGGGATTGTGTTGTTTCCTTCATCAATAGATACGATCTCTCCAAACCCAAAGTATACTATGTTTCCAAAAGGGTAAACAATTCAATCTTCCACCTTGATAACTTATTATTACCCTGTTATTTGAATATGACGGAAATGTCAAAGTCTAGAAGCTTTAAAACTAACCAGGCACAAATGAAAAAAAAATAGCTGAATTCAAAATAATACAGTACACACAACAGTTTAAAAGCCCAAGGGAAATGTATCAGCAAAGTCCTTAGGAAACAAACTACGCTGCAGTGCACATGCCAATAAGCATCCCTGCATCCAAAACGAGATTCACAGCAGGCAAAGAATACATAACTTTGGTCATATACCCTAAAAGGGTGAGCTATGGTAAGACAAATTAATATAAATAACAACATGAATAAAACATCAGAAAACATGGGTATTAAGATTACAGGCAGAAGTTCACAACAGGAATAAAAATTACTGTCCCTGAGCTGCTTATTGCCAATGTCCTGGTACAGGTCACGATGCCCTAAGGTGGAATGCAAACTGTTTAGTTGTTTCAGTGTGGTCTGGCAGCTTGTCTTAATCTGCTGATGGTTTTATGATAAGCCATCAATCTTGACACTGACATGGTTGAGATGAACAGTTTTTCTCTGTCCTTGTTCTTCTGTTGGGCCAGCAGCATGCAAAACACAGGCAGAGTACAACTCTTTAGTGATGCCTGTTGGACCCTCCAGAAACCACCAAACACACAGGTTGAAGTGCTAAAACACTTAAACACTCAGATGCCTCTTCCTGTTTAGGTACCTAAATCCTTTCGATTTCAATGGGCAGTTCATAAACATCTCTGACAATCTGGTCTAAGGAAGCCCAGTCCCTCAACCAGAAGCAAGGTTAATTGAGATTAAAAGAAATGACAGTCAAATTTTTTACCACATTCCTATTAAATTAGAACTTGCTCAGTCTAATTGCAGAACGTTACCTAATTAAAACTGAGTGTTCTGTGCATCAGTGACCTAAAGCAGAAGTTCACTCATGTTCATGTCACAGTAAAGTGACTTTAACCACCAGGAGAGCTACTAAATTCTCTGCTTTTGTTTGCAGAACTATTTCTATATCCACATGATGGAGCAAATCAAGGAGCTGATTAGCTGGAAATTAATGTGACTAAAAATGATCAACCTTAGCTAGATCATCTTATCAATCTCATTATATAGTTATCTGAAAAACAGTATTAGCAGAAAAAGAAACACTGAAAACAAAGTGATCCACTCAAAATAATAATTAATGAGAGAAAGAAACTTGTTAGGATTATCCAAATTACAATTATCACTTTAGAATGTGAAACCAAGCTATGATAGGTAACAATAAAAAAAAAACAATTAAAATGAAATTATGTCCTGTGAAAGTGAGATCTAAAACAGGATTATTGTGTTAATGTACTTACCATGTGCTAAAAGCATCTGTAGGTATATAACTATGTCATGTCTAAAAGCAGACAACAGAAATTTACAAAACCTGTGACAATACATCATGGCTAGATACAGACAAGACGCTGTGGAAATACAAAATAATCATTAGATGGTTACAAACAGATAGCAGATGAGCAAAACAATTAACTCTAAAGCATCAAGAACTAAAAGACCATGCCAGAAATTCCATGGTATTACTGGCAAACAAGAAGTGAAGAACAAAAGAAATGAAAACAGAAGAATGAACTGATGAAATGGTGAGAGTTGGGAAATCAATACCTTCTCATATAACACAGCAAAGCAAGAATCAGTCACTAGGGAAAAAGAAAACTCTCCTCTCCAATTTGCTTGTCAACATCCCCATTTTCAGACTACAATAGTAAAAGACTTTGGGAGCAGAAATCTAGAAACAACAAGTATCCAGTAAAGTAAACATACAACACCTCTGCATATACGCAAATCAGAGTACACAAGTTCAAGAGTGGGCAGAAGTTGGGGGCAGGTTTTAAAAGGAAAGGATATGAAAAGAAAAAAAAAGTGGCTGGGGTTTTCTGTTCAGAATAAAAGGCATTAAAATGTGCAGACTCTTTTTGAACTTCAACAGAAAATCATTAGTAAACATTAATTTTGCCGTGGCACACAAAGGTTTCGCTCAGTATTAGCTCCATTGCACCGTACAAGCAATACAAAAGTTATTCGCAGTAAATTTAAAGCCTTCAACTCAGTTGGTTAGAGCATGGTGCTAGTAACACTAAGGTTGTGGGTCTGATCCCTGTATGGGCCATTCAGGTAATAGCTGGACGGAATGATCCTTGTGAGTCCTTTCCAACTCAGAATATTCTGTGATTCTGACTCAACTTGCAAATTAGGGTTCGATAAGTGGCAATATAAAAGACATTGTGACACAAGTAGTATTTTAATATAATCTGTAGATATTTAAGGTAAGAGATTTACTTTCTACCATTGTTATTGAATATTTGCAATATATATGGACATAACATCATCTTTTCCAAGTGGTGTATAACACAAGCATCGATAACCATTAATTGCAATCTCATCAAGGCTATTTTTATGGTTGGATTTTCAGAAAAGGCGGTGGCTTTTTGGATAATATCGAGGAGAATCCCAGCTAAGGGATAATCTGAAGGGCAGCAAATAATGCATCTGTATGAGAAAATGAGGCACAAAAAGACCAGACTGACATTACTGTCAGACAGCAACAGGCAGGGATATTGTGTTCCCATAGACAAAAAAATTCCTGACAAGCCAAAAGTACATATCTCTGTACATTATGTAAAAGATACTACCAGTGTTACAGTAGCTTTTCAACTCTATTTGCTTTTATTCCATTCAGTACAGTAAAGGCAATATACTACTGAACACCAAAAGCTTCCACTGGATTATTGCATTAACATTTCTGGAGAGCAAATGATGGCCTTACAAAGCCTATCTAGCAGAGCTGAAGCTACCTTTCAGCAATGAGAACAATGCAGAGGTAAAAATGAAAGCGTCATCAAAAGGAAAAGAATGTTATGCCTCCAGAACAGCTGTTCAAGTCGAGAGAAAGCAGATAAAGCTGTCAGGAGAAGGTCAAGGCCAGGTACCAAGGAACTGGTAAGATGAAAGATACGAATTGGAACATATACCATTCTGCAAGGCAACTATCAAGTTAAGACAGATTGCTGAAAACGTGATCTTTAATTGGGAAAAGAGCAAAGAAATTTGCTGCCACACAGGGAAAGAAAAAAAGAAGTCAACTATGCTGATTGTTGTGAGTCAAAAACCAAAACTGATACATAGCCTTTCAATGATATGCACCACATGCAAATTGTTTCCTTTGAATTTCCCTGGAGTCAACAGACTGCTTTGATTACAGGAACTAACAGCACATCAAGTTTTAGAATCCACTATTTAATAAATTCCAGCATAAACAAAACTCCCAATCAAATATAGCATTAGTGGACAAAAATGCTTATCTAAAAATAATGCCATGCACCCCAAGAAGAGAAAATTAAATCACCGAGAGTATCTATTCTAAACATTGAGTGCAGGCATAGACTAGAAAAGCACTTAAAATAGAATAAGCAAACTGAGAGGGAGCTGCAGCTGGTTCTCCAATTACTAGATATTGTTTAAAAATGCGTATTCAACTCAAAATCCTTCAGAATATTTATACTTTCAACACTAGTTGAATTATCTGTATTTTCAACTAACACAATTTAAGTTATTCAAGTAGCTGCAAGTCAATACTTTCAACAAGACAGAGGTAACATGAAAATCAGAACAGAGGGAAGTATTAACATAGTATCTTCTACAGTAATTCCTAAGGACTATAAAACTAATCTCTGAAGTTTCCCCTTCTGAAAGTCTGAACATATAGAGAATGCTAGTACAGGTCTGTTATCAGCCTGTAGTAACTGCCCATGAGTGAATATCCATTTAGAGGGAATATGAACTCCCTGAATGTTAACACTCTGGAATCTTGCAAAATCAGCTGCAGGGAAAAAGATGATTAAGTACAACTCTGTGTAGGTGAGGGCCATATTAAATACTTAAAAACATTTATGCATGTACACAGGCACCTTATTCCAGGGTAGTTGCTTTAAATTACAGTACCTGTTTTTATCTTGCCTATATGTCTAATATAGTACAATGTTAAAAAAAAATACTGAAAGACAGAAAATTAAATTAAAGGAGTGAAGAGCAAAGCACTAGAAAAATCTGTATGCAAACATGATGGTCAGCAATGTTTCAGAGCACTGTTTTGGGAAATACCTGAGCAGATAAACAGCCCTTTCAATATCACTGAGTTCTTCATCAACTGTCAATCTTTCTATTTCTTCTGGCGTCTGTCAAGTGTGAAATAGACATTATAAGTTTACAATGCCATATTATTTCATCATTTTAATCTTCTAAAAATAACTCCTTCCTCCCCGCAAATCCAGGGATAGTTCCATGAGTAACCTGAATTTATTAATGAAATCTCTAGTCAACATTTAAAATGCAATCAAATTAATATTTCACCAGGAAAAGATGGAATGTCAGAGAAGCACAGTTCCACGTCAGGCATTATCACTATTAAAGGATAAGCAAATCACATATAAATTAATCTAAAGACCTAAGTTAGTCTATTTTTCCCAGCCTAATAGTCTTACACTGAAAATATTAAGTACCTCCTATATAGTATTCGAGACTGTTTATTCCAAAATGACTGAAAACAATGTTTAGTATCCTAGTGCAGTAAAAAAAAATAAACTGCCTATTCACTTATCGGTGCATAAATAAACCAGAAGCAATTTAAAATTAATTTTAAAGCATCGTTCTATTTTGAGGTATATACCTTCAGGCTCCTGCGTACTGGCCTCTCTATAATAGTTAGTTCCTGCAGGTCTTCTATGTATCCAAACAGATTGCTCTGACTAAAATCCATCCTGGAGCAGGTTAGCGGGCGCATGGAACAGCTGAGCCTCCGGCAGCGGCCGCCGTGCCCGAGCCTGGCTCACGGCGGGACCGAGCGCTCACTGCGGCAGCGCCGCCGCCCCCGCCCTGCCTCCTGCCGGCAAACTTTCCCGCTCGGCCGGGGCGGGCAGGGAGCGGGGCCGGCGCCCGCAGCCCCGGGGCAGCCGCGGGTGTCTCGGGGGGCAGGAGTTTCGAGCCAAGTTTGCCCTTATCGTGGGCCGCCCCTGTCCGCAGCGGGGATCGAGCCGCCCCCGGCCGCCAGAAGAGCACGGGGGAGCCCTGGGCGCAGCACCCGGGACTGGGGGCTCGCTCCGCACCGGCGGGGCAGGGCAGGGCGCGGAGCGGCGCTCCCGCCGCGGGAACCGGGAGCCGCCTCTGCCCCCGCCCGGGAGGAGGGCCGGGCGCTGCGGTGCAGTGACGCTCCCGCCCCCGTCCCGCAGCGCAGCGCCCCGCGCTCTCTCCGCGGCAGCGCCGGGCTGAGCGCCACAGCCACAGTCCCGGCCAGGGCAGCGCCGGCACCGCCGAGCCGGTCGCCGGGGCAACGCGGAGCTACCGCCGCCTCCGCGGGGCAGAACAGCGCCCGAGCCGGCACCGCGGAACGCGCCGCCCCCTCAGCCGGAACCGCGCCGGGGAGTGCCCCGCCGGGCTACCCCTGCCCGCCGCGGGGCTCCTGGTCCGCAGCTGTGGGCTCTGCTGGCTCCCCCTCCCGCAGCTGCCGCCTCCCCAAAGCTCCTTGTTCGCCGCCGCCGCCGCCGCCGGCCCCCGCAGCGGTGCTGGCCCCGCCAGCGCCCTGCCCGCTCTCACGGCTGTGTCAAAGCGGAATTACACCGCAGAAACCTCCAAATGAGCTGTTCTAATGACAAGTCCAAAGCAGGTTCCTCCTCCAATAAATGCTTTCATATAAATTTGACTTCCTTGGTAGTACTAAGTTATGAATCTACACCAAAGACATCATTTACACTCTTCCTAAATTGTTACTCTTCACCTTTACATTCGAGACCCAGGTTACACACGACTCACACAGCAGCACAGATTTCCATATACATAGTCTTCCTCATACATGATACCATAGGATTTACCATACTCAGTCACAAACGTGGAGTAGACGGGAGAGTATTTTTTTTCAGAATAAAGGCATACCAGTGTTATCCCTGATTCACAGACAAATAAGCATGGAAAATGAAATTTTTAAAAACTTGGTAGGACAGCTTTTGTTGGGGTGGGTCAGTGATGTAAAATTCATGCAGGACAAGAATCTCACAGAGTTGCACTCAGCATTTACTGAGCCAAGTTATTGACCAGCCTCTAGACAGTGGTCTTTGCAATGATGATATGGAACACAATTAAACAAATCACACTCACACCAGGAGTTTAAAAACCCTGTAAATATTTCACAAGGCTTTGAGTGGGTGCAATGTGCTACTATTACTGTGAAATGCCTGCATGACCCAGTAAGTTTTGTTGCATAAAAGTAATTCCAGAAATTGTAATTATTAGATAATACTATGTAGTTTATTGCCCAGAATTTGAGTATCTTTTATTTTATGATTGGTAAGTACCTCAACTTCCATCTAGCAAAAAATAAACATGGTCCCCTGTGTGTTACTTCTCTGTCTACCAGTAAGGCCAAGTCCTGTGCTCAGTTAAACAAGTGAAAAATTAGAGCATCTCTGTTAATTGCAAATGTATGACAGAAAATATAATCCAAATATATAAATAATCAGTGTTATATAATAGAAAACCAAAACCATTTTGAAGTTTTCAAGGCATGATGATAAATTGAGAAACAGTATCTTGAACATCTCCTTTGCATTATCTTTTTCACTGGGAACATCATCGGACAGCAAATATAATAGTTATACCTGAACCTAAGTTCTCTCAAAGTAGTTGAGTAATGAGCTCCACAACGAGAAATAAAAAAAAAAAAAAAAGATGTTGATACAATGTTCTTTTCTCAAACTCAGAATCCTGACATGCAGGCTTCTGCCAATGACAAGTATTAAGAAAACATACTGAAATCACAATCACAATTAGTTATGAAAATCCTTTTGCAAGTTCTTTCACGGACAATCTGTGGTTATTTTACCCTGCAAGTAGTTCTCATAGATCTTAGATATTTTATGAGACCTTATGTGTGCCTTGAATTAGGAACTCAATGCAGTTTTCAAACCAGAAATTTTGTAACTCAGTTTTAAAGTCTGAAGAACATGGAGTTTAGATATACAATTAGGCTGATTTATCATGTTATATTTTATGTAAATTTTGTAAGCCACTAAGGAAGAGAGTTTCTTATAAATGTTTAAACAGCTCCCTTACTGCCTTTAAAAATCTGTCCTTTTAACTCAGTTCAGGAAACACTATGGGGGCATGACTCCCATTAGTTTTAAAATCAGTAGATATGTCAAAGAGATCTACAAATATCCTGGAAATGTGAAAAGGAGAATAAAAATAAGACTTCTTTTCTGTCAATTGAATACTGGACTAGAATAAAGATCACAGGAGGAATTACATAAAATATAAACAAATGTCTTTTTGACACACACATTTGACAGAAAAATAAAGCTTGAATATTTTGTTCCAAAACCACGTATATAAAAATTAATCCCCTCTGATAGTAAATCTGCAGGCAAATGGTCTCATTCTCATCTATGACTTCTCTTCCAACTGCTGCTGTTTTCATCTCCTCCCCTTTCCCCTCCTCTCTTCTCTCAAATAAAGCTCTACTTTCAGCTTCATTCTAACCTTGTCACAGAAATTGTAACAGAATGAAGAGCTATTTCATGCTGCTTTTGTGAAATTCAGAGTGAATCGGAAACTTCATTTTAACACAGGAGCTGTGTAAGCTTGAAAAGCCAATATCAGGCTGATTTCAAATAATCCTTCCTTATGGAGACAACTGCAGAGCACCTGGAAAATGGCACCCATTCCTAGTGGAAGAAGAGAGAGTGTTATTCAGGCTTTCTAAAGCAATTATCTCTAAAGGCCATGAACGAAAAGATCAAAAAGACACCCCCAAACTAACAAACCAACCAACCAAACAAAAAAAAAAACAAAAAAAAAGGAGGGCGGTGGGTCACAACACTTTCTTTTAGGT
>JAWWEV010000167.1:48823964-48869790 GCA_035583235.1 Hafferia zeledoni | reverse complement strand
AAAATAGAAACTAACGAAATTAAAGGTATGTAAAGGTATTGGTCAAAGCAATCTCTGGCTTGACCTACCATAGAAGAACTCTTTTATATTTCATAAAAAGCCACTATATTAATTGGCAAAATATATAATATCTAATAATGCAAACCTCAATCTCTGGGCTACAGATCTGCAGAACTATAGTTTACAGCTGTGAAGAACTGGATCTGTTCAGGTAAAGTTCTGTAATGAAGACATCAAACCCTTCAAGTTCTCTTTGGCCCTCAGACATACTGGCTTAAATAACTTGAAAATTATTGATAAAATAATAAAATATGTATGTACTGACATGAGTTATTCAAGCAAACAAATTACATGACTCGTTAACTTACTAATACAGGTTATTCTCTTCAACTCACAATTTTCTGGTATTTAAATAACTGTTGATCTAAAAAAGTCCTAGGGGTAAAGCAGACCTCTGTTTCATTTGTCATTGGTATTTTTACTAAGAACTCGCTTGTCACTGTCGATAATGGAACTGTATTTACCAGGAGTCTATCAGCTGACTCTCTGTTAGGACACAAAGGTGCACTTCTCATTGCCAAAGCCTTGTCACAACATAACAAAGCTGCGTTTTTCAGGTTACAAAGGCTCAGAGAGATTAACGTCACTCTAATACTGAGCAAATGTTTAGTTCCCTTGGTTATCCCATTTCAAAGCAACTCTAATAATCAATGCCTCGTGTACAACCAGTTCACGCCATGGCAGCAAGAAGAGTTAACACATCTGTTTACATAAGGCCATTCTGAACTTCCATGCTCATTATCAATAGGCATGTCCCTGCTTTCAAATGAAGATTTTAGGGTCTGTAATTCAGTCCCTTAGTCTATAAATAGTACATAGAGCTCAATATTGATCAAGAAGGAAAGTCAGCTGCATATAAAAATGAATTCTTACTTAAAAAATCAGAATATTGCTGTCTTGTAAAAATATATCCACAATTACATTAAAAAACATCATTTGGCAAGTCATTTCCACATTGTATCTTTCTTTCAGGACAAAGTTGGAAACTGTGAAACTACACATGGACATATGATGACCAGAATAATAGCTAAGAACTCTCCTGTCCACATTTTTTCTTGTTTCAATCTTTATTCAGGAACAACATTACATCAGCCACACCAGAATTTCAGCATAGACTGTGTCATTTGCTTCTGCAAATTTGTTTTCTCTAATATCCAGTAAAACAAAAAGAGATAAAATGAAAAAGTTGCAATCAAGCAGTATTATCAGTCACAAATTTGAACCTAAATAACCTAAAAGGAAAGATACTTTTAATGAAGGAATGCATAAAGACTGCCGAGTCTCCTCATTAAAGGTGTCCATGAAGACGCAGTCCCAGCTCCTGCTGGCAAGACAGCACTGTCATCACCGTCTCCAGTTCAGTACTACATAAATAGGGTTTGCTGGTTGTGGTGTTAGAGGTACTGTATAAAACCTTGCTCCCTGAACTGACCTCCTGGCAGTCACTGATTTAAACTCATTTCATACAGAACATGGGGATCAAGCACCAAATACCCTTTAGCCTTGCTCACAGGAGGGTATGAATTGGAAGCAACTCCTCATGCTGTGCATTGGCAGGTCATTAATGTTGGTTAGCTGGAACTGAAACTGCCCTTGAAAACGTTTAATACGCCTATTTCTGCTCTTGTCCTTAAAGCACTAACAGCGAAGAAAGAACCAAACAATGCTTTGTTTTCCCATCATCTCACAGGACCAGGAAGCACCTGCAAATACCAAACAGAAGAAATAATTGTAGTTGTAACTGCACTTTAATCTACTGTCCTGGTCCCGTATCACCTTGAAACCTCCAGGTTTTAACTCTCTCCCCAACATGTCTCATAGCAGAAAAGGCTGTTCTCAGCTCAGCCAACCTTCCACCAGAAACAAAAATTTGTCATCGTCGCATCATTTGACATGGTCTTCCTACAGCAAGATCAAGCCCCGCAGAACGTGTGATCACACGAGAGGAAGGAGAGATCCCGCTGTGACGCCAGCGGCGCGCTCGCTTCTTCTGCAGCTCCTTCAGCTGTTCTCCAGGTCGCTTTGCTTCACCTGCGACCCCCGTGAGCAGCAGCCCGCGGGCGCACAGGCAAGCACGACTGACACGGCTGTTTTACTGGGTGACGGATACGACACCGTGTGCGGTGCCGGAGCCGCCCCGGGGCAGAGCCGAGCACGGCCCACGGCGGACATACAACCCCGCCCCGCGAGCGCGCCCGCGCCGCGCATGACGTCACGCGGCACGGAGGAGTGACGTCACGCGGCAATGGCGGCGCCCAGGAGCGCACGCGGCGCGCGGCGGCGGTAGCGGCGGCAGAGCCCGCACAGCGCTCGGACCTGCTCCGGCTCCGCTCCGGCCCTCTCAGGTCCCACTCCGGCCCTCCCTGCTCTTCTCAGCCCCTCTCAGGCCTCCCCTGCCCTGAGCTCGGTAAGCGCGGGTGCCCGGAGCTCCCCCGTGCGGCGGCGGAGGCCGGACCGGGCCCTGCCTGCGCCTCGGCGGGTGGTACCGGGGCTGGGCAGCGGCGGGAGCGCTTCGCGGCCTGCGGGGATTTGTCTGGTGGGTCTTATTTTATCCCCGAAGGTTTTCCCGGAGCAAAGCAGTAGGCGTGGCCTGCTGTTACTTTTAGTTATATGTAATTATGAATATCCTGTAGTTGTATCATAGCTATATATACTATATAACTATAATGCTTATTATAAATATATATATATTAACCTGCAGTTACATTGACGTTATTAATCAGTTACTAATGCCTATTATTAGTATTTTAAAGAAGAAAGTAACTTCATTACACCATGGATTTTCTGCTTCTTCGAATATAATCAAGATGGTCTTCATTCCCTTTTTTTCCCTCCCTTGGTTTCTATTTCAGGTTAAAAAAAAATGAAGGCCAGGAAAGGAGGGAGATTTAGATCTTCCTTTAAATTGAAACAAAAAGGCATTGAAGTAACAGGAAAATGGAAAACTGTGGAAATCGACCCCAATCTATTTGCAGACGAGGAGTTTCGAGACATAGTGTGCTTGGAGGAACTTACAGAGTACAGGCTAGTAAGTTCTTCCAAAGTGGGGAAAGTAAAAGAGAAGAAGAGAAAGGCTGAGAGTGCTCCAGAAGAAGGCAGTGAGGAAGTGAAAGAACCTGTTGCCCCTCCCAAAAAGAAGAGGAAAAACAAAGATTTGAGAAGCCAGATAGATAAAGACAATATTCCTGATGCAGCAGAAGTTGATGTGCTGGTTGACAAAGAGGTAAAATGTAGTGAAGTAATCAAAGAAGCAAATTGTGAAGACCATGGACATGTGACGGAGAGCATGTCAAGCAGAAAAGACATTCAAAAGAAAAAGAAAAAGAAGGTAGCTAAAAACAAGTCTTCTCAAGCACAGGGAGCTCTTCCACCAGTAGCTACTTCTAAAAAAGGCAAAAACTGGACAACAGAAGTTTTGTCTGCATCAACCGATCAAAAAGCTGATGTGTCTGCATGGAAAGACCTCTTTGTACCTGAACCAGTGTTGCAGGCCTTGAGCTACCTGGGGTTTAGTGCTCCAACTCCTATTCAAGCTTTAGCCTTGCCTTCTGCCATTAGGGATAACATGGATGTTCTCGGCGCTGCAGAAACAGGTACTAATCTGTTAAACTGATTGTGTGTGCTGGGAGCATCCCATCTCTTCTTTAAATGCAGCCCATGGTCACAAGTTTTTATATGAAGAAGCAGCAGTATTTGTATATAAGAGAAGAGCTGCTGACTTCTGCATATCTGACATATTAGTAGAGTTTTAAATGTATTAGTTAAGTTTTAAAACTTTGTGACTTACAAATAGAGGGATATTCCATCTTTTCAAAGCTTTGAAATCTCAGTAAGTTTTTATTCTTTTGACAGAAGTCTTTTTTCTGTTACTTCTCAAGTTGTTTCCTGCTTGGGAGGGATAAGGTGATACTCTGCAAAAGGCAGAATTAATGAAACAAACAGGGTCATTTTTTCAGCAGCCAAACTTGTGTGCCTGGCAAAGGAAAGCAGAGAACTCGGTTCCTCTGGAGATGATTCAGTACTAGCATGGAGCAGTAAATAAACACTGGGTACAGTGTTAATCGTGACTATGGTCCAGGCCATTTTCAAAGCAAAATGGGCCCACCCTGTGCTCTGTCTTTGGGCTTCACCTGCATGTTGCCCCCAGCCCTTCTCACTGCCTGTGCTTCAGGTGACTATTTCATTGATAATTTGAGAGTAGTCTCTTGTCCTTCCTGCAATCAGCTCGTGCCTTTATCTTTGAGCATTGCTAGCCTTCGTGAATTTTGTTATAGCTCCTTTTCTGCTATTGCTGTGAAGTCCCAGAGCATTCTGTTCCTTCAAACTTTTTTTTTGCTGCTTATACCTCTGAAGTTTTGTCATCTTTAGCACTGCAACATTTTTTCCCCTATAAAACATAAAGGTAAGAACCACAATTGGAAGCTGCCATGGTTTAAAGGCTTCCTTTGCACTCTCTTCATCTGTTCCAGTTGTTACCTCACTGCTTGTCTCCAAAGTCATTTACTGCTCTCCAGCAAAAAGGTATAGTAACTAATAAGATATGCAGTCATTTGCATTTTTATTTTAATTAGAAGCTAGGTCGGTGCTATTAGTTTTAATGAGATTAGAAATCCCTACAGGGAGTGTTTTTGAAAATGGAACTGAAAGTTTAAATGGTGTTTATGTGCTGCAAAAAGGTGCCATTTGGCAATGCTGGCAAGCAAATCCCTCTCTAGCTGCAAAATGGAAGGCATGGTTGGTGCCTAGGTGTGTTGTTGCTGTATAATTTTGCATAACCCTGAGGTGGGAGGACTGTGTTTTGTTCATTTATTCTTTCATGAGAGAAATACAGGTTCTCTCCAGAGAGCCCAGTGGATCATGGTGTTCCTGTAGAAACTTGAGAGATATGGACAACTGTTGGTTAGGAGGTGCTGCAGCTGGGAGAGGTTAAAATTCTCGTGTTCTTTTTTCTACATCCTACAGTATCCCTTAGTATTGGGCCTGAGGGAGGAATGTGATAAGTTAAAGAACAATTAATCTTCCTTTTTTGGTAGCATTTTGATACAGCAGTAGATCCCTGTGGAGATCAGATGCAGGGAATGTCAAGGCCTGTTGTTTTTGCAGGGGGTGTAACCCTGTCTGTTCATTGCTGTGTAGAACTAGGGAAGTATTTGGTTAGGAAACCAAATTTTATCTCTGTAAAATTATACAATCTAAAACCGTTTAAAAGAGCATGTATTGGCTTGAGCTATAGTACCAAAATATACTTTTCTCCTGGTTTTGCAGGCCTGTCTGGTATGTGGTCTATGTGTTATAAGGATAATGTGTCCTGTGAGGTGATACTTCGTTAAATTTGGGGCTGAATCTAGTGCCTGCAGAATAATGCTCATTATCACAGCAATAATCTGTCTGGGTGCAGTACTGACATTTGCACCAACCAAATTGTATTACATTTAATTCAAGATCGGCAGTGTTGTTCACCTTAAAAGCAGATGTTTTGGTAATACAGAATCTTATTGTATAGGTGCTCTGTAAGTACATATGTAAACATTTTCTGCTTCAAGCGCAGATGACCTCCCAGACGTGCAGAAAGGTGGGAAGTGTGTATGAGGAGATTTTGCAGCAGCATTGGTCAGGATAATGACATTGGGCTTAGCTGTTTATTAATATTAAGGTTTTCCCCTAAATAGGCAAAATTGTGTGTTGCTGAATTTGGTAAACCTTTATGGCTTTGTGATGTTGACCTGAATTGAGATGAGATTTCCACGGGACTGCTTCCCAGCAGTGGCCTGTTACAGGAGTGGTGTAATAGTGTCTTGTACTCTGGATGCTGCTTTCATGATCAGTGAACTGATACATCTGAGAACCTTAACTGGGGTGGATATGCTACCAGGCTTTTCCTAAGGTCTGCAGTACTGACCAGTCATTCAGAAGGGAATATGTGGCAGGGATGTAACTTGCAGTTTGGTACAGGGAACCCCTAAAATGAAAGTCAAGGGATTTTTTGACAACCTCCTTCTCTCCAAAGTGGATTATCCATTTAAAATCAGATTTATGTGTTCTGGTTATAAAAATGGTACTAGATCAGGAAACTAGACAGTGGAGTATTTCAAAATACAGTTTCTTAGAAAGTTGTAAATACAGGACTATAAATTGAAGATAACAGCAAATCTTTCAAGTACATTCCAGTTTGTCCTTGGCCTCATTTGCTATTCCTTTATTTGAGGAACGTTGATCAGAACTTTCAATTAGGACATGGTATTCTCCTTATGGGCATACAGTTCCTTAAAAATACCCTGACTGCAACTGCAGCTTTTTAAAAACATTTCCAGAACAAATAAATTTGCTTGACCTGCTAGAGATTGGAAAAATACCTGTTCCCTAGGAAATATGATATTGGTGACCTCGAGGAGATGCTTATAGGGAACAAGAGAAAAGATGCAATTGCTGCAACTTTCTCATCTTCTAAAGATCATGAATTTGCGTCTGTCACAGCAGTATGTTTTAAGAACAGTGTGCAATTGGCTGTTGCTTTTCTCATCTTTTCAAATAAATGACTTGTCAGTCTGTGTTATTATTCTTGTTTGTTTTCTTAGGAAGCGGCAAAACGCTTGCATTTGCAATTCCAATGATTCACTCTGTGCTGCAGTGGCAAAAATCAAATAGCTCAACAACCAGAAATGACAGTGTTTCTAAAGAGTCCCATCAGCATCATGATGAAACAAGATGGGAGAATGAGGATCAAGCAGAAAAAGTAACCCATCAGCATGTTGAAGATAGTGGAGATGAAGATGATGCATCTTTCACAACGGGCTGTGTGAAGGTGCTGGAAAATGTTGAATTTGATTCTGGTGACGAAGCACAAAATGTTGGCTCCCATAAGAAGAGACCTCTTTTAGGACTGGTCCTTACTCCTACAAGAGAATTAGCTGTACAAGTAAAGCACCACATTGATGCAGTTGCTAAGTTTACAGGTACGTAGATCCCACAGGCCATGTCCTGGATTACACTGTATTTGGATGTTGGCTTTGCTGTTGAGCCACAATATGGGCCACACTTTCTTCCATAAAATCATAAAATTGGTGTAGCTTTTTAAGGGCTAGGGTTTGTAGTCACTGATGCGTGAGAAATGCGTGAAGATTCTTCAGTGAGATGCGTGTGGAAGCAAACAGTTAATGTGAGGTATTTTGTTTTAAAATGTGTCTTCCTTCAAATAGCTGTTGACTCAAGCTCTTGTTTGCTTACAGAACAAGTACTAGATACCCAGCCACAGCTACCTTTGTCATGGTTTTGGATAGTGTAGGCTAGATGTGAAATATAATTTTATTATATTTAACTAAATATAATAATTTCTTTTTTTTTGATGGGTGGATGTAATTGTACATTGTAATAGTTTAACCCAAGCTTTTTCCTGGTAACCAGATGTGGTAACCTGGTAACCAGATATACGTAATTTTGACTGATCTCTTAAAAAAAGAAGTAGTTATGGACATAAATTTTTATGTTGCTGGATTGTCTGACTTGCCTCCTGCAGTAGTCAAGCCACAGAGTATTAACTGAGTAACATGCCTGATGAAAGCAATTCCATCCCACTCCTTTCTCTTCCAAACCAGAAGTCAGTACATCTGTTAAGTGAGTGAGTGAAGATGTGAAACTCTTCAAGATGGAGAGAGTTGGAAAACAACTCTCCATTTCTCCAACACCAGTAATTGATTATTGAAGAGGATATGTAGTGCTCTGCACTACTTCTAAGCCCAGCTTTCTCTGTTGTCTGTACATCCTTCTGTGCTTATCAGTCTGCAGCTGATTACAAGGCTTATTTTAACTTCTAGCCTGAAATAATCGATTTATATCATAGGAGCACTGCTATTCATGTGTAAAAATCTGCTGCTTAAGTGATAGATAGTTGCAGCAGCAGGAGGAAAATGTTTTAATGTGGGCTTTCTTTATTGCCTCAAACTTACTTTGAAAAAACCCCCATACCTGGAAGCATGGTGTTCCACAAGTGGTAGAGAAGAGAGATCAGTGGTAGCTTGGATACTGGAAGGGTCCTGCACAGTAGCATTGACTTTGTCATGGGCCAGTGTATACTTTGAAGAGGGTGAAATAAACCGTGTGTGGAGTTTATTTCCAAAGCTAAAGTCCTTTCGGTACCTCAGCAAAGTGCTTAAAGCTGACTTGAGGTCAGCACTACTGTGCAGGAATCATTAATGGGGAAAGAGTGTTCTTGGTAGGATTATTCCATAGAAAATGAACAGTTACTTAAGCAAGACAGACATTTCTCAGCCTTACCCTAAGAAGGGGCCTGCTGGTTATTTATGGCAGGAACATGCTTGTTAATGCAGATGTAATTGACAAAGCTTGAGACTCTGAAGTATGGGTAAACAAAGCTAACAGCTATGGGTGTGATTCTTCATGCTATTGGAAGACAGGTGCACTAAGACAAAGACTACTTTATTTTTGGCATCTAATTATAATGATGATTTTTCTGTAAAATTGAGTGCATTGCTGTAGGTTCAATGTTACATAAACCCCCTGAGGTGTCCTAATCAAAATACTTACTGAAAGTTCCAGTATAGAGTGTTTAAAACCATTGAGTGGATCTGTATAAAAGCACTGACTGATAAATTAGTGAAACAAAACCTGTTATTTATATGTGCCAGGTATTAAGACTGCAATTCTAGTTGGAGGCATGGCTGCCCAGAAGCAGGAACGGGTACTGAATCGAAAGCCAGAAATTGTAATTGCAACCCCAGGCCGTCTGTGGGAGTTAGTTAAAGAGAGACACCCACATCTTTCAAATCTTCGTCAGCTCAGGTAAAGGTGTCTTTTAGAATATCTACTGGATACTAAACTAGGCGTCCTTGCATGCTGATTATGTTTACTAACTGATTAAATAATTTAGATGCCATAAGATCACTTATTTGTCTCAGACTGTTTTGTTGAAATGCACAATGGTGATTTTGGTGGAGGGAAATGTCAATTAAAGACAGTAGTAAAAACCTTATTTTTCAAAAATAGAAATGGAGAGGGCTACTATAGCTGCCCCAGTATACCTAGTGTTTCTTTTGGGTTTACATGCAGAACATCCCTTATTTGTTTAGCAGGAAAAATTCTTTTTAAGTGTATCAGATTTCGATTTATCTGCACAAATGTATTTTTACTGTGTGTTTTCTGCTTGACAGGTGCCTTGTGATTGATGAAGCAGACCGAATGGTTGAGAAAGGTCACTTCTTAGAGCTGTCTCAGTTGCTGGAAGTCTTAAATGATTCACAGTATAACCCTCAACGACAGACTTTTGTGTTTTCTGCCACTTTGACTTTAGTCCATCAGACTCCCACAAGAGTTCTACAAAAAAAGAATGCTAAGAAGATGGACAAGAAGACCAAACTAGAGTTGTTAATGGAAAAAGTAGGAATAAAGGGCAAACCCAAAGTAATAGACTTAACAAGGAAAGAGGCTACTGTTGAGACTCTGACAGAAACCAGAATCCACTGTAATACAAATGAGAAGGACTATTATCTCTATTACTTTCTTCTCCAGTATCCAGGAAGAACCATGGTCTTTGCAAACAGCATAGACTGTGTAAAACGCCTCAGTTCTCTCCTCACAATCTTAAATTGTGATCCTCTTCCTTTGCACGCCAACATGCACCAAAAGCAAAGGCTGAAAAATCTGGAAAGGTTTGCTGAGCGAGAGAGGTAGGTTGATTTTCAAGTTCCTAGTAAAGAAAATATCATGTAAAGGGTAGTGCGGAGGGAAAAGAACTGTGTTAGAGTAGGAGCAGGCTGGAGAAGTTAGCTGGGGACGTCAGTTCATGAGCCCAAGTTATTAACAAGGAACGATGAGGTTCCATAGGATAGTTGAGGTGATGAACTGGAGCAAGTTCAGTGAAAGGCCACCAGTATATTCAAGAAGCACTGGCTCTGCAAGAGGAGATGGTGAAGGCACAGGGTTTGTGAAAATACTTTATGGGGACCCAATGGCAGCTTTCTGATACCTTAAAAGAAGGTTATCCAGTAGATGGAGCCAGGCTTTTCTGAGTGGTGCATGATAGGAGGATAAGGGGTAATGGGTGCAAGTTGAAACAGGTTCAGGCTGGATATGAGAAAGGGCTTTTTCTCTGTGAGGACAGTTGAGCATTGGAATAGGCTCCTTTCTCTTGGAGTTTGTGGAGGCTCAGTTGGATAAAACCCTGAGCAACCTGATCCAGCCTTGCAGCTCATCCTGAATTGAGGAGGAGGTTGGACAAGAGACCGCCTGAGGTCCTGTGGATTATCCTGGAGCTCATTGCTGCTGAAGGAGCTGTCACTTGCCTTGTTTTCAGACATACGCTTTTATGACCATCTCACACACCTGCAGCTCATCATTTAAGACTTGATCCTTTGTAAGTCTTTGAATGTCACTAAGCCATTAGTAAACTAACCCATTTTTTGTGTTACGGTTTTATGGGTTTATACAGATGAATTTGCTTCCAGAGGGTCAAGGTATCCTGGAGCAATGCAAGAGAAGGGGCAATTGTGCCTTTCAGCAGCCATGGGCAAGCCAGAGTTTACCCAGGCAGACCTGTCCTGCCATTGTAAGAAATACTATTTCCTGATGGCTTTGGGACAGTGTTTGGGAGGAGGTTGGTGGTCTCAGTACTTCCATAATCCAGAAGTTTCACGGTTTACTCCTATAAACCGCTGTAAACTACTGCTATAAACTTCTGCATGCTGTCTGGGAATTCATTCTTTGTAATAGATTGAGGCAGAGAGAACACAGGTTGAATTGCTGTGATGGATCTGCAGTATCCCTTGACAAATATAGTATTGATAGCATTGACCCAGGTCAGAATGGGTGTTTTCAGAGACTGCAGTTTCAAGGCAAGAAAGAAATTTATGAGACCATCTCCCATGGCATTCTGCAGATTGCAAGCTATAGGATTTTTTCTTGTTATTACTTCTTTGAACCTTGTAGCAATAGAATATGCAATCAGGTGCCATACAGCTTAGCAGATTTCTATTACCTAAAAATAATTCATTTCAGTTGCTGGGAAATGTTTTTAGAACAAATTATTCCATATCCTAAGGAGATTTTTGTCTCTGTAGTAGACTATTTATATAAAAGAACAACTTTGAGTAGTTCATCATATCAAGGAATAAGGAGAAATACTAATTGTCAGAACACAATCCTCTCCTTACATTTCTAACTCTTTATTTATTGAGAGAGCTTACTTGTGTGCAAGATGGTAGAAGATATTTCAGCCCCAAAAAGCTGTTATTTAAATATATAATGTTAGTAATGTGGTTTTTCTCAACTGGTAAAGCTTTTAATAACATGTCTGTACTGCCAAAGGATCAACTGTGTTTTTAATGATATGTCATACCAATCTAAAGATGTTTTTAAACTGGACCTGGGCAGTGCACTGAAAAATTTATCAAAGGGGAACATACCCCCCTCCCTTCCTCATGGAATAGCAATTTGTTCTAGAGTTCTTGTGAACTGAGAGAGAAGAAAAGTATAGGAAAACAGGATCCAACAAGGTAGTGAATTTCTTTATTGGAAACAGAATAGATCTGCTGAAGATATCATTTTTTAATGTTTTTTTAAGAATTGTTTCAAGACTGCCTCTGATGTAATATTGGGTATTATTTCTGTAAAGGCAAGCAGAATGCATATTTCCTGCAGATGATAGAGTATAAATGTGTTGCTTAAACTGCTGTGGTAGAATTCTATATTGTTGTATTTTATGTTCCTCAGCTTGTGATTTACTCTTCAATTTTATGTTCATTATATTTTGTCACTTTCTTAGCTGTATCCTCCTGACAACAGATGTTGCAGCTCGTGGTCTTGATATTCCCAATGTGCAGCATGTCATCCACTACCAGGTTAAGTTTTTTTAATGTTTTTACTTTTACTGTTTTGGTTTGAAACGAGCTTTTGCTGATCCAAATCCTGAACACCATGAAGCTGTTATTCTGGGTCCTGTATATAGTACAGTCCCCAAGTATAGAGATTTAATCATTTAATGGTCCTTAGGGCTTTGTACTTAAAGATCTCATTGCTGCAGTGACTGACTGCAATAGGTAGTACTTTATGAATGTGTGATTATGTGTCAGAAATGGCATAATAGCTGTGATCCTCCTTGCTTTTTGTTGAACTGTGATATCCAAAGGTGTCAAATGACTGTTGTATAACTCATGTGAAATGTTTTCCTGCTTTGTGAATGAAATGACAGAGGGTCAGAAGTTAGGAGAGACTCACAAAAGATTATGCAAGAAAGAATGTTGGATCAGAGAACAAAAGTGTGCCAAGACATCCTCTTTTACATTACTTTCATCTGTGTTATGTGCAATGTATTGCATGTTTATAAAGCCCAGTATTCTTTGGCAGCCTCTTGTCCAGAGCATGACAGGCTGCTGCTGACTTTCCATGGACAGCTTCATGGCTTCTCTGAATACTTGCAGGTCCCTCGTACTTCCGAGCTGTATGTGCACAGAAGTGGTCGAACAGCCCGAGCTGCCAATGAGGGCCTCAGCCTGTTGCTGATTGGCCCTGATGACTTGATCAATTTTCGGAAAATTTATAAAACATTGGGGAAGAGTGAAGAGCTGCCGTTTTTCCCAGTTGATAACAAGTGCATGACTTCTATCAAGGTAAAGAAACAACAGTCTTTTTGCAGCCTGAATATTTGTTTACTTGCTTATATTACTGATTATATTACTTATCTTACTGATATGATATTGCCCGTCATGTTCTTTCCAGTTTTCAGATGAACTTTACCCTTGAGGACCTAGATTTGAAAATGAGGTTAATCACACTTAATATTTTTTTAAGCAATATGTATGATTTCTCCTCAATAGCTGGCCCAAGAAAGGTGTTCAAACATAAACATCACTTATGTTTTTCTTGTATGTTGTAGAGCTTCTCCTGGCTAGATTTCCAAAAACAGTATAGGGAAGCAAGTGTGTTTTGTGACTGGGAATCTGGGATGGCTCTGCTTAGTACGTTGTTCAAAGCCTCTTGTGTTAGGAACAGACTGGACAACAGTAGCAGGTCCATGGGTGTTCAGTGGTCTTCACCTGCCTCTTCTCAGTTGAAGTAGTGAGTTCAGCAGTAGTGAGTGCTTTTCTCAAAGCTCCTGTACTGTGGGGCATTGTATGCCACTGAACCCTCTCAAACTGGCTATGTTCTCTTTTCTAGGTTACTGCCCATTTTAAGGAGAATTCAGTCATTCACTAACTCACAAGATAGACAAGGGTTAGGATTTACAAAACAGTATGTTCTAAGAAGCATCTAGTCACTGCAGATTTTCTACTTCTTGAATAAGAGGCCATTTCATGTCTCAGCTTTCTCCTAACAGCTTGAGTGACATCAGCCATGTATGAATGGGACATACTTAAATACTGGGTTTGAAAGGAACTTAAGGTTGGGATGTCTGACTGTTGCACAGTCATTGAGAACAAGAGAGAATGCAAGCAGTCAGATAAGGCAACAGATACCTTCCTTATGGTATTCTGATCAGGTTTATCCAATTGGCTTGGACTGAGCCCAGAGTCTACACTAGTGGCTACAGCAGTATTCTCACCTTGGAAATAATGTCAGCAAGTTTCAAAGCTCAGGCTTGCTGAAGATAGGGTATTTGGCATGAATCTTTCAGGAGATAACAGCTTTCTGAAGAAAATCAATAAATGCTTCCACAGAATCGTTTTTCTCCTCTTCATGGTAACAAAGAGAATTTGATTTCCCACCCTGTCTTCTTACTGTCCCTTTCCATCCACTAAATGTTTCTGGTTACTGAAAGAACTCTGTTGTTTTTAAGAGTGTTTCTTCAGAGGTTCCTTCTGTTTCTTGATGAGTATTCTTGTCTCTTATGCTCTGTCAATTAATGAGCAAATAAATATTGTTTCCATACTTCAATTCTCCTGCCACCCTAATGATCTTTCCTATCTGAATAGTGCTCCTCTCCCCAGAAGAGATACCTTTGTAATTGTACTTGGAGGACTCCAGCCTCACAGGCCCTTCAAACAGGTCTCATTTACACTTTGTCCTGGGCTTAATCACAAAGACATTGTAGTTGAGACTAACAGTGCTGCTGGTTCTGTAGGTCTGTCCCTTTGGCCCACTCGTTCCCTAATCCACACGCCTTCATCCAAGTTCAGGAAAAGTCTGAAGGGGCTTCACTCTTGAGAGGAATAGAATTGTTGAACCAGGATAGAGGATAGTCCTAACAAGGACTTAAATTTTTCAAAGATGGGAAAACTATTTAAAATTTCTTGTAATGATATAAGAATTGACTGACTTAGTAGTCCACTGCATGTTTAATTTCCACTCTCTCTGCATATTAATTATGGTGGAGGTGCTGTTACTGTGTAGCACCAGACGACTCAGTTTTCCTGCACAGGGTTTGTTTTGTGCAACTGCACATTCCAAACAGCAGAACTTGCTGCTGGTTGATTATTATTTACTGTTAATACAGATTTTCTGTTCACAGTGAATTAGTTTGTTCAGCCCAGCTAGAAGGCTGCAGGTCAGGTTAGATTTTCTGGGCATCTTTTTTTCCACCTGTGTGCAGCTGGGAAGAACAAGACATGCTGTCCTGTGCCCAAGCAAGATCCAGGTACAGTTCTGGAAACAGGAGCTATTCCTTCCATATGGCCTGCAGGAGTTTACTTCTTCAGAGTGGGATGAAGGTAGTGGCTGCCCCTTACTGCTGAGTCTAGTAACTTTCAAATCTGTACTATGATAAATTGGAAATTATTGGTATTTGGATTATGATTTGCTCTTGATGTCTCTCAAGTGTTTGTAATGGAATGTTGAGTTAATATTCAGGTATGTTTAGTAGTTGAGATGTTTTAGAAGTCAAATTCTATCATGGATCTGAAGAAGGAAAATACCTTAGCAAATTATGACATCTTATTATGTGGGGCAGCTCCTGGAACATGGGTAGGCAACCAAAGTGTCTCTGCACCCCAGTTGCATTGTAATACATGCTCTCAAACACTAATTCTGCTAAAGCATTCCACATTTTAACCCGATCATAATGTGTAAATGTACTTCTGTTGCAGGAGCGGATGAATTTGGCAAGGCAGATTGAGAAGGCAGAATTTTTCAATAGTCGGGCAAAGCAACACAATTCCTGGCTCCAGCAAGCTGCAGAGGCTCTTGAGATGGATCTTGATGATGACATGTTGATGGGCAAGTAGAAATATTTGTCCGTGGCTATGCTCAGTTGCTCCCATAGTGCTGCTGTCTGGAAGAAGCCTCACCATGGCAAAGAAACTCTTCAAAACCTGCAGAGCAGAAGAGGAAGGAAAGGAGTGTTGTTAGTATGTGATGTTAGGGCTGTTTTCAGGATGACTGTGCAACAGATAGTGCTGAAGCTGAGGGAGTGAGGTGTGACAGTTCTGGGAAGTCACAGACAAGTCTACATGTCGTAGGACACAGAACTGTTTAGCTTTTGGCAAGCATTTCAGAGTAATTCAAACAGCCCACTGTGTCCTTATCAAGTCTTGTCCCCTCTGTGTCAAAGAAAAAGCTGTTTCCCCACTTCTGCTTATTCCTCCCACTCCCCTGTAGTCAGGCATCAGGACAGGAGCCTGACAGCTCTGTGTGGGAACAGCCAGGAAGTGCTAGGGAACACCAAATATTACGTGAGCTTGTGTAGGTTGAGTTGTGTGGGCCAAATGGTCAAGTTGCTGAGGTTTTGGTGGTGTGTTAGAAGTAAATAATTTCTTATATTTTATAAATTAAATGTTTTTCAGGCTGTGCCTGAATGTGTAGGGCTGTCCAATTGCAGGTGCCTTTTTGTTCAACGCCATGAAGTTTTGCAATGCTTGAATGCACTATAAAATGCTACTTTGTGTTCATATTTAGGACCTCAAGGTATGATTTCCCACTTGTTCTCTGAAGACAGGCTGAATAGAGGTGCTGCAGAGGTCACTTCAGATTAATCTGTCTCTAACCTGTTAGCTGCTAAATATGCAGATGTCTTAATTTTGAAGCGTGTTTAGATTAATTTCTTTCTTTCTGTTATTCATGGCTGGATTAGCTGATTCTTAGCCACTTTGCAAGCAAACACTAATCATCTCTGTCTAAATTGTTCAAGAGTGCTTTCAGATAATTAGCACTTTGCTGTTTTGTTTTGACATAATCTGAGTATACTGTGCTTTGTAATGAGTTTCAAAACAGCACATCCAGTCCAAGTAAGTTGTGGCTCTCAAGTGAAACACTTCATAATTGCCACCCAGAAACTTGCCAGATTCATGCTGTACTCAGTCTCTGATTCTTCTGTAACTTGTTGAAGACCGATTAAAATCTCAGTCATTCCTCCCATAAATGAAGTGCCTCTTACAGTTGAAAAGGCTTTAGTGATGCCCTTTCAATTTTACCTTATAGTGACCTTGATTTCATTTTTCTCTCCAGTTCAGGCCTCTGACCCTATTAACTGTCTCAAATCTTTTCTATGCCCTTCTTTATCCTGTGTTATTACTGCATCTGAGCACCTCATTACTTTTTATGTATAAGGAGGAAAGGACTTCCTGGTTTGTAGAGGCTGAAGTGAGGCATGCATAAATTAACAAAATATACAGAAGAAGCTTCTGCCTGAGCTTCCTTATCTTCTGGGGCCCCCGTCCCTTGGCTCCTGAGTCTGTTCTGGGTTGAGACCCAACTGAATGATTTAGCAGAATGATACCTGGGCTATAGTTACTCAGTAATCAAGATTCTTCTTGATCTCGTTATCCTGTGGACAGCCTGGGTGATCTGAAAGTGTCACAGATGACTGGAACGCTATGGGAGTTGAGTGACCTTGTTAGAGAGAGAAGGCTGAGATTAGCATGTGCCCCTATCAATGCAAAGGTCTGCAATGCAAGTTGTTCTCTTGTTGTAACATTCTGTATCTTTTATTTCTTCCCCAAGGGAGAAAAGCTAATGAGCAAGAAGAAAGCCAGAAGCAAAAGATGCTGAAAGGGATGAAAAAACAATTGAAACATATGTTGTCCCAGCCACTGTTTAAAGTCCTCATGAAAACCAAATACCCAACACAGTCTGGAAAACTACTCCTGCCTCAGACATCAGTGGGCATTTCAGCTCTGAGTACTGTGTCTAAAAAGCAAGGCAAGAAGAAGAAATCAATAAAATTAAATTAGATAACTGAGCAAGATCACTCAGTGTGATAGCAGCAAGGACTATCCTCATCGAGGCTGTTAGTACTTACAGAGGAACTCAGCTAGAAAACAGATAGTATAAGATTGTTGCCTGTGTATTGGTTGTGCAGGCACAAACCAAAATGTTGATTTTAAGGGCTCAGTTGACATCAGTTTAGTTACTGTTGAATCTTGTCTTGGATCTTGTTTTTTCATGTTCTTATTTTTTCTTAACTCTCTATATTAATAGAAATTAATTAGTTTTCAAATAGTTCTGATAATTACCCCATTTTGTGAGATGAGTAAAAGTTATTGAGTAGAATTCACTGTGGGCATACTGTAATGATAAAACTTTATTTGAATTTTAATGTCTTTAAAGGACAGGGGAAGGTCAGCTGTATATAGTGCGAGTGCAGTCTGAGCTAGTGGTAACAGGAGGTTCAGCTTTTACTGCAGCCAGCTCAGTGAGAAAGGCAGCAAATACAGACAGTGTTACCAGCAAGTCTACAATTCTGGTTATGGAACTGTCTCCCAAGTTTCTTTCTCCTCTGTTCTTCACTGGGTTTAATTTCCTTAGTCCTGTGTTAATATGTTTTCGAATGTGCAAAAAAAGCAAAGGTGGCAACGAGCCAGGACACACTTTCGAAGATATTTGAAGAATAAGTGTTGCTCCTCACTGTTTTCTCAATTAATATTTGGAGTTAAGCCTGTATTTGAAAATGTGTTAGAACCATGATCTTTAATGGAAAAGATGATGTTGTGAAATGTCACCTTTCAAGATTGCTTCTGGATAATTATGTTTTAAATCATTTTAATGTGACCTGGGCAAATATTTTTTAAAACTATTTTTAAAGATAAGTCAGAAAAATATATTTTGAATTTTTGGTAAATTATATCTGCTATAAAAGCCAAAGTGTGTGTCTGTTTTTAGTCACTTAATATTTCTAAATCCCTGATAGCTGATGCTGTTTGCACTTAGCAGGGAAGGAGAGGGGAATAGCACCCAAAAGGTGGGATGGTGGGATCTGTATGTGTGGGGGCGACAGGTACCCTTCACCTGTTAGCTCTGGATGAGGCTGAGTTTTTGTGTCTCACGCAATATGGAACTAGTGTCACTGCCATGATAGGAAGCACCAATTTACTCAACTACTCAGAGAAATTTGTGTAGAGTGCCCCCTCCAGCCACTTGGTTGGTGGTTATGTGAGAATAACAAAGTCTTTACTCTTTCATCTGTGTAAATAATTGTAGCCCCCCCCCATCTCTGAAGGACTTTTTTCCTGGTTCCATGCATTACTGAAGAAGAGTGATAACAATCATAAGCATATAGAACTTACCAGTTATGTATGAGATTTTCCTTGTCTCATGCCCTTGGAAGCAGAGGAGGAAGTTTTGGGGCTGAAGAAACAGTAAGGTTCTGTTTCTTCATTCCTGTAAGGAGACACATCTTTGGAGTTAATGTGACATCTGAAAAATAAAAACAATTTAAAGACGGTTCCTTTTAAGGAAAGCTGAAAAAAAACCCTGAAAAGCACATCCTCGTGCCATTTTAATCATATTCTTACATTATGAAAAGGAAACTTGCATTGGTTTTGCATCCCTGAATGGTTTGGAGACCAGGTAGGCCTTTTCTGCATCTTGTGATACATTTCTGTTTACAATTCAACAAAATCAAGGCTGGATCCTGACAATACAGCTCACCATCTCCTCCCTGTCTGGAAGTGTTCGTGACGTAGGAGTTTTGGCAATTTTTAATTCCACGAGATCATGAGAACTGAATTGGGGGGCAGTGATAATGTTGTTATTTCCTCTCCATTATTGCTATGAAGTTACTCAGCTGCTTCTGTTTCCCTGTGTTTAATAATGTAGTTCTCACACTCCCAGCCCATTGGCTTGCCAAGTCTTCCCCAAGACAGAGCTCAGCACTTGTGCACTCTTGCTGCCTTCATAGAATCACGAATGTCAGAAAAGACCTCCAAAATCATAATGCCCAACCTTTGACCTACTGCCACTGTGCCCACTAAACCATACCACAAAGTGCCCCATCCAATCTTCTGAACGCTCCAGGGATGGTGACTCCACCACTTCCCTGGACAGCCTGTTCTTGTGCTTGATGGTTCATGCTTGTTTGTGGGACATGCTCTTCTGCAGCCTCTGATGTGCTCTGCATGAACTCTTAATGCTTATATCTGCTGAAGGAGTATCCCCCCAAGAGCTCAGGTGGAGCTTGGACCCTAAAAATAGCTGGATGTCTTAAGGAGAAAACTTGTCTACTGTCAAAGCTCTCTTGCAGCTGCCTGTTTTGCCTTGTCATTATCTTACCAGCCTACCCTGAGTCTATCTACAGAGATGAAAAACCTTGTATTTGCTTTAGCTAATTTAAATTATTAAACAATAAACTGGAAAATACTACCACTTAGCTGTCCTGCTCCCATGTGAACTAGGTTATTGCAGAAAGAGAGGAAGGCAAGGCAGAATGTTTTCTCCAGCTCTGATTCACATGTGTACCACTGGTGCAAATAAGACATGAAGAATTTTACATCAAGTCCATATGGGCAGTTTAATATTAGTATTTAATGAAATATGTAGTATTGAAGGGGTTTTGTAATACTCTGCTGGCACAGCAGTTATGCTGAGTCCTCAAACAAGTAATCTTGTGTTTTGTGGCAGCTTATGTCTGCTAGAACACCCATTAATTAAAGGACTTGCTAAGTCTATTTAAGCTGTCACAGCAACTTTCAAGTAGATTATTAAAAGCATGAGCTCAGCAGAGTGGTGGTAGGGTACAAGCTGATACAGAGCAACCACTGCTACCTCATAGGAGAGTGAAACCCCAATAGCTTCTGAACTTTTATTTTCCAAATGCGTGGGGCTGGTTGACATCATCCCTGCCACATAGTTCCTGGTCTGTCATACTCCTGTCAAGAGAAGGAAGAGTCCCTGCAGTTTAAGGCATCTGCTGAGGAGATGGTTTGGACAGGATCTCACATATTAGATGGGAGAGTTTCCTGACATTCCCCATGCCTTTTCTTTCTCTCCTGCCCTGTATGTTAATAAAACAGCAAGTTAGCAAAGCAGAAGCTGGAGTGCTGCCTTGCCATATGCCAGCAGCCTGGGCACACGCTGGCCATGTGGCACAGAGGAGGTAATTTGCACCTTCCTGAGAAAGGGCCAGGTACCGCCTGCTTACTGCAATCGAGTCTGTGTATCCAGGTCCCTAAGGGGGAGCAAAAATACCAAATGGACACTTTTTGACAATCTCACCTCACAGTGCCTGACACAAGGAGGAAAATCTGCTAAGAAACACTGCTTTCTTGGGTGTTAAAACACCCACTGCTTTGTCCTGTGCTAGCAGGATGTGTTTTTTGAGTGCCTGATCTATTCCAGATTGTTTGATGAATGGCTTGGTGAAGGAAGGAGCTCAGAAGATCATGATTTGGGTGACTAGTAAGAGACTGATAATGTAGCAAGCAACAATATGTAAGTAATGCCAATAGTCATTGCAAAAAGGTAGGATGTTGTCAGTGGTTATAGAACTGGGGAGTAGGAGGGTTCTGTAACCCTCTATAGATCCCTTCCATGCCCCCTTCTGATATTTGAGTAGATGTCTGATTCTGGCCTGTTAGAAATTTTCTATTTCAGCTTCCTTTTGCAAAAGATATTTCAAGGCTTCAGTGTTTTTTCAAGTCAGTCATAAGCTCCTCCTGGGATTGGCCTCACAGAGTGAGCAAGAAAGAGAAAAATAATCTGTCACTCCTGTAGCAAGTTCATTGGCCTGGGGAAGCAAGTGAACAGAGCTACTCTGCTTGCTTATCTTGGAGTTCAGCAGCTCTTGCTGTGAAACTGAAAGAAATTGTAGCCAGTTTCCAGAGCAACCAACTTTAGATGGTACAAAATGCCAAATTTCTGTAGGTGAGAGCTGCAGTTAGAGAACACAGACCCAAAACCTGAGTTGGAAAAGCAGACCAGGCACTGCAAAGTACACATGGGCTTTGGTACCACTGGGTTAATTAGAGGTCTGATGTTCTTTTATTATTGATATAACAGTCTAATCAGTAGTGGGGATGCTTTTTTAGGAGTAAAGTTTGGTCAATACCTTGAGCAGTACAAGCTGACAGGTGTTAGGGATTTACACACGCTGGTCACCATGACAGGGTCAGACACTAGGAGTCCACTGATTAATGTAAAGTCCAAGTGAAGGTTTCCAATTCGGTTTTTGTTCATTCTTAGGTTACTGCTCGACTTTGGTGCCTCCAGAGCGGGACCCCTACCCCAGATCATACCTCTCAGTTATATCCATACCACCCATCACTCAATCCACAAGTCTAGTTGCTTAATTCTGGTTGGTAGTCTCTTGATTTCTTACTTGTTTTCCCTGCTGCTGGGTTGGCCTTCCTCTGAAGTTACCTCATTCTCTTGGAATTGTTTCCTTGGACCTTCTATTCTAGAAAACAAAAGGAACCAAAACATACATACAAGGAAGGGCTTAATACTCAAACTACGATAACCATTCTAGTATTTTAAGGTATAAAAAACAATAATAAAACAGGCAGGAACCATCTGGCCCTCTGTCTAAGATGCTTTTTTATCCCCAGTACAAATTTGGTAACTCGCTCATCTCCATCTAAGAAGCTGGTTGTAGCAGACAGGGGTCACAGGTCCCAAACACTTTCTGCTGGTGACAACCCCAGAGGGTGGCATGAAGTATTTCTAATACCCCATAGCACTAATTCTAGAAGCTGTCATCTCTCCACATGTTTTATCATGAAACCACCTAGCCAACGTCATTAAATACTTTCTTGGTAAAATGAGTTATCTCCCAATAGTCCAAATTCCAATTTCACCTTTCACGGCGTCCCAACTTTCCTGCTGAGCCCATTCTTCCTGAATAACCTCTGCATATATTTGGGCTGCATTATTGATCTCTGGTCAACCATAAGTGGAGGGAGTTGTTATGGTGGCACACTCATTACAGTTGGTGGGCAGCAGCTTTGGTTACGTTATCTGCCAATTCACTATTTGTTCCACTTATGCTAGATCCCTTTGTATGAGCTGAACAGTGTAGTACAGCAATTTCCCTTAGAAGCTGAATAGCTTTAAACAGCATTCAGATTTCAGTTCCATTAGAAATAGTCTTTCTTGCTGAGGGAAGGAACATTCATTATTTTCATAGCATACTCATGGTATGACATGCTCCAAACACTTATTTGGAATAAGAATAAATACTGATGTCCCCACCAGGCTCCTCTTGCTAATGCACTTAATTCAGACCCTTGGGTATTCATCAAGGCTTGTAGAGGTTCTGCTTTCAGGTACCTCTAGGTTTCTTGCTACTACACAGCCCATTATCATTTTCCATTCACATATAGTATAAAGATCTGAGTTCTGTAGAGGCGCATCTTGCAAATCTTCCTGTGTGCAGTTGGAATGAGCCGCTACCTTAGCACAGTCAAGATGGGGTTCATCATCATAAGGAACAGGAAGTAAAGTTGCTGGATTCATAATATTACATATTTTTAAAGTAATATTACCCTAATTTAAAATTAATACATAGTGATATGTGCTTATGTAGCATGTTGCTTAAAAATCAGTTTTACTGCATGCTGGACATAGAGGGTTATTGCGTGACCCAGGATTAACGGTCTGCTGTCTGTGATAGTCGCTGTTCCTGCTGTTCTTTCCCTCGGGAGTTATTCCTGCCGCTGCGGGATCCAGCTGAGCCGAGTTCGCAGCCACGGGGCGGCGGTGTGACCGTGCTCTTGAGTAAGGACTGCGCTCGCTACTCCTTTGTTCTCACACACTCATAGTGCAAAGCATTTGGAGTAATCCGGCAATCCCAGTGCCGGAGCAGAAGCTGAAGCTCCTTTTGTACTTCGGAAATATTTTTTCTTTTTCCGGACCCCACAGTTTAGGCCCCACTTCTTCTGCCTTGGTAGCTTCTGCCCCAGTACCCAGAGTCGGCAGCATCTTACTGTGCCTAAAAATCTTCACAATATCTTTCAAATCATCTTTAAGCAAACAGAAGAATATTGTAGGAGATCCGGTGAACTCTCGGGGCAAGATGGTCCGTGTTAGTTGTTGACCTTTCCATATAAATGCAAACACTTGCTGGCTGTCTTCTGCTGCAGAAATATCAAAACTGAGTAATCCCAGACAGTGCCTCAGTGACACCTGCACCACCCATCATTCAATCCACAAATCCAGTTGCTTAATTCTAGTCAGCAGTCTCTTGATTTCGTATTGGTTTTCATTGTTGCTGGGTTGGCCGCCTTCTGAAGTAACCTCATTCCTGTGGAATTGTCTCCTTCATCCTTATCGTCTTCATTTCACTCACATCTGTTGGATTCAGCTGGTTCTGTGTTAACAGCCTGAGTTTTCTCAAAAAATTTGCCCTTGCAGCCTAGATCTTCCAGTGCTTTAGTTACAAGTGCTAAGGAACTGGTGCTAAATGAGTCTATTTAGAGAGAACAATCTCTTCTACAACACGTGAATAAGGTGTAAGGTGTAGTCATTACTGTTCGTAGAGTGCTATTTCTAAACTGGCTCAAGGCCATTCCTATTGTCTCAGTTCTGAGAGGATCTCACAGTGTGGTTTTCTTGGCACATAAAAAAACCTGTGAGAATTAAATTTGCTGAAATATTTGTCACTAATTTTCTTTATTTTCCTAGGTTCTCAAAATCTCGTAAGTTCCAGCTGAGAAAAAAGTTTATTCTTGCACATATATACATATATAAGCATAATTGGAAAGTATGTCCCTTTCATCACTGAAGCTTTCAAAAGTCTATTTTCTATTCTTTTCAATTATGTGTATACACATACACAGAATGTGATGTTTTAGTCAATTAACCTACCTATATTTATATAAGAACAAGTACTCCCCCAGGAGTTCTTTGTCTCATCCATTAAAGAAATAAAGTATTTGCCTATGAAACGACAAATAAAAGTGAGCTGGAAAAAGTGTTGCCGTCATAGATTTCAAAAGAAACAAGAAAATCTCAATGTTCTATCTGACCTAAATCTCAGGGAAAAAAAAAAAAAAAAAAAGCACGTTCCGTTAAGCCTTGAAACAAGATTCCTGATACTGTCGTACATTTTTTCTTCCTATTTCCTGCCCAAGGACAACAAAAATTATGCTGATTCATTGGGAAAAAAAAAATAATAAAAAGGAGCCTGATATTTTGGGCGTAAAAACCAGTACAGATTTATCAAGTTAAAATTCCCTGGTCTTAATTCTGTTTAAAATATGATCAATGAGAACACACACACAAAAAAAAATTATAAATAAACTGTTTAATTAGAAAACAGTACCACCATTTATCCCAACACTTTTCTGTACACAAAAGTCTGGGTATTAAAATAGTCAGGAACAACTTTCTGCTTAGAAGAAAGAAAATGTTTGCAGTTTGCATTATAGTGCATTCACAGTATACTGCAATGCCTTATTAATTAAAATGAAAACAAAACCAAATAACAAATCAAAAACCTAGACTGGAAAATCTGCCTCTTGTAAGCCATTAGTCTGACTTGAGAAAGGTTTATTGACTGTATATCAATGGAAGCTGTCTTTTTTATTCCTGCATTTTTATTAAACTGTTCCTTATACACAAATGGTGAAACCAGAACTCAGTTCACAATTAATTATGGCCTCTCAGAGCTGGGTTATGGTGCAAGAACAAACTGCCATGAGACACTGGTTCCACTGCTGGGCAATTGATGCCATAAATAAATATTCCTGCTCTTTAGCATACTTATATTTATGACCATTTTATATGCTCTGAAAAGCAAGTCAGGCATTTGAATATATGGCATTGTTTCCCACAGAGGACTAATGGGCAGGACACAAGTACACACAGGGCTGGTAAATGTGCTTTGCTCAAAACCAAAGCAGAGGAGTTTGGGAGGAGGGGGTTCAAGAAAAAATTTCTGTGACCTTACAATTGCAAGAATTGCACGTTCTCCCTCTCTGCTTTGTTTTTAAGCTATCAACATAACTTCTCTGATGAGTTAATCTGAAAAGTAAACACTCATTTAAAAAAAATTTATTAAATACTTAGTGTGTGTGGGGGGGGAACTGGATTTGAGTGACAGCTTTATAAGCAGTGCTTGCTAATTCTTGACAGCTCTCATTAGTTACTGATCCAATACTATTAATGCAGCCAGAACTGCCAGGTGCAGACCAGGCTCCTGTGTGCCATTGCTTAACAAGCATTGAGCAAAAGATTGTTCAAGTCCCCTAAGTCTGAGCCTGTTTGGGTGCCAAATCATTCATCATTTTAAAACCTTGTTTGTTCAGCAGGCTGCATGGTGTCTAGGGGATAAACAAGATTCTTCCTCAGTTAATATCTGGTGAATGGTGAATATCAGGCATTGTGTTTGTGTGCCCTTTGCATGAAAATTCCGTGATCCTTCAAAAACTTTTTTCAACTTTTGGAAGGAAATCATCAAATTCAAAAGGCTGCTGCTGTTGTGAGTAGTAAACAGGTCTCCTTGCACTAGCTACTAGCTTTACCCATCCTGGCAAATCTGATAGTATATTTTCCCCTAGCCAGCACTGAATTTTAAGTAAAAGAATCACTTTGCTATTGGATTATAAAGTGCACAGCTCATTGCAATGGTGGATAAATTAGGGGGTAAAACTCGTACAGTGATTAATTCCTGTACTAATTTCACACAGAGGTCTCTTATGGAGATACTGTTTTGTCTCATCTACAAAAGTTCACCAGAGTGACCCTACTGCACAAGCAGTGGTTATCCTCTCTGTGGAATCCTGCCTCGTCCTTTCAAGAAGGAAAAGAAATCCCTTAAGATGGAAGGAAGAGCCTTGCTTTCCCCTCAGTTCTGCTTCAGCATGTTGTATCTCAAAGTCCCCCACTCCTGTGTGTAATTGCCACTTACCTTTCTGCCCTGCTTCCCTAGGCATTATCACAATAATAGTCCCTCTATTGTTTTTACATTTGGAGCTTTCCTCACACTTATTTATTCAGCTATTGCACTAAAACCAAGTCTTGCCAGGTGTTGTTGCATTGCAGTGATTGAGAAAACAATGACAAGTTCTGAAAGATGATAAATACTCATAGCGACTGCATTGCTGATAGTTCACTTCCTGCAAACAATAATAAAGCAAGCATCTAAGATGTTGTCTCTTGTTAACATGATTTTTTTTAAAATCACAATAGGACAACGCTGTTTGAATTTAAGCCACTAATGCCAGGGGATTCCTACTCCAGGAAGTGTATTTTCCTTCAATGTCTTCCTCTTTCAAGCAAAATGCTCTGTATCTGACTGTCAGCTCAACTCTGGAAGGAGTCTCTTCATTAGCCCCTTTCCCAGCATGCAGAAGCACATCAAGAGATGGATTACGCTTGTCCTTTCTCCTGTTAATCCAGTGCTAATGCAATAGCTATTTATATTGGCGAAACCTCCCACCTTTTATCTCCTGGACAGGTGACATACCTTACTGCTGAGCAGAACGAAAAGGACGACTGCTCTTCCTGTCGCCTTCCCAGTGGCAAAGGCTATGTCTGTCCTACCCAGGCCACCCTCCTGTCTCCTGCAGGAGGCAGCAGGCTCCATATTTCAGAGTGTACTGATGCTCTGCAAACATCAGATAAAGAGTGTGCTGTAATCCTTAAGCTTTTTTGTGTCTTCTGAAGCTGCACAGATGTGATGTCAGATAATATGCTCTATTGCTTCTATTGGATTAGAAAAAGGTTTCAAAACTCTGGTGTCTTGTTGAAACAGGTTATAGTAAAATTCAGGCTACATGAAATAGATGGATTTGGGGAGGGATTACTTAGGGTTGTTTTTTGGGGGTTGTGTTTTTTTTTTCTTTCCTCTGTGTTGTGTAGTAGGATGACTTTTTAGACAAAAACACAGAATCACAGAAGTGCTTGGGTTGAAAGAAACTTTTAAGATCATCTAGCTCCACCCTCCCATGGGCAGGGACACCTTCCACTAGACCAGTACCTAAAGGGGCCTACAAGAAAGTTCTAGAGAGGGACTTTTTACAGGGGCACGTAGGGATAGGACAAGGGCTAAAAGCTTTACACTGAAAGAGAGTAGATTTAGATTAGATATTAGGAAGAAACTTTTCACTGTGAAAGTCCTGAAGCACTGAACAGGTTGCTCAGAGATGCTGTGGATGCCACATCCCTGGAAATGATTAAGGCCAGGTTGGATGGGTCTTGGAGCAACCGGGTCTAGTGGAAGGTGTCCCTGCCTATGGCAGGGGAATGGAAAAAGGTGATCTTTACGATCCCTTCCAACCCAAACCATTTAATGATTTTATGAAATAAATGGCCAGTATTCCCTGGTGTTTAATGCTGCAATGACATTGTGCCTATGGATGCAATAGAGTTGTGTGTGTTCTGTCTCAGATGTACCCTCACCCAGCTAAACTCATTAGCAATTAACTAACTCGTTACTTTCCAGACTCTACAGCAGCCATGGGCTGCTCCAAGAGACATTTCAGTGGTGAGGAGGAGCAGACGCTGGGTGGCACCGATGTGCTGGGAAATCAGGAGGAAGCCCAGCCAGGGCTGAGCCTTCCGTGCCCTCCCCTCTCTCAGAAGCCAAAGAAACATAAAGGACTGAGACAAGAGTAATTGCGAGCCACCGGTGTAATTCCCTTTGCTCTGTTAGCCTCCACGAGAATTGTCCCAGGCCAGGTTTACATATCTGGAAATCTTCCTCATTTCGGTTTGTGTGTGAAACGAGGAGCGTTAGATACTTGCATTGCCTCTTTCACTTGGCCCAAACTTGCATTTTTTTGGTAACTCATTTATCTGAGCAACAAAAAAGATGAAGCAGACTAGACTTTAACCTTGCTTAAATCCTCAGAATCTTTCATTCATTTTATTCTTAAGCCCTCATGTTGATCTGGGCATGTTCAGATCTGGGCATGTTCAGTCCTGGGGATGATGCTAGTGAGGCAGGCTGAAGGAAGCTGGAAAACTTCTGGACATGGTGTGAGGCAAGCAGATGTGGGTCTTGACAGTAAGGACGGGCATTTTGTAATCAGATAGACAAACCCTGTTACTGTCCCAAAGCTGTCTAGACAACAGCAGTTCTGGATTATTTTCCGTTTTTTCCTCCTGCCTGAAACAAGGATTGTTTAAGTCTCTACACTTTTGTTCATAAATGGTCTCAGCAGACACTTCTTGTGGGTTTCTCTTTTGGGAAATCTCACTCAGATGCTTCAATCATTGGTACTTACACTCTGTAGACTCCTAAATGTGATGCTCACACAGACTGAGACCAACTCTCCATTTGTAATGGTTGGCTGTGTGTAGATCTTAAAGGGCCAGCAGTAGGACCATGGGAATCTTGGTGCATGCAATGAGGTTGCACGGGGCAATTCATAGGCATGAGCCAGAGGTGACATTTCTTCCCTCTGTAAACCTTCCTTCAAGAAGCTGGAGCAGCTGAGTCCCAGTTTGCTCAAGTGGGTAATGACCTGGGCTGGAATGAAAAGCATGTCCCTGCAGCAGGCAACGGTGAGCAGCTGAAGGAAGGAATCTCCATGGGAGCTGCAAGTGAGGAATAGGAGTACCCGGCTGCCGCAGAGCTGCTTGGGGTCAGGGCAATTCGATTGCATTTTACACACTGCACAGGTTAAACAAAGGTGGAAAGAGTAGGAATGAGATGCTTCTGAGTTTTGTCCATATAATTGTCAAGGCTTCTGATTTCCACCAGAGGAACGAAGTTCAGCATTCTGCCCTTGTAGGCCTGTCACAGAAATAAAGGCTATAGCAACTGCAAACATTTGGTTTTCTTACAAAAAAGGCACTTTAGGTGGCCTAAAGAAAAAAGTAAGAAAATAAAAATTGTGTGCAGCGGTTTACAGTTTCAGTTGAAATCCTTTCAAGCATTTTGGTAGGAGAGGGAAATTGTTGCTGAAATGGAAATGTTTCATTCAGTGGAAAATCCTGACTTAATTTCTGAAAACACGAAAGACTGCAGTCAAAACAGGAGCTGTCATGCCTCTGAAAAGTCACATTTTACATCTGCAGCTGTCATTCTTGTCTTAGAGCTGAGATCCAGAGGTGACCCCTCAGCCTCCTCACCCCGGGAGGTGCTGGCCTCGCTCCTTGGGGTGGAGTGGGTGATACTAGACTCTAGGAAAGCTGAAGGATACAGGAAGCAAAGTGTAACTTTAGTCTAAAGACCCTGTGACTTTAATTTTCTAGGTATTTACATATCTGTTGTAGTATCTCAAAGGTCAGCTTCATTTTCTATCAAACCCCACAATTTTGGAAAGACTACTGTTTACATTCAGAAGCAGTTTCAGCATAAGCAATGCCTATCAAGAGTTACCAAGTTGACAAGATTCACTATGGGACTGGTGGAGACAGCCTTTCCCATGTACCTGATTCTTTGTTGTCTCTTCTGCACAGTGGTAAACATGGGAGGAGAGACCCAGGTAGCAGTGTTGGGCAAGGACACTCAAAGTAAAGGAAGGGGACCAGGAGATGGGCATAGGCATCTACAAAGTGTAGGCTGCATCCACTCACTTCTAAATCCTGCTTTTTAAGTTCCGGTGATGCTGATCATGTAAGATACTCATGATGCTATCCATGGTAAATGAAACCTTGCAGAGCTCTGTGGTGCTGCCTGTCCCTTCTGTTGGCAAAGTACGCTGTTCCTTGACTGACTGAATTTGACAGACTTACTGGGGTCATGTTTCACACACCTAAACTGCTCTTCAATCATTTGTCTTAACACATCAGCAACAGGAACACCTGCCTTCCTCAGATCTTTAAGCATATTCTTACTTTCTTTTTGCTTTTACTGTACAACTTTGTTTGCTGTCAGTTTTCTTCTGACTTGGTTCTGGTTGGTTGTACAGTAGTTTGTTTAAAAGTGAATGTGTTTTAAAGGTTTCAAAGCTGTGAACTGACCTTTGATAATTCCTACTTACCAAACAGTTTTAGCTTCCAAGTACTATTGAATTGAACCTTCAACACCAAAGAAAAATCCATGTCCTTTTCCAAATGAGCACAGGTGATATGGTTTTGGTGGTTTAGTTTGGGTTTTTATTTATGTCTGTAGGAACCACAGAGTACTGGTTCATTCTGGGTCTTTAACTATACAGCCACATGGTATGTAGTAACTATAGTATCATAAAATCATTCAAAAATCTGAAACGTGGAACTTGGCAGAACCTGGGGTGACTGAGTTGAGTCGAGGAGGTGATACTCCCTCTCTACTCCGTTCTTTTGAGACCCCACCTGGAGTTCTGCATCCAGCCTTGGGCCTCCCAACATAAGAAGGACACAGACTCGTTGGAGCGAGTCCAGAGGAGGAACACAAAGATGATCAAGAAGACTGGAGCACATCTCCCATAAAGACAGGCTGAGAGCACTGGTATTGTTCAGCCTGGAGGAGAATGCTCTGGAAAGGCCTTCCAGTACCTAAAGGGAACTACAGGAGAGCTGGAGGGGAGCTTTTTACAAGGGCATGTAGGAATAGGACAAGAGGTAATGGTTTTAAACTGAAGGAGGTCAGTATTACATTGGATACAAGAAGAAATTTTTCCCTCTGTGTTGAGGCAGTGGCACAGGCTGTCCAGAGAAGCTGTGGACACCCCATCCCTGAAAGTGTTCAAGGCCAGGTTGGGTGCAGCTTTGAGCAATCTGGTCTAGTGCAAGGTGTCTCTGCCCATGGCAGATCTTTAAGATCCTTTCCAACCCTTCCAACCCATTTAATTTCATTCAATTACATGGTTAGAGGGGAGCAGAATCTGCAGCACAGTGGTGGGACATTTTGGAGAGCATGTGTGAATCTGCACTCTGCAGTCTGGACATAGCTCCCCACCTGCCAGTTGAGGCACCAGTGCAGGCTCTTACCACCGCTTGCCTACCTGTCCTAAAGCTTACAATCCTTGGCACCTGTACCACTCCTTGTTAACTTTGGCAATAAGCATGGGGCATGAACAGTACTCAGCTGGTGTCCCACAGGGCTTTTACTAGCTGGATAATCCTTTGTGACTCAAGGAGGGCTTGTCTTGAGGAGTGGTTTGATGCCACAGCTATTAAAACTGATGCTACCTTTGGACTAAGACAAAAGACAACCAGTTTGATGCTAAATCTGAAAGAACTTAATGCTGCCCACAATGAGTGCCTCCAGCTTCATCTGCTGGTGAGTCACTTAGGAGTGTCTAATTCTGTGACTCTTAGGAAACAAAACTTTAGCAACCAGCTCTTCTGTTTAGTCTGGTGTGAGGGAGAAGTCAAGGGTTTAGTTCACTGCAACCTGGTGCAAAGCAATGTCAGGTGCTTCCTTTCCACTTTGGTAGGGTTTTCTAGCAAGATTGCCCTAGTGTAGAGATTTGGCAGCTTGCAGGAAAACTGAAAGGAACATGCTGTTATGTCACTGAAAATCCTGGGTGAGGTATTCACCTTAGAGCCCCTGAGAGTCAGTAGAGCCCCTGTGTTTCATAGCTAATGAATTTCTTAGGTAATGAATTTCTCATACAGCGTGATGGATGCTGTGATAACACGGTAATCATTAGCTCTGTGATGCTGGGTTTGCATCTTGCCCTTTCTTGCTCCCCCTTTCCTGCTCACATCATCTGGCCCTGGAGAGCCTCTGCTCCTGATGCACTCCTCGATCTCTTCCACCCCAAGCTGAGGAATTCCCCAGGTTGGCTTGTCATCGAGGAGGGAGTGTAGGAAGGAGGATGAGCAAAAGAGAACTGCACCCCTCTTCCTCACTCTCCTCTTTCAGCTGCTGGTGCTCTTGGAGCTACTGGGTGGTCTCAGCTGAGGAGGGTGCTGTGTTGCACTAAGGGTAGAGGGGTGAGGGCCAGGCTCAGCACAGCCTTGTTTGACACCAGGTTCAGAAGAAGTTTCAAGGGACTATTGTAAATCCCATGGACAAAGTGAGCTAGCAAGGAACTAATGTGGGGAGAGGAAGAGACCAAACATTTCTGAACCCCACTGGCCTCACTCTTAAAAGACCCTGCAATACCATGATCTGGTTTTGGCACTGTGAGTGATTCCAGGAGCATCACTGTTCCCACGGTGTTCTAGTATGTAATAACTTGACTGTTTTGTAATACCTTCTTTTTCCCAGAGAAGAATGAACTAAATTGAGGGCTTCTGCACTAATTTCAAAGTGGATGCCCTGAATCAGAGTGCACCAAAACGTGCATTGTTCCCACTGATTCCCAGCACAACCAGTGCAATGTCAGTATTTTCTACCGCTAGTGTGTTTCCATTATGCAGCAATTACATCTATTTTTACCAAGTTGGATATGCAGGTAAAAGCAATGAAAAGGAGCATTAGAAGAAGAACTAGTTAAAAAAACCAGCTACCCTAATGCTGAGGTTTGCAATTTTAATGGGTTGAAGCAGCAGTACATCATTTAAAATAGTTCTATGTGGATGTTTTCCACTTTTTCTTGCCACATTTTATTATTCCACCACTACCCACCAGCAGCTTGTTTTGTGCCTTCTTTAAAGCATCTTGCACTGAGTCTGGTCTCCAACACCAAATGGCAATGTCAGATTCATCAGTGTGTGTCATTAAGTGTACGGTAATAATCTTTTCAGAAGTGAATTCCAGTGATGAAAAGGAGATGGTTCCTCTGCAGAAAACCATTAATTGCCCTCAGTAACCTATAGGATTTGAGTTTACAGCTCTGCTCTCCTCAGCCTGTGCCCTCACCATAGTATTGTCATGGGGCTGTGCTGTCCCTCGCAAGCACATGCTGTAGGCCAGGAATGCAGGCAGAGTGGGATCAGAGTAAGTGAAGGAGTTCGTTTCTGTGCACAGTTAACTGTTCCTGGCTATTACTAGAATTATTTATTGTTATTAGCATATCCTTCCTTTAGGATTTCTTGCACTTGCTATGAAACACATGTAGATACAGACTAGGTCCACAATCTGAGATTTGAGACTATAAAGCTGAACTGATTTCCTCTTTCCTCTTTATTTTTGCAAGGTCAAATAACTTTTTTTGTCTCAGTTAGGGCCATGATTTCAACTGAAGATTGAGAGACCTGAGGCAAGGTTCAGAGTCAGACCCAAAGCAGTAAGAGGTTGGGAACTATCTGCATGCTATTCTTGGCCCTTTCACTGGCTCCTCCTCTGAGCAGGCACTTCTCTGTGTCTCTGTTATCTCTCTGTTAAGGCAGGATTAGTCTGCTAAACCACTTTAATACAAGGTTTTGGAAAAGGCTAGAGAAAACCCTTGAAATATTAATGGAAAAACCACAGCAGTTCTCACTTTTTATAAATGTCCATATATAGGTAAACTTAGGCAGTCTCCAAGTGGATTTATTTATCCTAGCAGATTGCATGCTCTATGGCTTTCTCAAATGATACTCTGCTCCTCAGGTTTACATTCCCAGGGGCTGAACCTTGAAAAATCAGCTTTGAAGAACATGTTGTGAGATATCTCGGCCAAGAAGTGCAAGTCTCCCTGTCCTGGCTTTTTTAGCCTGTCTGTTGTCAGATCACCTCAAAGGAGCTGAATCCACTAACACTGTTAGTGTTGCAGGCTGGCAGCAAGATGAGACTAGCAATGTGCTTTGTGCATACCACACATGCATAGATTCCCGTGCTGCTGCTGATTCAGTTCTTTAATGTATCTATTTACTTTCAGAGAAAAAGCGAGAGGTAGAGAAATATTGCTCTTTGTGGGGAAACTGAAGCATGGCATTATGTGGTGTTTACCCAGTCTCTCCATAGCTTGCTGGTAGAGCTGAGAGAGTCTGGAGCTTCTTGTTGGTTGTTTGTACTCCTGCTGCCATTGGCAATACTGCTAGTCTGGGTGGCACTGCATTTGACAGAGTGCTTTGGTGAGCAGGGCAGCTCGGCGGGGGTTTAGCTGACATGGGGGTGTGCCATGCTCAAAGTTTGTTTGTTACTTACCTGCCTCGTGTTCAGGCTTGATGGCAATCCAACCTCCTTGCCAGGGTTGCGTGTGATGTGATGGCTGGCAGCAGCCTGACTTGCTTCTGGTTCTGCCCCAGCACAAAAGCCCTGTGTGAATTTCTGCCCCCTGCAGCAAGTCTTGGATTGCCAAGTTCCTAGAAAAGGCCATTCCTCCCACAGTGACCGAGCAGGGCTCCAGGCCAGTACAGAACCCTTTGGGAGATTTTCTTTTTCTTCTGGCAGCTGCCCAATGACACTGATGCTTTTGTGCCCGTTCCTGTTTCCTCCCTGTGGCTCCATCTGGCCTCATGCAACCTGCTCACCTGCTGTCTGAAGTGACCTTTTTCATGGATGATGTGTGGCTCCACCTCTTTGTTTTTTTCCACAAGATGCTGCCCTTCATCTGGAGTGGGAAAGCTCACTCATCAGCTCCTGGATGAAGAGAGCAGAAAGCTGACCCACTGTTGTGTCTTTCACTTGCAGAACGATTGTCAGCCGTGATGGCTTCCAGTTACCAAATGGCTTTCTTATGACTAGAAGGGTCTTTGCAAATTTACCAAGCCTGCTTCTGGATTTGGGGCTGAGCAGGGACAAGCATAGGCTGGGCGGGTCCCCAAGCGCCAAGGCTCTGCAAGGGGCTGTGCAGCTCTGCCTTTGCTGACAGGACCATCTCCTTCTCTCACCATAAACACCGAGGTAACCCTCGAGTAGCTCCGGCATCATCACCCAGCCATTGCTGAGCAAAACAGTTGGTGCCAGGAGCAGTACCACCTGGAAACAGCCCACACAAAATGGGCAGCACTGGAGCCTCCCTGGGCCCTGGCCTGGAGTATCAATCAGATCCAGGTCAACATTTTGTAAACATGGCTCAAAAATAGGCTTCACTCACCATGTTTGTGTATCACATGGCCTGGATTGCACTTGGCCTCCCTCCAGGTTCCCACTTGATATCCATGAGAGATTCCAACAGGGTATCCAGGCTGTGTAGTGGCTGCTGACACCACTCATTTGACAAAATGGATTCTTTCCTACCTTGTTCAAATAAGGGGGATATATTTTATATTTTTGATCAGCAATAACTGGAGAAACATTCCCATCTTCAGCTGTTGCATATGAGTCTGAGACCTAAAAAATTCTTGCAAGAAGACAGAATTCAGCACCACAAAGTATTTGATTTTTAGGGGGTGTGACTTGACCTAAATACCACCCTATAAACCATAAATAACATGCTTAGTAACATCACGATTTTTGTGGTGTTATGTTCCCATAGCATGGCTTCAAGGTCATGCTGGCTTCTGACAGGATGACAATTCTTTATCAAGTTCTAGTTTGTAGATGAGTCTTGTGTTCCTGCTTACCCTGAGCTCCCCAACAAGTTCCAAATAATCTGTAGAAGGACGGAAGGGAAATGGACCTCAAAGTGGATAGAGGTGCCTCCTACCATCTGTCACATATACCTAATGGTCCTCTCTTGGCATGGTAGGAAACAAATCCTACTGATGTACAGATTTCTTTCTGTGGGATATATTATTCTTATGGACCTCAGAGGAAGTGACTATACATTAAAAAATCCACAAAGGACTGGGACTTCTGCATAATAACCTAATCGCACTTCTGAGGAGAAGATCTAGTAGTGGGAATCCAGTCAAGATGACTAGTTAGGAGCACTCGTATCTCGTATCTCAGCTCTCAGCTTGCTCCCTTGTACCACATCTGGACATCATCTCAACAGTGAAGAATTCCAAAAATAGAAATTGGGATTGCTTTGTGATTGCCAGTTTTCAAATGTGGGAGTTTCACATATTCAGGTGCAACTGCAGATTTCCCTGCAACTTCGAAGAGGCTTGAAACAGACTCCTGTGAAAAAAACCCCACACTGTGCCTTCTTTCCCATCCTTACCTGAAGCTGCTGCTTAATCTGCTGAGTCCAAAGCATGAACTAGGTTGAGGTACAAGAAAATTATGTAAAGTACCTGTGCTCATGAAAGTCTGGTGAAAGGAAATAACCCTGTCCTACTCAGAGAATGTGAAAGGTAAGAAAACAAGGCAGCTGAAGTGATTTCCTGTCACGGTTTTGTCAGGGAAGTGTATGGGACTTCACACCTCTGTTGCTGTGGGCTTTAAACTTCTAATTCCAGGTAATCTAATTTCTGGAAAACATAGTGATAAGGACAGAAAGGAAGAAAACTCTTCACCAAGTAAGGTGCTGCACCACCAGTAGAGAATGAATTTAGTGGGACTCTGTATTCCCATAAGGAAATCAACCCAGTGTGAGGCTTCACACCAATGAGTGAAATGGATTTTTAAAAAAGCTGTTTGGTTTGGGGTTTGCCTTAGGTTTTCTAGGGGTTTTTTTTGTTTTGTGGCTTGAGTTTTTTTAAAGTCTGCATGGGGACTTCTGTGTCCTTTAAACAGGCTACTCCTTCAAAGAGACTTGACCTCACAGTGAAAACAAGCCAGTGACTTTTCATGGCTCAAAGTCTAAATGTTGCCAAGAGATAAACTATTTATAGGCTTAACACCTGACTAGGTGTTAAATAGCTCTGTCTCATAAATCTTTTGGTGCAAATTTATCACTCCAGATTGAGACTGGACTGAAAACCCAAAGACCTGGAATGCTAGAAAGGATTCGGATAGGATTTAAGACGCATTTATGAAAATGCATTTAATGCATCTTCTCTAAGGTATGTGTAACTCAGCAGGATTAGAGTCTTTCGTAATGATAGACAGGTCCTTCATGTGTATGCAAACAACACAACAGGGAATTTACTTAAAAGAAAATCACTTAAGTGTTTAAATACAGCATTAAGATACAGATGTAGATGTAGATACAGTTTATCTACACCCAACAAGTCTTCCGCAAGCTGGATCTATGTTTAATAGCCTCCACCAGATGGTAACCCCCCTCATTCTAACACAAATATTGCCTAGACCCCAGTATATTTTTTTATAAAAGCAAGAGAAAAAAGTATCAAAGCCTGTTGGACTGATTTGCTTGTTTGGAGAAGCTGACAGAGCATAGTTGACCTTAGGCTTGTGTGGGAGGAGGTAGGTCAGAGGGCAGGACTGTATTCATTTATAATGTAATAAAAGTTTTAACATATTACAACCCTCGTGGTTGTCTTGCATAGGGCTACAGGGGTCACTAACAATTTGCTATGAACTATTGAGCTATAAAACAGTCTGGAGCCTCTTCTACTGCAACTCTAATCCCCTAATAAAGAAGTGGAGAAAACCAGACTGTGTCAGTCACAAAAGGGCAGAAGCAAAAGTTCAGAGCTGTCTCCCATCCACATTGCTCCCATGCAAGCATGAGCTGTGGAGCCATTTCAGGGCAAGCTCTACAGTCACTTGGAGATAGGGAATCCAACCATAGTCAAACCCCAGATACTGTGCCTATGTCACCTGAGAAAAGTGCTAAGCAAGGCTGCAATTTGTCCAGTCAGGTTTCTTCAAGTTGGCTCCACCTGAATGTTGTATGGTTGTGTGAAGCCAGGAGCAAAACAGAGCTAACAGCCAGTGATGGAAATGGGGGTCGGGAGGCTTAGTATGCTTACAGTCACTTTCAGTCCAGTCTGTGCTTGCAGTGATAATGTAGCAGAGCCATCCAAACATCATAGCCCTCTTCCACAGGCTTGGTGCTGTCTGTGGTACAGGGCTAGAGTTTGCAGATCTAACAGCTTCCTGTGCAAGAGGCATGCTTTAGACCCCATCTTCAATAGCAAGCTCAGCAAGGCAGAAGTGGACCATATACTTTGTGAATCCTTTCAGCAGCTTCATGTCATCTTGGCTTTACCCAATTCCCAAGCAGACAACCCCACCTACTAATTGAGGTGATGCTGCTAAGCTGCAGTATGCAGTCCTGACTTACTTTCTTCCAAAGCACAGTTGTACTGGTAAGTTGAAGAATTTTCTTGGTATCAGCTGGATAAATTTGGGCTTCTAGTTCCCAGCCACAGGGCTATGCAGATCCCAAGGTCAAACTGGCCTGCTGCTATTACAGAAGGGTCCCTCATTGTCTACCTACCATTTGACAGTGCTGACCAAGCACACAGGCTCAACCCCAGTGGGTCTGATTCACTCTCTGCTGTTCATGCCATCAGCTTCCAGCTACACCCCAGCACACCTCTGCACAGCTGATTACTGGTGACTGACTGTGTGTACTGGACCCAGCTCAGGAGCAAAGGGAGGCAGTGTCAGTTGCTGTTATTACAGTAAAAGAAACAGCAAGTGCCTTAGAGTAACACTGTCCAGCAATTTGCCACTGGCTTTCAGCAGTAAATCTTCATATACTTTGTATTTAGCAACTTTCCTCCCTAGCTTTTGCTGCCTGCAAAAAAAATGAAGGAACACATGACTATTTTAGACGAGTTTGTTCTAAGAGTAAGATTTAAGTATGTTGTTAAAGGGATCTTCTGGTGTCAAAGGAGCTTTTAATTGTGTTATGCCTCATGAGAAGGATTGCCATGATGTTGGAGGAGTATATAAAACAACTATCCTTTGAGAGGGAAATCCAACAGTTCTGACAGTTCAGCCTCCCAGTGGTCTTCTGAAATAATAGGAATGCTAATAATCATAATACTTAATAATAGCAAGTATAAATGTCCCATGGTACTAGACATTAATGAGATCTACTCCCAAATACTTCATGCAGTGTTTCTGAAAGGCAGACTCGACCACACAGGTGCAGTAGGGAGAGCTGAGCAGAGCAGGAGAACTGAGAGCCTGTCTGGGACAACGGGAACTTGGCTGGCTCACCGCTAGTGAGAAAGTATCCCAGAGTGGATACCAGTGCTTTCTATAAATAAAGCAAGGGCATAACATCAGGGAGAATGAAGAGCCAGTGAAGCTAAAGGACAGAGTTGGCAGCAAAAGAAATAAAGGGCCATGAGTCAGTTAGAAGACAGCTTATAATCAGTGCAAAAAGGTCTTGAACAATATATTACTGCGTATAATGGGAGCTGGAGCTACAGCCCTGTTGGACACCATCCCTTTGCATATTGTCATTGCAAGTTACAGCCTCTTGAAGACCTTGCAATGCTGGAGATGCCTACATCACTTAGCACTCTACCATAGGCATTGAGAGGCTCCTGGAAGCCGCAGGCTCTGCATCACCAAATGCCCAGCAATGCTCAGGTTGAGCAGCTTCATTGTTTGCCCATCTCTGAGCCACATCAAAAGTGGCTGATCTCCGACAGATATCCTGGGGGTTAAACCTGGACATCTCACCACGGTCAAGAGGCACAGTGTCTTAATCATGAGTAGAGAAGGGGAGGCAGTGCTCCATCATCCACATTTTTTACACAGATGCTTTATTGAGAAACAGAGTAGATAACAGAGGTTAATCCCCATTGACTTCAGAAAGAACCTGAGCTCCCAGATTTAAAGTCCCCTTTGGCTTTAAATCCGCATTCATCTTGTCCAGCTAAGCTGTTCTTGCAGCCCCTTACTGTGTTTAGCCCAGATTTCCTTGCTCCTTTTTGATGGGTCTCATTATATCCCAAATGAGGATTGTACATAATGTTTACTAACAACAGCAGGGGACAAGACTTAAAGTTGCAATGAGTCCCTTTTAGTACCTTGATCCTATTACCAATACTGTACTATTGTGCTAATTTATTTTACTAACAGGATAGATGGAACAACGGAGATGCACAAGGTCAGATGAGGCTGCGTGCAGACAAAGGCAGCCCTGGGTCCGATTCTGTGGTGGGGGAGCTTAGCCCTTACCTGACTCTCCATTTTTCAGCTCTGCTACCTGTTTATTTTTCTATCCCTCTGTCATTTCATTTGACTCTACTTCTGCTTGGTAGTTTGTGCTGCCTCATTTCTTCTTCCCACCATTAGTCTTAGAAAATGCATGAAAATTAAAAATTTTATTTGCATTCTGGCACAAAAGAAACTAAATGCTGCATTTAACAGGTGAATGAGACACCCCACACAGCGACTCGGCAAGCTGCGAGATTATCCACTGTCCTGGATAGATTTATTAGCTTCCAGCACATCAAATCCCAAAAAACCTGAAGTGTTCACTCTGGGAACGGAGCATTGGGGCGGTGTGTGTGTGTGTGTGTGTGTGTGAGTGTTTGTGCATACAGCAGACATTTGTGTAATAGCTGACCCCAGTGTCATTGGACAAACCCAAAGGATTTTACAGCATGAGCAAAGACCTAGGCTGCAGCCTGTGCAGGCTGCAGCACTGACTCACATGTCATAGTAAATTATGAAAGTCACTCCTGTCACAGCATGAGGGATGTCCCCCTGAGAGACAGTGAGCGCACTAGTCTCCCTGGGAGAAAGACTATAATTTGCAGCAATTCCCCTGCTTCAACAGGCTGTGCCTGTTCCTTAAATTTACTACTGATTGCAGCATGTGTGAATGTGCAAACACTACCCATGAACAGCCAGAAGAGTGTCACAAAGGAATGAACCAGGACTAAGCCCTGATGCCAGGGCTCTCCTCTCTGAGCACAGAGGAGAAGGATGTGTAAGTCTTGATGTGCTTGGTGGTCAGCTCTGCTCTCTGCTGGGACACAGCTTTTATCCTCACTTTAATTTCTTGCCTCTTGGCCATGAGCTCTGCTGTGACACAATTGACTTTGACCTCTCTTTAGAAGCAGAGTCTTCTGGAGGATATTTGCACTTCTTTCCAGCGTCTTGCTGGGAGCTTACCAAGAAAACTGGCTTTGCAAGCCAGTAAAGGCACACAACAAATCCCCTTGTGACTGAATAAAGCCAATTCAGGGTAAAATCTCTTTGTCCTAAATGTGGCCAAAATGTTAAGTTTCAACTCCTCACCCTCATAGTACAGTCATATCCTTTATGTGGTGATCCCAAAGCTGAACAGGATAGAGATGGTTTTAAGAAGTCTCTGTTTTGTTGAAGTAAATCGTGAGACTTCCTCTGAGCATGCAGGGAGCCACCATGACTCAAGGTTCTATCCTACCACTGCCCTCCAGAAGTGTGAAGTGTAAAGGCACCTTTTGATCAGGGTACAGTGAAGATGTGGCAGAGGGGAAGATGGTGGGATGGGATGGGCTGGGTTGTACTCACATTATTACAACCAGTGAGGCTGCTAGGACAGCCACTGCCAGGTGGGTCTGAGCAGTCCTCGGAGTCTCAAACATTCATGGCTAGGTCAAGCTGGGAAATGCCCAGATTGCAGCCCTGCATCCTACAGTGCTGGTTTTATGCTGGTTTTGGTGCATATTGATTTAAATTCATAAGGAGTTGTCCACACTGGCTGGTGTGGGAAAAATTTCCTAGAGAAGGGCCTAACCTCCAGAAAGATCTAACTTAGCATGGGGGTTTTAACTGAGTAGAGTACATCCTGGACTTCTAGGGCATCTAGACATTTCAAAGAGGTGCCAAAATTAGATGATGAAGCAACTCTGAAGCTGATGAACAAAAATAAACATCCTAAGAGATGAGTGTAGCCCCACCAAGCTCTGCAGTGCCCAAGCAGGTAACACAGAATCACAGAATATGCTGAGTTGGAAGGGACACACAGAGATCATTGAGTCCAACCCTGCACAAGGCCATCCCCTGGTATCACACCAGATGCCTGAGAGTATTGTCCAAATGCTTCTTGAACTATACTGGGAAAGTAGAGTTTCTGGATCTACTGGAAGTTGATAATTTTTGCAGTCATGGTCCTCCAGCTCAGGGCTCTGAGACACCCTTGGTCCATCTTCTGTGTTGAAGACAGAGGCAAAGAAAGTGTTAAAAACCTCTGCCTTTCCTCTGTTCCTGTGTGTGAGGTGATCATCCTCATCCTGTAATGGGACAATGATGTTTCTACACTAATGGCCTATTGCCATTAATCTCTCTATTTCATGATTCACAGGGGTGTAAAATGATGAGACTGTGGAGTATTGCTCATTGCCCACAGTTACACAGGGTGAATTGGAGCACAGGACTTGGGCAGGCACTGAGGCATGTGGAGGGAATACCTGAGCTAGGACTAAATATGTCATAAAACAAACTGGAATTGTCCATAGTTACAGCTGCTATTGTTGTAGACTTGGAAGTAAGATTTATTTTCTTAACACAGTATGTTTTTCTATTTTGGTTGCATTGCTGATTTGTTGTCTATTTCTTGTAATGAATAACTGCCTCTGGGTTGCTGTTTGCACCAAAAAAAACCCCAAAACAAAACAAAACGCAAAACATATTTTCATATAGAATTTCCTTTGAAGGTCCCCCTATAAAAATGTGGCTTAACAAAATTTCAACAGACATTTTGAATCTCCTGTATACTTGACTTCGTGCACTCATGACACTCCCTCACCTGGGCTGTCAATACGCCATAAGAAGGTAATTTTCCTGAAGGGCAGATTGCCATGCACTCACTTCTCTAGGGGCCCAAATATGAACAAAAATGGCAACAGACTAATAGCTGGAAACAACTGGGGTGAGCTTAGCTGACACGCACTGTGCACTGAGAGGGCAGTGGCTTATTTAATCAGTAAAAGTTTGCTTTGATTTAATGAAAAATTGCTGTTCCCTGAGATTCTCTGGCATACGCAAGAATAAGCAAGGAGATTTGTCCAACTTTGTGGATGATGGGGACATGAGTAACACCTTCATCCTCTTCCTCCATGGGAAAACATACAAGTCAACCAAAGCATCACAAAAACCATTAATTTCTTACTCTGTGTTCAGTTGCCTGTACATGGTGAAATGACCTTTGGCTTCAGCAGGCATTTTGTCCTCAGCAAACAGTTCACAGCTGACTTTCCCTATGTAAAGCTGTTCAAGAAGCATGTTACCCACAGATATGCAGGAAAAGCAATATGTCATACAGGGCTGCCAATCTTTCTGGCCTCATAGCCACAATACGTGAATAAGGAGACCAAAAGCTCATCTCCCAGGGAGGGTTGAAGGTGACTATTTCTCCTTCCCTTTGCTGGGGACCAGCAGAAGGGACTATCCATATTTTAGTACTGATGATGCCGTCTATTACCCAGGCCATGATGGGCACAATCACAAGTCACTTTTTTTATCTTCTTTCCAAACTTGGACTGTCTCTGCTGGCAGGTAACACCATCAATATTTGCATCAGCCAGGAAATTACTCAATTGATATGTTTTTAAAAAATTAACATTACTTATTTGCCAGTAAAGACTGACCAGGCAACGACTTTCATCATATTTCTTTTGATGATATTTCTAGTTACAAATTTACTGTTGAGACATAATTATTCAATTCTTTGGCCAAGTCATAAGCTCAATGATGCTGATGTAAATTGAAAGGGAATTGGTTGCATTTGTTGGGGTTATAATCAGGTTACTTAAAAGAGATGAGGGTAGGATGCGTCTCCTTGTCTCTAGTAGATTTGTTCTTAGCACACAGAATACAGTGATGGTTTTAAAAGTTCTTTAAAAATTTAGTAATTGATGACAGGGGAAGTTTAATATTCTGATTTTATAAAGCTTGATTGGATTCAAAAGACTTTACACTACTTGGAAAATTTTATTTTATGTAGCAAGGTCATTCCAGTATTTTTTTGTTATTTCAACATTCCTTTTAGGTTCAATATTAAGTTAAATGGAAATGTAGCAAGAAATCTAATTTATTTTTTTAGATTTGGCTTTTTAAATAAATACTGCACTTCATGTTTACAAAGAGATCAAGAATTTGCATATGGAATCAGATCTTCTATGAGAAATACCAGGTTGCAGTAATGAGGTTTTTGTCCTAATAAGCCTGATAATAGCAGTGATATGTGGTGCACTGTCATGGCATGCAATCACATAGCTCTGCCCAATAGTGCATGATAGCAAAGATGAGAAAGGGTAATGTTGAGACAAAGAAAAGAGTCTCTTTAATTGCTCTGGCATCAGCAGTTTCAATGCCAGAGGAGTTTAGGTCTGAGTGTTTACAGAGGTGACTGTACTTTGAGATGTTCTGTGTATAAAATGAATGAGTGTTTTTTATAAACATATATATATCTGTGTAGGCAGGGCTCCTTATTGAAGACAAAGTGGACCAAGTACAGATTGAGGGAACATAAAAAAGACCTGTCTGACTTCCTGACAAGTTGGTACAAAGATTATGCTTTAGCACTGCACTTAGGGGCCAAGCAGCAAATACATTGCATCATATTGCACAATTGAGAAAGGCATTCAGGAGGCAGGCAGGCTTTCCAACAGCAAGATTGAATCCAAAAATTACCAAATGACAGTCTTCATTTTGCACTTTTCTTTAAGTTGAACATCACTGTGTAACTCCAAAGATTTGAAATTTTACAAATCTGTGGGCCTGGGTCACAGAATCACAGAATATGCTGAGTTGGGAGGCACACACAAGGATCGAGTCCAGCTCCTGGCCCTGCATAGGATCATCCCCAGGAGTCACAGCATGTGCCTGAGAGTATTGTCCAAATGCCTGTTCCAGTGTCTAACCAAGCTCTGGGTGAAGAACCTCTTTCTAAGATCCAACCTAACCTCCCCTGACACAACTTCAGGGCACTCCTTCAGGTCCTGTCTGGCAAGATTAATTGAATCAGTGTAATTCAGAGTGTGATGGTCTCTTGAATGGATCTTTTGATATGAATGGATGCTAAACAGTTCTTGAGGATTTTCTTCAGATGAAATGGTTGTCCTGCCATCTCTGCAGAGATTAATTCAATGGGCACAAACTGTTGTAATACTGAAGAAAGTACCTGATCTCATAGGTTTCACAAAAAGGAAAATTACATAGAGGCCCAACAACCAATTTTCCACTGGGCACAGAGTAAGGCTGGCAATTATGGTATGAAAAATGAGGCTTCTGTTTCAGAATTAGTGCTATACAAAATGTCTTATGCGATCTTATGCAATCTTATGCATTTGATTTGTTTATGGTTATAAATTTTGCAAGTCTAGAGTGTTTTATTGCTGGGGGTGAAGGACTTTGAAGGCAAATGCCAGAGAATAATCTTGAAATATGCAAAATTAATGGCTGTTTCTGGTGTGTTGCTGATTCTTTTGAAGAGATACTCTATTGGAAAGAAATGCTGACAACATACAGGAAGGACTGTGCCTCTTGAACCTTTTCCACCATTTTGAGAAGGCTGATGGGTAATTCAGCTAGAGGTAAGCACCTAGGCAAGTAGGTTTGTGCAGCAACTTTTAGATAAAGCAGGTCAATGCATGTATTTGCCCGAGCTCTGTGCTGTGTAAACAGATACCACAGCAGTGGTCACATTATAGTTGATGGATGAATTAAATGGGCTCAATGTGTGAGCAGCAGCTGCACAAACTCAGTTTCCCAGATCTGTCCTAGTATTTTCTGGGGCTGAGTCAACCAGTTGTGCACATATGTGTTGTATTATGCATGGTGTTGTTCTGCCTTTTTATTTTTATTGACTGTATATTATTTGCTATAAATTCTGATTTTGCAATTATGAATCATTTTACTGACTTCTACAATCTCCCCTCCCAATGTTGCAAAACAGATTTAAATTAAGTCAGTGCCTACTGACGTCTTCCCAGTTTGGTTTCATGTTCTGGGATGTCAACCTTAAATGTACAATGCTAAGTTTACAGATAGAGCTGCTTTACATGTACAGGAAAATTACTGCTCAATCATTCTTCCTTTTTGTCCTAAATTCTTTAGAAACACTGTTTTTTCTGAGAATCTCCAAGCACCATGCTCCCCAGCAAGGTTTTTTCTTTTATATTCAAGGGTATGGTGGGATTTGAAGTCACTTTCCTGAATTCACCCAATTGGGTCACAACACATTCCTTTGCTTTTTCTTCACTTGCAGCAAATACCTCATTTGAGATTGCTGGG
>JAWWEV010000167.1:48799432-48817264 GCA_035583235.1 Hafferia zeledoni | reverse complement strand
GTGCTCCAGTCCCTTCACCAGCCTTGTTGCTCTTCTCTGGACCCACTCCAGCACCTCAATATCTTTCCTGAACTGAGAGGCCCAGAACTGAACACAATTAGTTCTTGCAAAGAAAATTGAAACCTTTTTCCCCTGTGGGATTTTCTATATTCTAGTTATTTGAGTGTGGGTTGTGTAGCAGGAGGCTCAGGAGAGTTGCTTGTGGTTCTGGTGTCTGCATTTAATCTTTGGGAGTGTCTGATGGAAGTGCAGCATGGCAATACTGAATGCAAAGCTCTGCTCACTGGAATATGATGCTAAAATATGTGTGCTCTAGCTCTATGCTCTCAGTGAAATATGCCACTCAAAACATCTTGCTGTCTTTTAGCAGTAAAAAAGTTCAGATGAGATCTAAGTAACAAGAGAACAGTTCCATGTAATTGGTGCACAAAGAGGTATGTTGTTCTGAGGCAAAGTTTTATGAGGATTTTCTATCCAGCAATTGTGACTATCAAAACTAATCAGCATTTTCTTTAAGAACAGCCACACATGAGCCAAGTGTTTGGATGAAGTATGTATGGCCAGACTTTGTGAACGAAGATTTGGGAGGGGCTCTCCCCATGTGGGTGTGCCCTTCCAGCCTGCACAGTGGATTTTTTAGGTGAGGCACAGTGTGCACAGAACTGGCCCCACCATTTAAGTCCTAAGGTCCATTTGCCATGGCCAAGAGAGCTTGGACAGTGACAAGAAAGTCCTCAGGGCTGTCTGCAGCACTCGGTACTACCCGGGGCTGACCCTGCTGAGCATCTGAGATCTGACGGGATTGGATGGCACTGAGACTCGAACTCAGGTCCTTGGGATTCAGAATCCAGAGTGCTCTCCTTTACACCACAAGACCACCTTGGATGCAGTAGTTAGCCACCTTTGGTAGATACAGGCTGTGGAATACAGGTTGTGGTAATGTCCATTCTCACATGTATTTCATCATGTGATGGCAGCTCTCTGGCAACTCTGCACACAGAATGGGTCAGTAACAAGCTCACCAATCTCCTGGGATGCACAAATGAACTTTGTTTTTTCTCCAGCCTCAGCTGCCTGATTTGGCTGCATAGCTTACTAGACAGAAGCACTACTTAATTAACTAAAAGAAGTAGATACTCTGGAAAAAAAGAAATTTAAGTTAAATGTGTTTTCCTAACCTAACTTCTGCAGGCTATTTTGAGGAAACATGAAGAATAAAGCAATCTTTCTGTTCATTTTGCCATTTATTTTCACATGGTCATCCTTCTTTTCTTCTCATAAATTCAAATCTAAATCTTTTACCATACCCTGTTTGTGAGACCCTAGTTAACCCCTCCATCAGCATGAGTTGGCCACTTCCATCACTGCTATTTAAAGAGAAAGCAGAGAGATCTAGTATGCAGTGTCCAACTTTGAAATTTGTCCCAGAAAATAGTGTAAATTTACATAATTATTTTTTCAGGTAACATTTGTAATCTATTGGAATGTCTTGGGGTTAAGCTGAAAATGCAGATCTGTAACTTTGCATGCCCCAGGGGTAATATTAGCCAACCTGATGCGATGCTAATAAATCATAATGATTGTTATTATTATGCTTTGGGTGTGTTAAAATAAAGCCACAACATTGTTTTATTGCAAAAAAAAAAAAAAGATCAACCCCTAAATGTATGATTTCATTTCTGTATAGTATTATTTCTGTAATTAAAATTTCAAACTTCTATGAGGTCTTCCTCTGAGAATTTCATGGATACTAATTAAATAAGGTCTTATTCAGCAGTCTCTGTTCATATAAGCAGTCCTGTTGGCTTCCCATCTGCAAGGAATTTTTGACTGTTCTCTGAAGTTAATGCATTTGATTATTTCCACTTCACTAATGTAGAAAATGATACCCAGAGGAGTTAAATGATTTACTCAAGACAAAAGAGAGAGTTAGTGGTATCTGAAAATAGATCTTCCAAAGCAGAGTCTTGTGCTTTTATTGGAAAATTGTGCAGCAGCATTTATAGCAGCTACAAATACATCAAGGGGGTGCACAGAGCTCTGCAAGGGAACTGAGGAATATGGGAGAGAAGGGAATTGCAGTGTGCTTGCTTTGAATGGGGTGGGGAACCACCTGCAACATTCATAGCCAATGGGACCTTGAGCCCCAGTATCTTTGTTCTAATAAAACAATCCGTCCTGGAAGACACAGACAAATCAAGCAGATGAGTTGGAAGGAATCGCGTATTAGTGGACAATATAGTCCTGCTACATTTTTTTCACTTCAAGATTGTTCTTGCTAAACCTAAGATGGTGTTTATGCACTGACAGGGTGTATACAGCTAGCCTGAGGCTTCACAAAGTACTCAGAAAGGACTGCAGACCCACTGCAGTCTAGGCTTTGTTCTTTCTATATGCAATGTTTTGTTGTGGGAATCAGTAAAGTGGAAGCTGGAGGAAAAAGAATAAGCATCATTTTGACATTGTATTATAGTTTCCCTTTGTTAATTGTATTAGCTGGACAAACACATGGAAACCTTCCCAATGGAGTATTATTATCCCTATGTCCCAGCTGATCGAAGTGTCAGTTCTCCTATATATGCCTGACTCGTCTAGCTCATCCCTGGATCAGCGCTATCTCATACAATCTCCTCCTTGGCCAGCTTGCCTTCTGCCAGATGTGGGGACGATGGCTACCACTTCCCATTTATGCCCTCAAGGAGTCTGAGAAAGGGTGTGTTCACATTTAGGTGGTACAAGAGCAGTTCTTTTCCACTAGTAAGCTCTTACAAATAATACTTGGAGCAGGTCCACAACTGCTTTGTCATCTTTTGGAATTCTGAAGTCTCCAACTTGCAGCCTTAAAAGTATCTGAACAACTCTAAAGCATCAGGAAATACCCATTTAATGTTTGGTTGTTTTGTTTAACAAACATCAGCTAAAAGAAAACTAAATGGAGCTCACTTCTCCCCAAGTAAATAAAACTCTCCAGGAAAGCATATTTTACTTCAAAATTATATGGCAATTTTTTTTCTTCTTTAAGTTCCAGAAACATGGCCATATATGGTCTACTTGTCAGGAACAATAAATAATGATGTAACAGAAAGGTCAGCTTTGTGTCATTTAGCTACAGGATGCTTGAAGAAGAGAAGTTCTTCAGAAAATGCAACAGGGAAGAAGAACTTTGGGATCAGTAAAAGTTTCTGCCGTGCATCTTCAAACAGGAAATCTGAGATTCGGAACAACTTATATTTTGGCTTGTATTCGCTGATCATGGGGTGATCCAGAAATAAACTCCAAGCTTCAAAGCGAGAGTGTTTCAAAGCTGTCCTGCAGTTGATCGAAACATCCAGGCAAAGCAGGGAGACAAATACCAGCAAGGATTTTCTGAATTGAGACTTAACCAAGGAGATAACCCATTTCACCTCTATTATTACCCTTTTATTTCAGAACAAAAAGGTAATGCAAATATGCATGTTTTGAACTTAATTAGTATTTTCAGCTTCTTGGTTTACTATGTCTATGCAAATATTTATTCCTACAGCAGTTTGTAACCTAATACCCTAACACGGTCTTGAGAGCTTTTGTGATTTGTTTTTGCTTGTTTTGGGTTTTGTTTTTTCCAAATATACCATAAAACACTGTCTGGTGTCAAGCAGAACAGTAGTTCTGCCACTTCCTTATTTTTCTTTTACTTGTAGGTGATGCTTGTATCTTTGTCCCTAGAATATCTTGCCCAGAAATCAATGCTACAATATACTAAGGTGGAACATGGCATGCAAGGCACAGTGTGAAGGAGAAAAATTACATCAGCAAATTATTAATTTATAAATTTCCAGTTGGTTTGACACGAAGCTCATATTGCACTGATTGCTGTGTGAAATAATGTGTTCTGAAAAGAAATAAAGCTTGCAGGTGTATCATTTCCAGTGAAGATTCTGCACAGAATCATGATTTGATGCCATCATAGCATATGCCAGGCTGATAGGTGACCTGTTTTGACAGCTGGGGCTGAACAAGGGGATTTGTTTGCTCAGAGGATTCCTTTGGGAAGCCTGGCTTTGCTCCTTCAGCACTGGGCTAGAACCTGAGCCCTTTGCATAAGCTGTCACTACAAAGAATCCTTGCCTGTTGCTGCAGCCCAACCGCGTGAAGTGTCATTCTTCTGATGTCTCAGCTCTGGCAGATCTGATGGACACTGAAATCTTTCTGGTTTTAAAAAATCATTTTGTTCCCTATAGAAGTCATCCAGTATAATGTCCTTAGAGAACTGCAAAGATTTATCTGGAAACTGACCTAAAATGCAGCAAGAATGTGAGTACTTTAAGTGCTGCAGTTTGGTCTGATTTCCATTGTCCCCAGAGGATCTGTCCTGAAAGGTGCCACAGTAAGAAATGAAGTGAAGGCTTGGTTTGCTGTGAAGACTTCCAGCCGTGTTTGCCTTCCCTCTGTATGTGCTCCTGCTGCTTTCAGAAGTAAAGACAAACACATGGAAAGGCAAACACGTATCTGCAGAAGCTGGAGCTCAATCATTCCTTGCAAAAGGCAAAATTATGTAGCTGCTCCTCTTCTCTCTCTTTTGCAGCCTTCAGTGTCTTGGTAATGTTTTTAGAAATATGGTTTGTCGCACCTTGGGCCACAAATACCAAGGCCCTGTATTAAGTTACAAGCTGAGTAGGATAAACTCAGCTCAAAGGCAGGCAAAGTCTGGCTCTGTTCCCTTAATGACCTTGTCACTCACCTGCCACTCTCCTCTGACAGAAATAAGTAATTCTGCTAATTCTGCTGCCCGCAAGCTATTAATGGAGGACAGTCCTCCTCTCTAAGCTTTTCTTTAAGGAAGTGCTATCAATGGGGACCAGTTGTTTCAGATGCTAATGGTATTGAATTGCACGGTTCTGCATGTTCAAAGCCAGCTGTAATCCTTGTTTATTTATGTTGCATCAGGGATCAGAGGCCTATTCTCCCAAACACTGTATGTTGACAGAGCTTGCAGTCCAAATATAATAGCAACCTAATTGTGTTTGTCTGTGGCTTTTGCCATCAAGTAGGTAATTACTAGTAGCCACCCTGGTAAGTGGTACCTTTGGTTTCAGAGATCTGCCAGGTACAGCTGCCCATCAACCCAGAACAGTGTGTTGCAGCATGGCCCTGGCACAAGTATTTCATTTCTAACCTTGCTTTCTGGTCTCTGGATGCAGCTAAGTTATCCCTGTACAGCACAGGCCTGATTCCTACAGCTAGCTAAACAAATTCTCACTGAAATCAGAATGGCAAAATTAAAAATAAGGATCAGACTCTGTGGAAATGGTGGTAAGTCTAGATTCCAGAAGGTCTTGTCAAACTGAACTACTAAGTGGCAGCACAGGGAGCAGTATCCTAAGACATGTCTCTGGCAAGAGATCACTGGTCAAGCCATCCAGACTGGAAGGCAAAGTACTCTGTAAGGACACTTCCAGCACTATACCCACAGCTTTAAAAATCAGGTTCTGTTGTCCCAGCAGATGCAATGCTCTGTGCTTACCTGTGTGTGAGAATGGGGTCTTGTGGGCTATCAGAGAAATGCAGGGTACAGCCAAACACTGGAACATTCCCCCAAAACCTGAAGTTAGGGTGAAAAATAAACCCAGCATTTAACTTATAAGTCTGATTCCAATACTTTAAACCTACACTAAGCAGGCTTAGAGTAAGCAAATAGATTGAAGCTGCATTTGGAAAGACCACTTTGGTCAGATCCTGCTCATCCAAACTGGCTCAAATATTTCTAGCAACAGAGATTGATTTTTTTTTCACACCTTCTTTACAGAATGTGGAAAATATTTGCCTTGCAGCATATTAGTCCAGTGGGCTTTCATAAGGCTGTGGTTGGCAGTTCACTGGTGGCCTCAGATTGGGTAACCTTAGCTCTGCTGTGTCAGCTGAGCCAGGGCAGTGCCAGGCACTGCCACCAATCTCAGCTGCAGGGACAGAAGGATAAACTGAACCAGGCTGTGGTACCTTAGCCTCCAGACGAGGTCTGGTGCTTGGCCTGGCATCACAGCTCAGCTGGCTCAGCTGGCTCACCATGGCTTCTTATAGACATAACCTGGACCAGTGTCTCTGCCCTGTGATCCTGCAGCTTCAAACAAAAGCATTCCCAGGTGGAAGGGGAGGGTGGTAGCTCTGCTGTGCTCCACTTCACTCAGGGCCGTTTCACAGGGAACTGTAGGGAGAAGCATGTGTTGTGCCTCATGCCAAACTCAGTCACACCACACAGGTCAGTCTGAGCAGGGAGAGACAGGCAGGGGAAAGCAAGAACAGCTTCAAGCCCAAATAGAACAGTCTCTGCAGGGGTTCAAGGTAGTCAAGGCTGTCTCTGGCTCTCAATAAGGGCCAAAAAGTGTCTGCAGCCCAACGATGTGACACTCACACCTTCATCATGTTGTGCAGTTCAGTGAAAGCTTTCTCTATTTTGAGCCCTACGAAGTTTCTCCCTGCAAGATGAGTCAGTGGCACACGCTGCAGCTAACACTGTTGTTTCTGCACTCAGTGGAACTCTTGTCAAAATATTTAGATTAGTGAGGCTCACCAACACACAGGAGCACTCCCTTTGCTCTGCGAGTGGATTGGACCCATTTAACTCTCACAAAGAATAAGATGAGGAAATAAGAGTGATCTCTGCAAACTTAAAATCTTCCTTCTGCTCCCTGTGCCTTAACAAGGTGTGAAACAAAAGGAGTGAGGGGAGATGTCCAGAAATGGCCTTTATACCTAGATCCTTTGGGGATTTAGTGAGGTAGCTAAATCAGTTAGCTCCTCCGTGCCAGGGGGTGGTGTCGTGTTGCCCATGGTCTCCTGTATTCTCATCAAACTCCTGAGTGCCCCTGAAAGGACTGCAACACCCATCTCAGAAGCACAGCAAGGATGGATTCATTGCTCTACCTCCTGTGCCATAAGGATGCCAGCAATGGAACAGGGGAGGATACAGAGGAGGGATCTGTGTCCCAGGCTGCACTGGTGCAGGTTGCCCTCAGAGAGAAATTTCATCTCCATCCTTGCCTCCTCCAAAGAGTCATTGTGCATCACCTCCATTAAGAGCTTACAGTCAGATCCTGCCCTCTCCGCTGATGACTTCATTTAGGTTTATGAGTCACCAGTGGGACCAGGTCTCTACATTTAGGCATTGCAGTGCTGGATGTTGCAGACAAGCCCTCAGACTCCAGCTCGTGGATTCCACACATCTCCAATTCACCAATTACTACGTGAGTACCTAGACTGAGCAACTATGCAAGTGCTGTGCACCATGCCAGGATCTGAGTGAGCCAAACAGCAGCTGAAGCTACTGGAAAAACAAAGCTGTGTCATGGTTCTTGGCCAGACACTCGCTGGAGAGCAGCCAAAGACAGGTACCAGAGCAGCTGGGGCACAGGGTGGGCAGCACCTCCATACAAGAGCTACCAGTGGTTTGATGTCTGGGCTTGGATCTTTGGGATGGCATAGGTCATAGCAGACCTGAGGCCCATCAGCTCCCACTGGAGAAGGAAATCATCTGCAGCCATGAGAGATCTGGCTGGAAAAAAGAAAAAAAAAAAAAAAAAAAAGAGAAAACACCATCAAAATTGGGTGCAGCATTTACAGCAGATTTTGTTTAATTTTGGCATTTTTCATGGATGTAAAATACATCCTTTGTTGTTAAAAGTCATCATGTTAATCTGAAATCTGCTGGGCTTCCCTTTTTTACTTTGTTCAAGTCTTCACACTTCTGGGGTGGGCTTGGAGTCTGAGGTGGCTGTTAATGTGGAAGACACCACCATGTCTGAAGTTAGAAAGTTAAATTCAATATTTTAAGCTACTTAGCTTAATTCAAGCTCTTGCAATGTCTTCAAACTATTATTTTTGGGGGGTTGTGGTTTTTCTTTTTAATTAAGAAACAAACAGGAGAGTCTGGACATGCATAGATACAGCCCTGTTGCCATTTGGGCAGCTACCCTTTCCTCCAGGTCAGGACTGTCTCTTGGCCATTCACACAACAGCAAGGGCTGTTACAGCAGGGCACTTTCCTGGTGTGAGGCTTGTGGCATGCTGGACCTGCCTGCCATGACTGTAGGTGCAAGTGCTCAGGAAGCCAGGCTGCGCTGGGCACCTGTTGAGCTGGGGCCAGAGCTCTGCCTGCTGGAGGGAGCAGCTGCACCAAGTAGGGGAGGCTCCTGCTGGGGCAGGTTCTGCACAGTGGGAAATTGAGTGGTTCTGCTGTGCTCATGCACATGGCTCTGCCAGGTGACTCAGATCAGTAGGATCTGAACCTGGGCAGAGCAGGGTTGTGTGGAGCTGGAGACCATCCCTGCTGTGGCATTGCTGCGACAGGGACTGGCAGAGTGGGGGAAGGCATCTTTTTTGGGAACCACACAGATGCACTCAGCCAGTCCCTCACCTCTCTACACCTGGGGGACATGTCTCCACAGTCCCCTCCTGCTCTGTCCCTGTCCTCCCCTGTCATGCCCATGTCCTCTTGGCAAGCTTGTTCCCATTGCTCCTCATGCCGGTGTTCTCCATTATTTGACACAGTTCTCACTCAGTGCTTATGAAAAGAAAACCTATTCCATGATGGCAGTCATCTTCTTAAATGAGGCAAGCTTGTCCTTCGCCTCCCATAAAATCAGCCCTTAGCTCTTCTACAGTGATGGCCAGAGTGCTCTTTGGAATCCAAATGGCACTAGTACTTCCCTATCACTGCTGGAAATTCTGCAGTATTTTGGATCATCTTGGCCTTTTTAGTACACACTGCACTGGCGCTTCACAGTCATTCTGTGACTGTTGAGCATGCCCCAATATTTCCCCCTTCTCTTATTTCCAGCTCACTCGAGACCTTGAACTTTGGTCTGTGAAAAAGCAAAAAACCAGAAGTGAAACAGAACAGTGTTGTATTGCTCTCCTTGCTGAGTGAAACAAAGTCACTTCAAAACATAGCTTTGCATGGTACTTGAGAGATCTCCAGATAAGGTGGAAAAAATTGCTCAACAAAGTGTCTTTAGACTTCATGGTGGAGAACCTGTCCTTGCAGAAAACCAGCAAACAGACAAACCTCTTCCCTTAATTTCCTGCAATTAGAGCAAGAAATAAAGCCAGAAAAAAGAGATGTCTACTGGCCTTCTAAATAAAATTCAAAACTGTATCTCTTTAATCTTATGGGGATTTCCTTTACCTATTTTCCCTTAAGATATGGTAACTAAAATAAGTGAATAAAAACCTGCCTTGCTTGCAGCCGCTCACTTCCCCTTTTTTAAACAGCAGTGAAACCAGTTATTTCTATGTGATAGAAAGGACTTAGTTCATTGAGTTTACATGCAGATTTTAGCTGATAACATTCTCTCCCTGGTGAAAGATTTCTGAAGGGTTTTCCAGTCAGTCTAATCAACAGGCAGAGCTGAACAAAAGCTCAAGATAGTTGACTTTCTTTCTTTCATTTGCCAGATTTTGATGATCACAATTTCCTTTTACAGGAAAGCAAAGAATAATAAAAATGGCTACAACGGCAGCAAATGCTCAAAGACAGACGATAGGCTGTGAGGAATACAGTCTATACAGTAGCCTGAGTGAAGATGAGCTTATAAAGATGGCCATCCAGCAGAGCTTGGAAGAGGACCCTGCAGGTCAGACAGCTGCCCAGAGCCACCAGAAGTCTATGGTGACACGTGCTGGTGAGGTGGCCACCCCCAGCCGAGCCAGCCCCCACAACCCACCCTACCGCATCTACCCTTGGCAAAGGTGAGTGTCTGCCTGGGAAGACAGAACAGCCTCCCCTGTCAGAGCACATGCTCTCTAATTAGCTCTGCCAGGCGGCTCCTCTGCAAGCCTGTCATTACTGTGAAAGCCAGAGTCTGCTATAAATCCAATGAGGTCAACAATTTATGTGCTCACAATGAAAGGAGAATTTGCTTGATGTTGTCTGTTTTAAGCAACAAATAAAACAAGAAAAGGGGACTGCCATAAGCTTTCCTGAACAACACAAGCCTTCCCAAGGCCAGCTGCTCTTTATCCCCACAGGAGCACACTATATGCTGAACTTAGGTTTTGCCAGAGAGGGAGGACAGCATTTGTTATGGGAAAATATAAGAGAGATACAAAAAATAGGTATATAAAACAGAGTGAGCTGGCTACCTTTTAGATGCTTCAGCTCTTAGAGGATGTGGCTATTTCACATTAGAGTCTGACTTCAAGCACGCCACTTTCAGCCAAGAACAGCTCCAGACATCAAATCATGGCAGCATCCCCCTCCCTAGCAATGCTGGGCTGTCATCACAGAGACCTGCTGACAGTTTCAAACTCGGGCATTGTTCCCCTTTCATTTTGTGCAAGGCAGATTTCTCGGGGGGGGGAAGGGAATAGGTCCAAAATTTACCACCAAAAAAAGGAATAATATTCTTTTAACTAATTTTTCTTTTTTTTATAAACTAGGAGTAACCAAAGTTTTGTTCCTCCTTCTTTGCCATAACTCCACCCTCTGACACCTTGCTTATTACCACCTGTGGTTGTTTGGTTCCAAGGCTGGGAAACGGGACAATTTAATGACAATTTGATGTAAGCATGTTCTTAGCTGTGGAATCAGGATGCTGTGCAGCCTTGCAGTCCTACTCCCATCAAAGGTTGTGGTTTCTCAGTGTTGTTACCATGCTCTTTTTCTGACTGTTCTGCTGAGGGGACTGATGCTGGGGACAATAAGGGCTTTTCTTACCATTTGGTCTTGTCCTCCTTGGGGGTCCTTTGACACCTGCTGATTTGGCAACTGGCAGCGTTAGCATTTCTGTACATTAACCTGTCCTGCCCTTGCCTCAGCCTAGCAGTGTTTGACCTCCGACTGGAGCAAAAACCTTTGCAGCTTGTAGCACCATACCTGTAGCATTGCTGAACATTTCTGACCCCTGAGAGAGCTGAGTTGAAATGGAGCTGACACTCAGGCACCCTGGGTCCTCCTGCACCCAGCTCTGACCCACTCACGTGGCACTTTGGAGGTGATGAATGTCACCTCACCTCGCCTTGTGCCTGCTTCCTGTGCGGTGGTGGTAGGGTTAACCACACTGTTGTCTTATATGGTCATTTGAATCCCCTGACGCTTCCTCAGAGGGCCAAAAATAAATGCGAGCCGAGTGAGCAGCTGAATCCAGCACAGAGCAAGCCGTGGCCATCTGCTTTTATTCAAAGCCGTGACTGGCAGGCTTTCTCGCTCCTTTTCTGTGGATGTGTGTCTCTGTTTCTGCCTCAGCATGACCTGTTTCTCCTATTCGGAGTATTTCTCCTTATTTCATTCATGTCATCGCCACTCCAGATTGGCAGCCCAGCAGACAGGCCGTGTTCAGCCATCCAGTTCGGGGGCAGCCTGTGGGGTCAGGCGAAGGTACGACAGCAGCCTTTGCAGCACATCCCAGTCCGTGTAAGTGTCTCCCTCTCCCTCTTCTGCTTTATCTTGCAGTCAAAACAAGCCTTGCTACCCACTCTCCCCCTAAGACATCTCTTCTGTGTGGCAATGGTGTCTGGTGGGGGGAGAAGGAGGAGGAAGTCTTGCTGACACCTGCACTGCACTCTTGCTGCACTTCTACTCTTCCTTCCAGCTTTCTATCTGCCCCAGACCATGCCCAGGCTCTGGCAGGTGACCCGCCTCAAACCTCCCTTGTTTTCTTCTCCCTCTTCATCTCTCTGCATCCCTTCAGTGCACATGTCGGGAACTCTGGGTCAACCAGTAGCTCTGAGGTGACAAGGATAGCAGAGAAGGGACAAATGCCCTGTGGTTTATATAGACTGGCTCACTTACCAACATGGTAGATGAGGCAGACAGGTGCTGATAGTAATTGCACTGGTATTAAGTTCAGGGTTCAACAATGGGGAAGAGTGGGGAAAAAATGTATCACAGTATATAAAAAAGGTGAGAAAGTGGAGTCCTTCAAATTAAATATTTCATAAATTCTCCCAAGATGCTGTGCCTTTTCCCAGCTGTACCTGTGCTGTCCTGCCACACTGAAGAGGGCTTACTTGCCCAAAGAGGAAACTAGCTTGACTGACTAATCTTCCTGGCCATGCTTTGCTGTTGGCAGGGCTGTAAATAAACTTAGGTGAACAGAGTCATGGATGAGGAAAGCAGATAGGCAAGGGGGTGGCAAAAGCTCTGCCACAGTGCTGTGTGTAGTGGAAATGTCTGGACTAGAATGGGTTTATTACGGCTCTTTGTAGGGCAGAGTAGATGCATGCACCTGCCCTTAGCTATCAGGTGACAAGAGAAAATTGTTGTAGGCAGCACTTCTCTGTGTTCTGCAGGAAAAAATATCTCTGCCTTTTTCATGTACTCATTTCAAATCTACTTTGTTTTGTCTGTATTGCAAGTCTCACCCTGGATGCCCGATTTCAGGGACTACCCCTCCAAGACTCTGCTTCTTTTAGTCCTTCCCCCAGCTATTCCCCAGTTCCCCCTGCATCCTGGCTGATGCAGGGTCTATTCCTTGCCCTCCACTGCCATTGCCCTCCCTGACATTGTGAAAACCTCTTTCTGCTGCAACATGAAGCCTGCCTTATTCCTGTCACCTGCCAGCTCCCCTTGGTCACACTGAAATCACATCCTCTCAGTAAGTGTTCTGCACTCCTTGCATGCCTCTCTGATGCTCTAGGTCCAGTAGCAGGCTGGAGTGCAGGCTGTTCTGCAGCAGGTAGTTCAATACATGGAGGCTGGGATAAGGCTGAAAAACTAGCCCTCCTCTGCTGCCAAGTGAGAACAAAAATATAGCTGGGAAGCCACAGGAGAGTGTGATGGCAAGACTTTTACCATAGCCTCAGAGCTAGGAAGGGATGATACTTGGCTTCACCTGGGGAAGTGCTGTTGCTTCATGCTGCCTGCATCACTCCAGGCTATCAGGAAAAGAAAGAGCTTCCTGAACTTTTCCATGTTTCACTGAATCTCTTCTGCAGCACTCTGAATTGACCTCACCATACATCTCATCTGCAATGAGTATTTATTATCTTGGCTACTGGCCTCTGAAATGCAGTAATTCTTTTGAGTTGCCTATAAGGTTAAGATTTCATCAGATATTAAGACTTACACCATAGTTTAAATACTTGTTTTTTCTGTATCTGATGAAATCCAGGCAGAAGAATATGTTGGGGTTTTAAAACAGCCAACCATAAACCAGGCAGAAAACAAGGATTTCACATGGAGATTCATTAAACTTTGTGTTCTGATCTGGAATTTGCTTGGCTAAAGCATCTGCAACCTCATCCAGCAAACCCCCTCATCTTACTCAGGAATCATTTAAGGTCAAGGAACCCAACGGAAGTTTGTTTCATTCAAGATCTGAGGGCTTAAACAGAATAATAACTGATTCTTCACACATTTTTAACCCTACCACAGATCTGAAGTACCCTCCTGCTTTCACTTTTGGTCTCAGATAATGTGATTCACCTTGCATTTGTTGTGTGCCAGCCCCATGCACAGCCTCCTGCCGTGGCCCACCTGCCATGCAGTAACTCATTAAGCACTGGTAATTCTATCATGTGCCCAAATCCTGAGGTCTCAGTATATGTGTAACATGAACCTTTGGACAGAACAACAGATGGTTTCAGCAGCCTTGTGCCAGAGGCGTTGAAAGATGAAGATCTCCCACCTCCACTCCTCTCCCAGACAAACATGCCAACAGTTGCTGTCAGCTGACTTCAACAAAATACTCAAACATCTGTATAAAAATCTATTATCTGTACAAAATTAGCAATTTTTGGTTTAATCCCCAGGGTATTCTAAACAGTATGGACATACAGCAGTGCCTCTGGGACCTTAGCCTGGCAGTTATCAGAAAGTCAGTCTACTCCTCCTGCGAGGGCTGTGGCCAGGAAGGCAGCTGCCTCTTCTAGCTGTTATCTTCTCAGGCTAAACGCCTGGCCTTGTGTCCCATATATCTCCCCATTCCCGTGTTGCTATTTTTGTGACTCTACTGCCTTGCAATCACTGCTTCCAGCTACAGAGGAGCAAGAGGCACCAAGTACTTTCTCACCTGGGAAACGGTGCCTTTTCCCTTTCTCTGGAGCATATGTTGAGTTCACCTCTTCTGCTTCAGGCCCTGAGTTTCTCCTCAGAGAAGCAGCCTGGTGACTTTTCTTTCAATGCTAATGTCAGTGTTTATGGCACAGATTAGGTACCTTTGGGCAAACTGGAATTAGTGAGGCCTGTGTGAGTGTCAGGCTGTTGGTCTGTCCAGCCCCTGCAAGGCAGTAGCATCCAGTGCTGCTCCTGTACAGAGGCTGTACCAGCAATCTGCTTCACAGCTCTCTGCCATGGTCCTGGCAGACTCAGATGAGGAGGAAGGAAGGCAGTAGCTCCTCCTGTAGGTACTGCTGACTGGAGTCATGGTGACTGTCAGGCAGTGTTGTGACTCCTGCTGCGTGGGGAGACTCACTGGTAATAGCTCTCACTGTTGCTTTGCAGAGGGACTCATGTGCCCAGGTCAGCACCGCTCTGCAACCACTCTGACAGAGCTTGGAGAAATAGGTTGCTGCCCAGTGTGTGGGCAGCACACACAAGTGCCTTCCTTGGCAGAGGGAAGGCTTGTGAGGGCAAAGCAGACTTGTAGGCTGCTCATCGTGCCTCACTGCTGGGTAGCATGGAGCACACTTCATGCTTTATGTAGAGTTTCACAATGAGCTTCTTGAAAGTGTCAGAACTAGGTATCACCAAAAAAACCCGACTTCCATGTTATTTATATATCCAGTGATTCTACACATTTCAACTCCAACGAGACTTTTTAAATATTCCCTCCCTCCCTAATATTTTTTATGCGTTTTACTCCTTATGTCTAGAAGCTACTTGGCCCTCTGGAGCCTGTCAGTGGTTTGGTGGATTAGAATGGACCAGACCATGAACCACTTAACAGCTAACAATCAGATTTTCAGAAGTATCCAGCATCTCCTATGTCTTACTGAGGCACTGGAAACACATTTTTTAAGGTCTATAGTGTCTGAAGTAGTTATCATTTCTGAAAATTTGAGTGCTCAATGCTGCAATAACAGCTGTAGATCTCTGTGGTGTCATCATGAAGAGCAGCTTGGAATTTCATTTCAATAGGTGGATTATTTTCAATCATCCCTGGATGAAGAAAGAAGAGCCAAAACCAACACACTAATGTTCATATGGACCCGAGGGAATGGCCTAAAGTTATGTCAGGGCAGGTTTAGGTTGGATATTAGAAGAAAGCTATTCACTCAGAGAGTGGTTGAGCACTGGAACAGACTGCCCAGGGAAGTGGCCATAGCACCAAGTCTGACATAGTTCAGGGAGTGTTTGGATGATACTCTTGGGCACATGGTGTGACTCTTGGGGATGATCCTGTGCAGGGTTAAGAGCTGAACTCGATTATCTCTGTGGATTCATGCCAACTTGGCATATTCTGTGATTCCATCATAACTGGACCAGCTAAATTCTGAAAATGGGATTGTGTAAGGAAATAGGAAATATTTTCAAAATAAAAGAGTAAGATTTATTGATAATTTCTGCTAAAGCCACCTGAAAATCAAATCCAAAAATTTCTTCAGGGGAGAACAGGGGCAATTCTCTTCAAAGTTAATCTTATTTAAAAGATCTCATATGGAAGCACCATGCCACATGGGACAGCAAGGTGGTGTAATGATCACAGCTATGGACACTTGGCAGTGTACACAGCATGTGCAGGGCTAGCATTCCTCAACTCCAGATATCTAAAATAAGTATTTAGGTCAGAGATTAGTTCCACCTACACTTTCCTTACCCTCCAGACAGTGATTCTTCTGATCTGCTGAAATGGTAAAATTAGAAAAGACAAAATTTTACTTTTACAGGCCCTGTAGCAAGGCATCTTAGGGCCACAAATACATGCTATATAAGCTGAAGGGGTTCACTATTTTAGCCCAATGATACAGTAATATTGCTGCAAAAAGCTCCTCAGTAATAAGGAAGCAGTAATCAAGTTTTAATCTTGTTTTCAAGAGAACTTGATCCTGTAGTGGCAGCAATCAAGGATGGAGATGAAAAAGCAGTATGCAACATGATGAAAGCAGGAAAAAACCTTTCTCAACCTAATAAGGATGGCTGGATACCCCTCCACGAAGCTGCATACTATGGCCAAGTGGGTTGCCTGAGCCTGTTGCAAAAAGGTCAGTGAACTTAAAACTAATTAATTTCAAAAGAGAAAAGAAGAAAATAAATAAACTAAGGCAGAATCAGCAGCATCCCAATCCTGACCTGGGACTGCGTATGAAGCTTTTTTCCGACCTCTCTGACTGTATATTAATTTCACCTTCTCTTGGAAAATAAGTTTCCAGACTGAAGCCTTAGAAGTTAGGATATTTGGGAGAAAGTGATATTGGGATAAATCCTGCCAAGCCCTGGATTGCTCACACTAAAGCCTGGAAGCTGAGCTTTATGCTATTATGAGCTGCTTGGCTGCCAAAGCTGACAGGAATTACCCCACTTCTCACTGGCTAGATATACAACCCAACACTTCTTTGGTGGTGCTTGAAGGGAGTCAACTCTTGTAGGTTTTTTTTCAAACTGCAGCTGAAAAGAAGTTCCTCAACAACTTTCTGCATCACTAATGACCATAACTGAACATTTTAATCTAAACTGGTGACAGATTTAGATACTCCATCGGAGCTATAGTAACTTTATAGTATATTCCTAACTTATATTTCTCATGGAAAAGGAAAAGAAATAAACAATAAAAACTTGCTTAAAACTCCAAGGATTTTGGAAGGTGATGATGCTGTAGATACTTGTGCACTACATGTCATAATGACTTTGGGCTCACCATTCCTACACAGCATACCCCAGCACGATCGATCAACGCACCCTCAATGAGGAGACAGCTCTTTACCTGGCCACCAGCAGGGGCAACCTGGACTGCCTGCTCACCCTGCTGCAGGCTGGGGCTGAGCCCGATATCTCCAACAAAGCCAGAGAAACGCCGCTCTACAAAGGTGTGTAGCTGCTTTTCCCAGGATGCTGAATTCTTCTGGCTCCACCAGGGCAGAACTGCAGGATCATTTGTGATGAAGGGCTGAAACTCAGTGATTAGACCCTGTTTTCTGCTTCCCTGCTGTAGTCCTCTATCTCCTGTGTCTGTCCGGCCATGGCCTTTTTTCTCATCCACAACAGAGACAGGATTAGCAGCTGTCTGGCAGGGTGCAGGCTGTGATGTGGTGCTGAGGCGGGGGTATGAGATGTTCAGTGGGGCCTTAAGCACAGGCTGTCTACACAATGTCCCAAACTTACAGAAAGCTGGAGAGTACTGGAATATATACACTTTTCTAAACAGTAGGACATAAGTAGCTGTTAGATGTGGGAGTACAATAACTGTAGACATGCCAGTGACTCATATACTATGTGGGTCAGGCCAGGCTGTGTGCTGTGGAAGAGGCATAAAATTATAAACAATTCAGTGAGGCAGATAAAAGTATTTAACATGGACATACTACTTTGCTGCTGATTGGAGAGAACACTTTTTTTCTTTAGCAGAACAGAAATACATCCATGATATCACAAAGATTCATAGAGGGAGACGATCTCTCACACCTTCATGTCAATCCCGCTTTGCTCCTGCCATAACAGTTTTTAGAATATTAAAAACACATATTACTGGCTAAAACAGCAATCTGATCTCCAGCTTTGGATACCTGACATTAGAGCTGCTCAGTTTAAAATGCTTTTGTTTTAAAATTCTGGCTTCTACTTGACTAAAGGAAAGCTGTTCTGCTGTGCATTAAACTCGCAGTAGTGGTAGTAGTAGCAGTAGTAGTGGTGGTGGTGGTAGTAGTAGTAGTAGTAGTAGTAGTAGTAGTAGTAGTAGTAGTAGTAGTAGTAGTAGTAGTAGT
>JAWWEV010000167.1:48768654-48798919 GCA_035583235.1 Hafferia zeledoni | reverse complement strand
TATTGTTTTCTAGGATTCTTTCTAAGGATCCTTTTCTAAGGATCAAACTGTTGGTTTGAGCTTTTTCTTATTTTTTTGTCTCTATAGAGCTTTGCCCGCAGTCCAGAACAGTAAGATAATGAGTCAGTTTGCACACAGTTTGGATAGAAAGTGTTCAGGTCATGTGATTTCTGTAATATATTTGCTCTTCATAAATTATTTCCTGCACCTTTATCACCTCACTTTGTCACTATGGTGTCAGCTTGGTACAAATGTGCTGGGCTGGATTCCCCCCAGTACCAGGCTTGGCACAACCCTTGTACAGGACACTTAGATCCCACCAGCTTCCAGCTGAAGATTGGTTTCATTGTCACATCCTTTAGGAGCCCCAGACAGTGTCATTTGGCAGCAGCCCTGGCCCTCGTGTTGACCTAAGTGGGTATTTGGTCTTACCATGGCCTACTTGCCTTAGGCTACATGAAATGGATATACCACAATATTTTCAAAAGCCTGTCCTAGTCTCTTCCCTTTTTTCCAAAATAGCTTGTGAGCGCAAGAATGCAGAGGCTGCAAGACTCCTGGTACAGTACAACGCGGATACCAACCATCGTTGCAATCGAGGATGGACTGCTCTCCATGAGGCTGTCTCCCGGAATGACCTGGAGATTATGGATATCCTTGTGAAAGGGGGTGCCAAAATTGAGTCGGCAAATGCCTACGGAATCACTTCTTTATTTGTGGCAGCTGAGAGTGGGCAGCTGGAAGCTTTGAGATACCTTGCAAAATGTGGTGAGTACCGCTGTGCCACTGCATGCCTTTATTCATTTCATTCTTAATGATTTAAAGTTCCCAGTAACTCTCCCTGGCTCACTCTTGTGTCTCTGGAGACAAGATCTAGCCTGCAGAGTCACTGAAACCCTGTTGCTCCAGATGGCAGAATTGGGTAAGGTGTTTCAGAGCATGATCTAGACACAACACACTTCAACGTTCATTCACGGTCATCTACTGTGGGAAGTAATATGGTGCTGTCTAACTGTATTTTCTTGACAGCTTTCTAAACTCATATTGCTGAAAGATATAGCCTAAAATCCAATCAGTCATAAAAGGCAGCTGTAGATGGTAATAGATGACAGAAGTTGAACTTTAGCCAACCCCATCTGCTCATGAACATGTGCAGTGATGGGCAATGTTAGCTGTCCTCCTCTGAATGTATTCTGCTGAAAACAGATAAAATATTCTTGTACATTTAATGGGTTTGCATCAAGTAGAAGCAGACCAGCTCTCCCTATGTGTAAACTTTCAAATATATAAATTGAGTGAATTTTAATCTAGCTTACACTAAACATACCTTTTACAGCTCCACTCATGTGAAACAGCTTTACACTAAGCAGAACATACTTTACTACTATTCTGAGGCATATTTTATTTTCACATTGGGTAATATCTTCAAGGCAGGTAAGATTTGGATCCTGCACTTGTGAAACAAGAGCTTATCAGAAATGAAGTAAAAATTCTGAAACAGTTAGTATGGCTAAGAATGATTCAAGAGTTGGGGAACCAAAAACGTGTTCTGCTGCCCAGCTAGTCTTGTCAAGACAATTTTATATGATCAGTTATTCTGTCATGCTGCCTATAATGTTAGAAACTAAGCCAGAATGTGATTTGTGTTTCAACTTAGATAGATATTAGGATTTCCTTTAAGTTCAATTTTGAGAAAAATACACAGGAGAAAATCCAATAAAACTGTCTAATTGTTTCAAGCCCTGAAAAGCTCCTCTTAAAATTCCAGGAACGATATCATTCATTGTTTATGATGAGCAATATTCATCATAAAAAGGGTTTCTTTCTCATTAGGAGTGTAGTCCTTTGTTATGTTTTGTCACTGCAGTTCTCCTGATGTTTCCAGCTACAGCATCTTTAAAGGGCCAAACACAACACAGATGTTTCAACTTAGAGTGAGAGCACAGGGAAATGTTCTCTTTGGCAGGGACTTTTTATGATCAAACATGATTTCTTTATTAGAGTTTAGAAGCAAAACTCCAGTGAACTGTCATTCTCATTTAGGATACATACAGAGCAGCTGGCCTGAGGAGACCATGATACAGTATATGACAGTCAAAACCCAGTCTTTTGGGCCACAAATATCTACAACAGAAAAGGCTAGGTTCCAAATTGTTCATGGTAAAAATGTATTGTCTTGGCTTATACTTGCATGTTGTTTACTAAGCAAAGCACATATTAGAGAAATATTCCCAAATAATCTAGTAGCTCATTAATAATATTTCTCTTTTTTTACTAAAATCATTTGGAGCTTAACTTCAGCCCCTGTAAAGTGAAGAGTTATGGCCCCAGGTGCTGAGTTTTGAAATGGGATATTCATCTATTAAGACATGCCCAAAAAAAGTCTGTTTAGAATTGTTGCTTGGCACCCACCAGATGTCTTTTTATAGAGTATTATTTTGGCCTGGGTATGTACTAAAAATAAAACATAGTATAAATTCTATAAATGTGAATATATAGAGTATAAATGATACATATAAATATATATCATAAATACATTTCCATAGAATTTTTGAAAGCACCTATTGAGATCATCTAGTCTTAACTCCTAAACAGGAATAGCATATATACATAGTGCAAACACACAAATATTAATGGGATTATTGCCTTTGAAGGAAAGGCCTTGCTATATAAAGAACAGTCCATTTTAAAGGTTTTTGTCTTTGAGCTACAGCTAAATGGAGTCTGGATTCATGGTTAGGACCTAATGGTCATAAAATTTCTATCATATTAAAAGCCAATGTAAATCTATGATGTAACAGTATATAACTGATATGACTACATCACCTCTGATATGACCTCATTCAGAACCCCATCCAGCACATTCTGTAGCTCCAGTGTTATGGAGATGCATGTGTTCACTCAAGTTTGTTCTTTCCATCTGATTTTAACCTTTTGGTGCCAAAATTTTTCTTCTTTCCTAGGTGCTGATATAAATACTCAAGCCAGTGATAATGCCTCTGCCCTTTATGAAGCCTGTAAAAATGGCCACATACATATTGTGGAGTTTCTTTTGTCCCAAGGAGCAGATGCTAACAAAGCCAATAAGGATGGCCTGTTACCTCTGCACATTGCAGCCAAAAAAGGGATTTGCGAGTAAGTTTCATAGTTTCATCTTTTAGACAAGAATCCAAAGTCCTTATGAAAAGGAGAATGTAATGTTTCAGATCTATTTCTAGGCATTTTGAGCAAGGGAGCTACCAATTTAGAATGGGGTTTTCTGCTTACAGAGCTTGAGCTAGAAGACACTGAAGAATGTGTTTGTAATTTGGGATGGGATGGGGTGAGCAGAAACATGGGGTGAAAGATTCATTTTCCTTTACCAAGACATCACCTATTACAGCTAAATAACATCATGTTTCTTGTAAGTGGATTAAACTGAGTTTCTCAAAACATTCTTGAGATGAAATAAAAAAGCATTGGTGGGGAGTGTTAGTCCTCAGCAGCTTTTGCAGCATAGTTTTCAATCATTTTCCTACATGAGTTCTTTGTGATTCTTCTGCATAAGCAGAAGATGTTGGATTCATCTCTGGTGTGTTCAGGTGTTATTGACAATAATTCAGTTGCTGACAGCAAGAAGTGGATAAATGAATCTCTAAGGCATTAGTGAGATTGTTGCTAGAATAGTGTCCAGTTCTGGTATCTTCGCTTTCAGAAACCTTTCAGGAAATTGGAGAGGCTTCAGAAAAGGACAAGAATTGCTCATGGTTTGGAAAACATATTTTATTAGTGAGTGATTAAATAACTCTTAATCATAATGCATAAAAAGACACGGTGGTTTCTTTCTAAAATGAAATGTGTTTAGGATAGAGCTGAGCATATTTAAACAGTGAGTAAAGTAACTAGTGGTGAAAATAATGAGAAATCAGGTAGACTTTCCAGTCTTCTGTAACAGGTGTTTCTAGGAAAGGGACAAATTCTACAGTCTGTGATAAAGGTTATCAATTTAGAAGATGCTGTCTAGGGATGGGATTATTGCACTGTCATGTAAATAGCATTTACCTGACTCTTTCAAAACTTGAGAGATGGCAGCAAGCTTCTGAGCCTGAACTCCACAGCATGTACTTCTGATCCTACAGCAAGTTTTAGTTCCTGCCTTTAACCCCTCCCTGCTGGAAGGGTGAGTGGCCCACAGCTAATTTTGCAAAGCCAAGTCACATCTTGCAGTGACAGACCCCTTTTTTGTCTGTAGAGGACTCTTCTGACTACTGCAATTTCTATCAAAATATTTCTAGCAACAAGCAAATGAGAAAGCCTATCCAACTGCAATGGCTGTTTCTGGGCAGTACAGCTATCTCTGCAGACAACAGATAGAGTGGATTCTTACATATTTCACAGTGTCTGAGGAATAAAAGCTTTTGACTTCACTACACTTTTGCATATCAGCTTTTATCCTAGCATTTAGGTTTGCTTGGTAATGCAAATTAACCACTTTTAAAGACCTGAGGATATTAATTTTTTTTAGTTGGAGTAGGCCTGCTGCCCTGTGCAAGCTGTGTATTCTAGAGGGCAGCTCAATGTCAACTTATGTAACAGCTTCATACACTCACAGTATGTACATGAACACCTCATACAGATTAATGCAGGCATGATTTAAAATTTTCTCGAGGGCTTGAGTTACATGTGCCAGAGACAGAACCCAGATCAAGTTGTTCATTTTCAAAAAAGTTTATCTGAGAGTAAGTTGATCTGTATCCAACTTGTGTATAGAGTCCAGCCCAGCTCTCTGAATCTTTTCCTCTACACAACAGTTCCACACTCTGACCTGAGAAAAAATTTACATGGAAACTCTGCAACCTGAGTCCCTCCCTATGTTATGAAAACAAGGGCTTGATTCAAGTCTCATATCTGTTATTCCTGACAACCATAAATAAGACCAGAATTTAGGCCAAAGTCTGAGTTCCTTCACTTGTAAAAGACTGAGTACAAATTTGTGTGCACAACTGCTGCAAACTAAGTGCAAGAGAAAGACAAAAGAAAGTGATATTCTCTTATAAATATTTATCTAAATGACAAACATTTAGCCCAATTGGCTGATCATTCTTAATTCCTTTGGTATTCAGTAAAATAACACCCTTCACGGTGACCTCTGTATTCCTGCAAATTTAGTATGTAATTCTGCAGGAATTCCACACTTCAACTCTTTGCCAGAGCACGAAGACTCCTTACCATCAAAAGGCCAAGAATGTGGTCCCAGGGCTCAACTGTCAACTCCTGTTGCTTGGTGTTTGTTTATTTTAAATGACACCTTGTCAATACTGACCTGAAATTCATAAGGGTCATCTCATGAGCTGTAGGAAAATTGCAAGCAATCATTTAACTCTTTCTCCCTCAGAACTGAGATGCTGATAAGGGAAAATTTTTTGAAGTGTGGGCAGATTTATTAAGTAAATAAAAGTCAGTAAACTCTTGTCACAATCCTACTAAGGATGCTCTTCTTCCTGCTCCATATAATTTCTAACAGACAGAAATCACAGAAGCAGGTGTCAGGAATAAGGGGGAACTTTACTGAGCTCTAAGACACTGCAACATTTGGATGCTGAGCTTCAGTGTGGCACCCTTGTGGTGAGGTTCAGGTCCCCCTTGCAGACAGAAATGATGTGGTGCCTCTTTAACTCAGATGTGAAGAGCTGGCTGAAGCACACATGCTGGAGGGAAAGAACAAAACAGACCCTTAAATCTTCAAAACATTTGATCATGGGATGACTAATGCTGGTACTTGGCATGGTGTCCTCACAGTGCTCTGTGCCCTTTTTGTTATTAGGCTCTTACAGAACATTTGCTGATGGTGGGAAGTTGCCAACTCACCAGCACCCAAACCTCCTGCTCCCTGGCGAGTGTCACAGTGCTGGAAAACTAGTGCGGCTGCTTGGAGAAAAGAAAAAAAGTGCTTGATTTCCCAAGATATTTACATATTTTTAAAAGCCTTTTTGTTTAAAAATGAGATGTAGAAGTAACTTGGAGACATCAACAGTCCATCATGTAAATAGGAACATAATCCTGTATAGTGCTAGCATCTTCAGCTCTTATTTCAGCTCCTGGGAGCGTTGGAGGCTCAGTCTTTCACAGGATCATTTCACAGGATCACAAGATTGTAACAAACAAAGGTTTTACTGAGACTGGCACTTATATCTGGCTTAGTTAATTATGTAAATTTATGTTTGAGGGCTCAGTGTTGGGACTGGCCATTGCAGTTAAGCTGAAGATATGCAGCATTTTAAAGGAGACACGCTACATGGTAGGAAACTGTCCTTTGCCTGTTTGTGTGTTATCAGAGCTTTTGACTAGATAGAGGAGTCTACATGGGAGGAAAAGAGGAGGAGAAGGTGTGCTTGGCTTGCTGGCTTCCACAAGTTCCTATTTAGATATGCCTCTCTCCACAGACATTATATAGGGAGCCTGGGCATCTCCAGAGACAGCAGGCAAACTCAAGCTGGATGGTCTCTATTCTCTTTCTGAAAGTACCTTAAGGTGACTTACCTGTAATGACAGAATCAGCCTAGTGCCTTGGTTAAACCACCCAACTTTATGAACAGGAAATGAAGGTTTAACCCATAGGGTTGGTCATGCAGCTCCAATGACACCTATGCAGACATAAAAATGATCACAGATCTGTGACTACGGGGCTCCTGTATATCATATATTTTAAATTCACATTACATAATGAGAGCAGCTTGATTTATGTTGTGGTGTTTAAGCCCACATCATGCTTTCCAATAGCAATCCCTCATTACTAGGGTTTAGGACTTGGCTATACATTTTTGTCCCTTGGCTAAAACATGGAAACCAGCCTGGCAAATATTTTTATTTCTTTTTCTCCCCTTTACTAATTTTCTTTTTGGCTCCCCATGATCTGGGACGATCAGTGATAGCCCCATGGATTTGTCACAGCCAAAAGCCACACAGTGAGGACCTCCATGATAGGGATCAATGTAGGGCAATAACTGAATTATCAAATCTGTCAGGGGAGGCCTGGAAACAAAATATGTAGTTTATGCTAGCTCAGTTGTAGAAAGGGGGTTTCACTGTAGCATATGGATAGTAGAAACTTGCTTTTTTAATATGTCCTATTTCACTCCCCTTCTGATCCCAAGCCTCTTACCATGGCTGTGACCCTCAAGACCTGCCAGCCCTTCATGTTGGTGCCCTTCTCTGCAGAGCAATAAAGCAATCCCAATGAAGGCGGGGAGATACAGCCTCTCTGCCAGCACCTCAGGCTGCAGGGTGTGTGCTTCTTCCTCCAGTCCTACCCACAGCATGATGATGAAGGTGCAGGACATTTGGTAGATCCTGGCTTGTTGTCTGCCATTTGGGCTGTGGACCTAAAAGGGGTTACAGCAGGGTAGGTGAATGCCAGCCTGTAGCTGTCATTACTTCGCAGAAACTAGGTGATAATTTAAAAAAAATGTGTTCCTCCATGAAAGAGGGGAGTCATACAAGTCACATTTTTGGCAAGGTAGGAGCAGAGGGAGTTGTTGACATGTTTGACATTTACACTCTGGTTTCTCTCAGAGTTGTTCCTGTGCCCAAGTTAGCAGGCTCTGCCTCCCAGGTACAATCATAACTTGATGTAGGGCTGTAAATCCCCTACAGCTCACTGCTATTCACTGACTCTCCTCCTGGCAGAATTGTCTCCATGCTGATCCCTGTGACCAGCCGCACTCGCGTCAAGCGTAGTGGCATCAGCCCCCTGCACTTAGCGGCCGAACGGAACAACGATGACATCTTGGAAGAGCTGATAGATGCTGGCTATGAGGTCAACAGTGCCCTCTCCAACGAACGGTCCTGCCTTTACGAGGACAGACGCACCACTCCCCTCTATTTTGCAGTTTTTAACAACAATATCTATGCCACAGAGCTCCTGCTGCAAGCTGGAGCCAACCCCAATGTTGACCTCATTAACCCATTACTCATCTCCATCCGTCATGGCTGCCTGAAGACCATGAAACTGCTCCTTGACCATGGAGCAAACATTGATGCCTATATATCAAGTCATCCCACCACATTTCCAGCTACCATCATGTTTTCAATGAAGTACCTCTCTGTGCTGAAGTATCTCCTGGATTTGGGCTGTGACGCAAGTTCCTGTTTTGAGTGTCAGTATGGAAACGGCCCCCACCCCGCCTTAAATTACAGACGGGAAAGACTTAATGATCCTCAGCTGACCACGGAGCCAACTGTAGTACAGGTAAGCACTGCAAAGTCTACTTGTAGGACTTCTGAGGACACCTACCCATGGATATTGACAAATTTAGTGTATTTTTTCTCCCAACTTTCTTGTGAGAGGAGTTGCCATTATCCCTACTTTGTTTATAGAAAAAAAAGGCTTAATAAATATCTGTGAATGTTCCAAGTTCAAAGTCAATGACAGTGGGAAGGTAGGCAACAGCCACTGTAGCCCCAGCTTGAATTTACAGTGAATTATAGCCATCTTGACAGCCTTACAGTTCTATAATGTTCTTTTCCTCTGGACTTGAGGTGCCAGGAGTGAAGCATATTTTCCTGGCAGATGTATGGGTGGTAACATACAGGTGGGAGAAACCTGCTTTTTTTTATATGCCCTGTAAGATTTGTTTTGTCTGATATAAAATTTTAGCTACAGGTTACATTAAAATTGTCTAGCACTTCCCTTTATGAGGGTGAACTAGTTAATGTAAATACTTGCAGTTTCTAAGTCTGCTGGCTAAGCAGTCATGGAGCAAGAGTATAAATTATTACATTAGCTACAATTGAAGTTTTCACAAAAGATTAGGAGATTTAGATCCATAATTTCATAGTTTCAAAGACACTTACAGATTTTCCATATCCACATTTTACATTATGTATCTTTGTAGTCCTTTCCAAAGTGCAGCTGGGCTCAGCTTCCATTGGGCTGGAATTGGACTCTCAGAACTTTGCAGAATCTCAGATTACATTTCTTTTTTCTGATTTCTGTATGTTGTCTCCTTCCATTATATCTCAAGCAAAACATGACCATCCCCAAAAGAAATCTCAGCATGGCAAGTCTTTCTATTTTGCAAAGAATGAGAGAAGAAATAAACCATCTTCTATCTAGTTTAAGTGTAGCTTTGAGGGGTTCAGAAGAATCCCAAAGGCATGGTTACCAATAAAAGTTCTTTGGTGGTAGATAGAATAAAGGAAAACATTAAAAGATCCTAGGAAATCTTGACCTTTTTATCAGCCCTGTCTTCCAAAACACATCACTCTCCAGTAATGTCTGGAGAAACAAAAAAACAAACAAACGAATCTTATAAAGAGGATGGTAAGAGTCCATCACAATAATCTTTTATCCCAAACAGAGCTAACTCTTCCCTGAGAATGTTTGTCACACCAAAATTCTTCCAGGATTCCACTTTTTTTTGTCAAAGAAAAATTAATAAAATATATCATCTCTAGTCCTTGATTCATTATATGGTAGCACATAGAGTGAACAGAGAGATGGAATTCCAAGGCAGGGAGAGAGGGTTTGTCTGTAGCCCTCTGTGGCATCCTAGCCACTAAAAACCAGTTCCCTCTGGATCTCACCTAAAACTATTGCCTAACAAAACATTAGGTCACTCAAAGGTCATCTCCTCAAAGACCACATGAGGCAGAGGTAGCAAAAGCTATGTTAAATTTTATCTGTGCCTAGGGAGGGTAGTGGGGGACAAATGCATATAGAAAAAAAGCAATTCCTTCCCTTTAATATTGTTTTAAAATTCCTTTTATTGCTAGGATTTTGGTTAATATAAGTAAGGCATGTGAGGTGTGGCTTCATGATATATAGTTATGCTATGGTTTGTATTCTGAAATACAGAGGATCTTAGGAAACTATAGCCTTCTCCACACAAAGGATGTGCATTTTCTATTTTCTTGCATAAGATTACGTAAGGATAATAAATCTGAATGATTAGTCTTCGTAAAGACTATGAGCTACTGTGAGTGGATTTGGAAAATGTATAACTATAAATCATTACCAATGCTACTGAACTAACATGTCATGGAGAAAGTGAATGCAGAAAAATAGTTGCTGCCTCCCTCTGCATTTCCAGAATTGCTGTCAAACTTGTGAAGGTGGGGAGAGCAGTATCACACTGCTGTAAGAGGGCATTCAGGTTTCTGCCAAGGATGCAGGCTCAGAGCCACTTTGCCCCTCGGGCAGTCCCATTTCCTGCAGTTGCAGGTTTGCATTGTTCTGCTTCATTTTGTTGTGCTTATTTTCCTGCAATGTGTTTTGAAACATGCTTATTCCAGAAAAAAGTTTTTGTAGACTGAGCTTGTGAGTAAGGAAAAGAGAAAAAGGTGGGTTTTGTCTCTGGGAGAGACAAAGAGCAAGTATGATCCAGTGTTTTATGGCCCTACATGTGTCTTCATTTAAACTTTGATAAAGCAGTTGCTGCATGGGCCATGGTATTTGCACTGGAGGATGACAGCCAGATTTACTAACTGAACTTCCTACAAGCAGTCTGGGTAGGAAACTGTTGGTTGTCCACTGCAATCCCTCTGACATTACTGTATCTAGTTGTTCTGGGAAACACTACACAGTAATGTTCAGTGAAAAATAAGAGTCAGAATGCTAATAAACACCTCTGTGAATGCTCTCACCCTGAGTAAAATAGCCTTATTTTCTGCAGATTTATTCTTTACTAGGTGAGCTAATATAATTTTGTATCTGAATAAGAGTATCCATACAACAGTTTAAAGCATTTTGAGGTAGGACTCATGCATGCATAATCAAAAGAGGTTTAAGCTGCATGTTCTTTGCCACTTGGTGTGGGCTTGGAGGGTGTTTGCAGACAGTCTCAGTGACTAAGCTGATGGATAGTGCTTAGGCCACCATCATTCAATTGGATTCAGCCATGTGCTGAGTTCTTACACAGCATGATTTAATGAATGTTAAACTTTATGAGTGTTCACATGCAGATACGTCCACAGACATCTTCATCACATGCAGAACCCTAAAAGAGACAGATGAAGATGACTGGTATAATATACATATTTAGATTAAAGTGGGAAGAAAAGTCACTATTTTTTGAAATGAGGCTGCTTAAAGTCAGGTCCTTAAGTCTATTCTCCAGTATCTCCATAAGCAGCCCTCCATGCAATGGCTCAGAGTACTCTGCAGCTCACACTGGGGGCAATAGAAAATTTTCCTGATCCAGGACTGAGTAAGGAAGATGCCTCCCTATTAGGCCCAGGATAGTTCTCCCATACGTGAGTGAAAACTGCATGGGATTCATCTGTGATAAGGTTCCTGCAGACTTCTTTCTAGTAAGGTGTTTGGTCCCCAAAAGCTGCAGACACTTGTGAGTTCACAAGAAGCAGGAGTTGCTATGCTCTGCTGAATCTCCCTCTTTCCTTAAGCCTCCTTTGTGCACAGTTGTCCCATAGAGACCTTCCAAGAAGGGAAAAGGACCCACCATGCTTGGTCACAGTGCCCCAGGCTGCATGGATCTTTTGACAGTCCCTCACTGACTTGGGGCAAACTTCCTCTGCCCTACTTCTGTAGAAGTAGGGTCTTTGGACTTGTAAACGATTCAGCATTCTTCCATGCTCCAGAGCTAAGACCTCACCAGGGATTTGTGTTGTCCCGGGATTGTAAACAGGAGGTTCTACCCTCAGCTGGAAAAAACCCCAAGCTTTAGTTGAAGTTTTCTGAAGAGAAACTGGTGATTTATCCTCACAGCTGGTAGAAGGGTGGTACTGTCAAAGCTGTCAGGGCCATTGCTATTGTTGCTGTTTCCACAAGTGCATTCATGTCCCACTGACTGTAGTCAATCTGTTTTCCCCTGAAGTTTTGTGAAATGGTGTCTACTCCAGAGATAAGTCGCTGGGCTGGGCCGATCATCGATGTTCTCCTGGATTATGTGGGTAATGTGCAGCTCTGTTCCCGGCTCAAGGAGCATATTGACAGCTATGAGGACTGGGCTGTCATTAAAGAAAAAGCAGGTATGGTCAGCCAGGAGAGAATTTGGCACAACTAGTCCCACTGTTAGATTCAAAACTTCAGTCACCATCTCTTCTAAGTATTCATCCCATAACATTGAATTGATTTCCCTACTGTAATTGAATTACACTTTGAACCAGGTATGAGGCACTATAAATTTCTGGGGTGTCACTGACTGTGATGTGAAATGTACACCAGCCATGGATGTGACCCACTGGGAAAGAGCATTGCAGTGCAGAAGGGCCCATTTGGCTGTGCCTGGGGTGGAGTCAGGTCAGGACAGGTGGGCAGCATGACCATCCCCACAGCAGCCTAGCAGGCATTAGTGGCCTTTAAAGCCTGCTCTCCTAAATATCCTTTTCCTCAGGATACAAAGCCTTTCATGGATATTATCAGACCTAGTTCTCTGGCACCAAGCTAAATTTGGTACCTACTGCATTTATTTTAAGTGGGAAGGCTGAATTCTTTGAAGTGGCTTATATAGATCCTCCTAGAAAGCCCATTACTAAGGTTGAGGGGTACAGCACCCCATTCTCCAACCCCACTTCATTCCCTGTGTCATGCCCCGGAACAGATGACCTTCCACCAGTTTCAGTCACCTTATCCTTTCATTACAGAAACTCCCACCCTTTCTTTCATTGCTTTTTTTTCCCATTTTCCTCTTGACAGTGTCTTGGCCAAGCTGAGCTGTCCCTCTCAAGTTAAAGCCTATTCTGACCATTTTTCTGACCTTCCTGTCTTTCAGAACCTCCACGACCTCTTTCCCATCTGTGCCGCATCAAGGTACGAAGTCTGGTTGGAAGGAACCGCATCAAACTTCTTGACACCTTGCCTCTCCCAGACAGACTGATCCGATACTTACAGCACGATTACACACAGTGACCCGAGGCACACTGGACATGCAGTGACTTCCCGGCTGGCACTCAGCATCACCATCATGGTGAGGGCCCACAGCAGGGAGGACTTGCTGCTGGCTTGGTCAAGAACCCTCCAATGACTAACCTAAGAGAAATATGCTTTTGAAGCATGAGTGAGAAGAAAATGGAGGAGACAGAGAGCTAAACATAGGACTGTTGTTAGGTTTTTCAGGAGAAAACACGTATGATTCACCTCAGAGCTTGATCTGCAAAGAATAAGAAATGAAAACCAACACTGACAAACGAGTAGTACTGAAGCAAGTATTGGTGAGGAACGCAAATCCTGGGGTTGTGGTGAAGCTTAACATCCTTGCTCTGATCACAATTCAGAAATTATTGAGAGTCAACATATTTGGGAAAACAATCACATTTCTTTCACTGACTGAGATTTTTATTGTGGTTTCTATTCCATTGTTTGGATTTCTGTTAAGTGTGCTGGTTGCTAATTCTGATACTTTTACACCACCTTGCTAACACCTTTACTTTCTTTTTTGTACCTTTCCAATTGAGTAGAATACTTGATTTCCGATCATTCAAATCCCAGAACTCTTCCACAGACTATCATTCAGAAATGCTAAATCCTTTCAAAGTCAAGGAAAGGTTTATTTAAGGAGGGTGTAAGAATTGTATTTGCGCATAGTAAATGCAGTTCACTCTGCATCACATTTGCAATAGGAAGTAATTCTGCTTGAAAGAATTTCCTAGACTGGGGATTTGAAAGCAACTCTGAGCTCACTTTTTTATTTTTTAATTATTTTTTTTGTTTGTTTGTTTAAATTGGAAGTAGCTGCACTGTAAACAGTAAGTTTATATTATCATGAATCTGGTTTCAGAACACAACAAATCATTAGAGGACAAGGAACAGAGAGTGATGTGAAGGAGAGAAGCAACATTGCTAAACCAACTTAATCTGTTCCTTCACTAGAAGATATTATCTCCACAAACCCCAGCCTCTCCTACCTCCTTGGGCCTCTGTTCAATGGAAGAAAAAGAAATTATTTCCAAATTATGAGTCAGACTTCAAAATTTATGAAAATGAACACCCAGAATTAGGCTTCCAAACCCTTATTCAAGGTGCCTAAACAATGTTAAGTTGCTTGCACGAGGTGTAGCTCCACTTAAAGCAGGAGGATCACATTTAGTGTCAGATACTACTGAGTCAGACTGAAAACTATAGGATTTAGCCCTAAATTTTCTGACTTTAGAAGTCTGAATTATCTATTCACACCCTTTGACGCTAATAAAAGTTATTATCTCAGCTTCTTTGAAAATTAGGTCACCTATTTACAGCTCAGATCCACAACTGATTTATGGCAACCTAACAAGTTACCATCTATCTGCTGAACCACTATAATTGTCCATGAAATTCTTTTATTGAAGTTTTTAACAAGTCACATTCCCTCACAGCTGGGGAGCCCAAGACGCCTAAGAGCAGTTATTGGCAGTGACTGCAGCTCAGCTGACAGGTGTGACTTGCTGAACTGCTTTGATGAGTGCTTTATTTCTGACTAGGCATGTAAGAACCTACATTTAGAATGACATCCATGCAGATCTTATGCTAGAAGCATGCTCATTCTTACCTTAGGTGACAAAGGAATCATGCACCGTGGTCTGCTTGGAGTCCCCACCAGAGGCATGGCAGACCTGGGTATGTTTGTTGGTTTGCATACCATACATGGAATCAGATAGAAACCTAAGTAGGGAAAATGTATTGCACTGAGTTTTATTTGTGTGGAGTTTTATACCCTAACACGGGACTAAAGTGTGTTGCATGCATACAAGTCTGTCTGGGCACACAAATTCAGATTCTGTGATAACTTTGTTTGAGATGTGTTCATTTAGTGATCTATTTGCAAAGCTTTGGAAAGTTATGTGAGATTCCTCCACTGGTGAAATTTCATCCAGTGACTTCCTTTACTGTCAGTTTAGGATATACCCCCTTGTTTCCTGCAGTGTGAACAGGGAATTGCTTCAGGTTACAAAAATATTGAGTGGACAGAAAGGGATGGGGAACAGAAAATCTCTAGAGCAGTTTTGCCAGTGAAGGCTGTATATTGGCAACCACTACCTTGAGAGACAGAAAATCACCTGTGGAGTTCATGCATCTCATTTTCTGAGCCTGAACAGCGAAGGTCTGGGTCTTAATCACATTGATATGTCAGAACAAAAGTCCTTGAAATTTAGTGAATGTAACAAAGAGGGTGATGGTACAGACACAGCTTGCTGGAGACCACTTCAGTGTTTGTTTGGTGTGCAGAGACAACCCTGGAGACTCTGGCTGATAGAAGGATTCACATTCACCAACTGTATGTATTCCCACAGAAGTGGGATTTCATAAGCTATCCAAAACCAGTAATTTCCTCTGAGACAACACTGTTGTGTCCACAAAAGTCTAGCAAGTTGCAATTTCTTTTTATGTCCTTGGAGAAGTTGAAACTATATTTGAATGGGACAAATATGGAAATCCCATTTCTTCTTTCAACCAAGAGACCTTCATTTCTATTGGGAGACCCAGGTCCCAGTTTGCTGTCAACCTGCTGTCCCGAGCAGGAGTCACTGAGATGGGAACATACCACAACTGTGGGAAGGATAAGTGCACAGTGTGCACAGAAACTGAGATGAGAAGAGTCTATCTGTTAGAGGGGGAATCTGGTAATTACAATGTTATCAATTCCTTTCTGCTTGATGATTACACCAAATCTTCACACACTCAGTTTACATTTATTTGCGCTGAATTGGAGCCCACTACCTCTCCACTCCAGTCATTGACATACTATTTTGTGCACAATACTCAATCTGCACAAAATCAATGTGCCTTTAATGTATCTATCTGCAAGTTACTGTGAAAAGAAAAATAGCCCAAAACTCAACCAACCAGGCTTTGTAAACAGATCAGTAGTTCTAATGCAAGTTAAGTTGCCTGTTCTTGCTGAGTGTGATAGACAGACTCCTTCAGAGACAATGACTTTGTTCTAGGAATATTTCATGATCAGGTTACTGTACTTTTTTACTGCGAAATGTGCAATTCACTTGATTTTTCGTGCACTTTTTTGATTTTTTTTTTTTTATTTCATTTTGTATGAAAGCTTTTTCATTTACCTCTCCCTTCCCATTATTTATAAAAGCTATTGTGGTTTTAAAAATTTAAATTTGCATTGTTCTAGTAAATAGCAGCTCTCAAATGTTATGTTTCCATCTTTCAAACAAAATATGAATAAACAATTAGATTCTGAAAGGCTATTAGCTGTCCTGAATAACACTGACCAGCCAAACACAAAAATATCCAGGAAAATTCTAAATCAATCCAAACTTGAACAATTAATAATTCTGATGTTAATCTCAGGGATAAGAGAAGCAATATGTTAAGTATATACAAGAGAGTTGCTATTCTTTGCAAATCTTTTGGAAAGTCTCACACATCCCCATTCAGTGATGTTGAATATACTTAACATATTGTCTTGTGTTCGTTTGTGTTTTACTTCACTGCTGCTTCAGTTCAAAGCCCCAGCAAGGGCCACTGCCTGCCCTGGGCTGGGAGAGAATGTTCCATGTCACAAAAGATTTTTAAAAGTAACATTAGTTTACATCTGAGAGTAAGAGCATAAATATTTGAGTCAGAGGTCATTTAGAATGGTCTGGTTCAATCCTTCATCATAACTTCAAAAATCCACTATTCTACTATGTGGAAAATGTGCAGCAATACGCATTCAAATAAGAAAGGGTTTAAAAGAAGAAAAGGAAAACAAAGAATTTAATATTCAAAAGATAGAAACTTGCTTTTAACACTCTTATTTCTCTGGATTTCTTCAGAAATAAAATTTATACAAAGGCTATCCACTTTGCTAAGAATTTTAATTTTGATAGAAATCTATAGTCTGGTGTGATACACAGCACCTTGAAATTTCCCTTGTGAACTCTGGCAGGAACACTTGTGAATGGCAATCTCTGCAATACCTCTAGTTCATTCAATGACCTGCTCTGTTTACCCAGATGAAAATCCAGACCAATACCAGGGAGGCTGCTCTGCACTGATAGCATCAAGACAGAATTCAGCATCTGGCTTCATTTGGATTACAACAGTGACACAGAGCTATTGATGTGAGAAAGGACTCCTATTTCCATGCAAAAAAATTCCTTGCCTACAGCTCTGTAAATTAAAAGCCATCGTTCCTCCATTAACTTCAGTGGGGGTATTGCCTCAGGTTTCTGTTAGCCTCCTTGTGGAGAGGGACAGTTTCCTTTCGTATTTTTTTCAAAAAAGGGAAAGACATCTAAGTATGTTCCTGTCTGTACTTCTGAATCAAGAGCTAACCTGATGACTTTAACCCCTAGATCAGCTCTTTATCACCTCACACCTTGCATGTAGTTGCAGTTATGTGCTACCAAAGACAATTCCTTTCTCTCTGCTATAACAATAGTCTACTCAGGATTGATAATTATATATTAAGTGCTGGTAGCAGGTAAAAAGCAATGAAAGCCATCTCCAGTTCTACTTTTGGCCTGCTCTACCAACACATTGCAGACAGTTTCCATAAAAGTGAACACTGGTGGTATAGATGAAGCTTGGGGGAAGAATTAAATGCTTTTACCTCAGAATAGTTCATATTCTAAAGAAAGTTGGAACCTGGTTATATAAGACCAAGGCCCATCAGAAGATCCAAAATAACACTCTACAGTTGCTTCAGATGATGATTCTTTCATGACTGCAATGTTCTTGAACAAAGTGTATTGCCTGTTTTTCCCCTTGTAGAGACACCAGGAGTCATAGAGAGCTACATTACTTGCAGACCAAACCGATCAACTTCACTTTTCATTGAATCTGGGAGAAGTTCCCATTATCTTCAGTAACAGTGCAGGTGCCCATTCTCTGGACCTTTTTTACCCCAAAATATACTTCTCTTGACTTCAGTGATATACTCCAGTGTAGCTGAATAGAAATATACACTTGCAATATTAAACCTCTCAGATCTCATGTTCTGTGTCTTAGTACCACTTTCTCCATTGGCTTAAGATAAACATAACTTTAAAACATTTCCTATTGAACTCTTGAATGGCAATTTGTTGAAATAATTAGGAAAATACTAAGCAAAACATTTACAGCCAGGTCTTGTGATAGTATGTTAAAAACAGGCACAATAAAAGATGCCTGTGAGCCAGAAATCAAGGCAGGCTATTCTTTACACTTTTTTCCTTCTGTCATACTTTATGGTTTTGTATTAAACTAACACAATTCTTCATTTGTTCTGTTGGCACAGAGCAATTCCTGATGTGGAAATACATCCTGCTTCTATTTGCACCAGCTTAATGCTAGCTAATTTCCCAGCATCAGAAGAATACTTTTGATTTATATCAGTCTGAATAGGCAGAGATTTCAGCCCTCACATCTCCCTACCAGTTGCGAATCAAACCTGTGTCTACCCAGTGGGGCAAAACTAACCAGACTACATTTGCAGAATCACCAAAATAAAATTACCTCCTTTCTTTCCTTTTTTAATTCTTTCAATATTTACATACAAGAGCTTAAATCAATCACAAGTGTGGTTTCTACATTAAATACTGTCCTTCCAGTCTCTTGCATACAAAACAAAGTGACCCAAATATCTTGACTTCTCTGGAATTATTTTAAAGTACAAAAACTTTTTTAATGGGTTTAATTCATTTCATTTCACAGCTGCTGCCACAGGGCAGCCCTAGAAAGATGTTCCCACATGGAAGAGGTCTCCTAGGTGTTACAAGTGCGGCTATGAACGGTCCGCAGCCCCACTCGCTGCAGCTCAGACAATGCCCATCGATGAAAGAGCCCTGGTTTGCCTCATGCTCCATGCCACTGGCTTCGGAACGTTTATTCACGATTTACCCCCATGAGAGGAGAGTGGAGCCCAAGCAGCCTCCCAACAGTTACTAATTCCCTCCAGCCCACTCACAAGGAAGAGGGTGCGATGCCCAGCCTCCTTCCCCTGCCGCTCCACACTGCCAGCAGCTCATGCCTGGTGGCTGACCAGGCGTTTCTATTCACCCTTAGGAGCTGTCGTGTTCAGCAAGACCCCGACACCTGCCGCGCTAAAGATAGCCAAAAACATTGAAGATGGGTGGGGGGATGGTGGGCTTGGTGGGGATGGGTTTCAGAACCGTGGGCCTGTAGAGTTTTTGCCCCATGCCATCAGCCTCCTTGCAGAAGTGTGGCACCTCCGCTGGCAGCGTGGCCGCACTCTTCCTCCATAGCCCCAGCCCCGGGAAGGGCGATGGGGGCAGCACGCTCGGGGGCTGGTACACCCCTGTCCCGGGGCAAGAGAAGGGGCAGCAGGTCCAGGCACCCACTCGGCCAGAGGGGACCCCGGCAGGGTCCTTCTCCCCGGCATGTGGCACAGGGTCAGACGGGCTCTCTGCGCCAGCAGCATCTGGGCCCCGTTTGCTTTTCTTCCCCTCGTAGGGAGGAGGGTCTCTGGGGGCTGGGAGCCCCTCGGGACTGGCAGGAAAGGCCCTGACCGTCAGACTCGGGGGTGGCCGTGGCTCTTCCCAGAAGGAGGCAGGGAGCTGTCGCTTCCTCATGGGCACCTGGTCTGGCCGGGCAGCCTCGGGTTTTTGCTCCTGCAAAACCCGTTCCCCGGTGAGGATCTCCTCTGCCTCGGCTGTGGGCATCACCTTCTCGGCAGCAGCCCCACCATGGGGGCTGGGGTCAGGAGCCTCGGGCGGGGGGCCGCGCCCCCGGTCCTCTGCCCCCTTGCGCCAGCCGCACTCGGGGGCTTTGCTGGGGTGACACCGTGGGATCCGTGAGTACTTCTGAGAAAAACGCTTGAGCTGTTTCTGCAAGTATTTTCTGTGGTCAACTGACCGGCGACAAGGAGCCGATTTATCCAGAGCCGCTTTGATGTCGCTGGAGGCCAGGTTGACGAAGTTCAGTAGGGTTTTTACCTCGCTGTCCGATGCCATCTCACTGGATGCACCGTGCTGAGTTTCCCGTAAAAAGTTTATAATCCTCCTTCGGACAAACCTTGGCAAACCTGCAAAACATGACGGCCAGATTTAGGAACGAGAAGCTTTGGCTCAAACAGCACCAAGCACATGGGGGGAGCGTGGGTGGATATGTCAAACTTCTCAGCCAAACAAACTCATTGTCCGTCAGTTCTCCGTGCGGGCAAACTGCTGTCGGAGCGGCCGCGCGCCCGCAGCCCACCGCCCCACACCGCTGCCCCAGCACACACCGGCACAGGCACTGGCTCATGAACGCCAGCCAGCTCGGTGCCTAATCTTGTTAGATAGCACTTAGGTGGGCAGAAGCCGGGGTGGCCTCCCTGTGAGCAAGCACGGACACTCACCCGGCGCGCTGCGGCAGCTTTTCTCACCGGTGCTGGCGGCCGCGTCGCTGCAGAGAGGAGCCCCTTCCCCGCTAATCTCGTTAGGCAGGTTACACACCGCCAACCTCGGCGGAGGCAGCCAGGGCCCGCCAGTGTTTGGATGCAGTTTAGCAAGCACTTGAGCAAGCTGAATGAATATCGACTCCGGCGAGTTCGGGGCTCTCCCAGGCCAATCAGAAGCCACTTTGCCAAATACAAAGCATCCCAATCAGGCATCAGCCTCCCCTCCTTGCATTCTTTGCCATCACAAATTGTCTCCATGGGGACAGTCGCAGAAAGACAGCTAATAAATACAATCATTTCCCCACGATTTCTTACCATTCTTCCTATCCTCTTCACTCCTACAGAAGCCTTTCTTTTAAAACCAATACTCTGAAGTGAAAATGCTGAGGATGAGTTAGGAAAGTTTAGACACCCTTTTCCCTGCACTCTCCAAAGCTCTCTGGGGGCTGATACTAACCACGCTTCATTGGCACAGGACAATGTAATACGGGGGACTGGACTAGCCTACTTTTAACCGTTCCCCATCAGAGCCTTTTTTTTTTTTTAAGGGGAGGATGATGTCCGAAAAAGGTAGGAAAGGAACAAATCTCTAAAGAGATGTGCAGATATCCATGGAAAGGGAGCTTGAGCGCTCAAGAATCTTGTCTTTATGTTTGCCCCCTCAATTGAGTTACACAAAAGCTGAATTACCCATTCAAACTACCCGAACAAAAGGATGGAGTTGGATAGTACTCTTGCATCTGTAGTCAAACAGTTAGAGACTTAAATCGAGTCGTCATGATGGAGAAAGAGTTAGACAAAGCCCATAGAATTGCCATCAGCAAACATTTTCCTGTGTCATATTAGTGGGTCTCCATGACTCCCCCTGGCCTGGGGACAATAGCACAAGTTTGCACACTCGACTACTGTCACCCTGCCAACGCTGGCAAGGAGCAGAAACAGGACAATCCTTTAAGGGGAAAGCATGCCCGCTGCAGGGAAGGTAAGAAGAGAGGAAAGAAAAGGCGTGTGAAATGCTAATTGAGCTGCTTCCTTTACTGATCCAGAGTTATGCGAGCCCTCTGCCTTCTCGAAGGCTTATCCCTAAGGGGTGGCAATTACTTAATAGCACAGTAAAACTTAGAGCTGGAGGAAAAGGAGAGCAGAAGAGCTGCCCTTGGTGTGCACCAGACACACTGATGACACAGAGCTGGCTGCAGTCTATATGCCAGCCAGGACCTGCTGCCTCCCACACCTGGAGCAGCATTGCTCCTACACTTCAGTCCACAGCACCCTGGGGATGGGAAGACTGGAAAGGGGCACAGGACCTGTGCACCCAGTGTCAGGCAGATGCTGCCAGCTCTGAACCAAACACACACACCCTGGGGAAAGCAGGAACTGAAGTCAAAGCCATTCTGCAAGTAAAATCTGCCTTACTGACGTGAGGCATCAAAGGCCTGTGTGTTGAGGGTTGAAAACAGCTACATTTTACAACTATTTTACTGACAGTTATTTTACTTTATTTCTATTGATCCAATTTTCATCAGAGGAAATCAAGATCCAGACTGTGCCATTACACAAAACTCTGGGCAGAGGCGTCAGGGATGATTCTTCACCATCCCTGTACTGGTGCACTCAGCGCTGCCATCCCTATTCACATCATTTTCTCCCAGTCTGGCCTGAGCCATGTGTGATGGAACCTAGACTCAGCTGTTTTGGGTCTAGGAAGACCCTGGGGTCAGCAGATTCTGCAACAGAATGTGCTACAGAGTCATTGGCACCACAGTGGGCTGTAACATGGTGGCTGATTTGCTACTTGCAGATGTCACTCTCTCCTCCGAGTTTCTGTTTCAGAAGCAGTTAATTCCCTAGGAAACCTGGAGTAGCATGCCCTGCTACTGTAATCTACTCATTACAGCATTCAAATCTCTGTTCACTTTTTGGATCATTTGTGGGGGGTGACTTCCAGTCACCTACTTGAGCATCTATTTCAGGGTTTGCTAGCTGGAGCCTGGCCCCTTTGTGGCCCAACACAGACGCTTCTGTGCACTGAGGCTACAGTGAGAGGTTATTTCCAGCTCATTGGAAGAGATGTACACCAGGGGATCATGTCTCTGTTTGCAGGAACAAACTGCCTCCTGGGCTTGAGCTTCTAAACCCAGCCAGGACATCACATTGTAGAGTGCAGTATCCCAAAAGAGCTAGTTGATTTCCCATGGGGCTAAGAGAAAGAGACAGTAAGACATGTGACAAGTGCCTTGGAGTCAAGGATGGCCTCAGCATGTTAATGAACTGTGTCCCCAGAGGCCTGGGAAACTCATGCCATGTATTATGAGACCTACATCCAGTCATAGTGTCTCAAGACCCCAGGGCTGTGCTCTGAGACTGATGGCTAAGGGGTCATTAGAGTAAGGAGGGTGGATATGGCTTGCCTGCTTACTCCAATATACCCTCTGCAGAAGCCCATTCCAAGCTCACAGACTACAGCCCTACCCATCCTCTCCCAGAAGGATGCTTGTGCAGGATGTGACTCCTTGAGCACCACATCACAGGGGTGAAGGGGCTCCCCATGCCTTGCTACGCTCAGTGCTCTGGCATCCCATTCTCCTGCAGCTGGATAACAGTGGGGCGCCAGAGGAGAATGAACCAGCAAGCAGGATTTAAAAACCAGAGCAATCCACCCTTTCAAGGTCAGACTCAGGTTGAGCTGCACAGGGAGGCCACCGGAGCCCTTTTGTTCCTCGCTGCTCTCACCATGTTCATCCCAATGTACATGTGAAAGGAACAATTAACAATAGGGCACTCCTCTATGAGGATCCAATGCACTTTGAAGTGTCCACCAACCAAAGGCTCAAGAATGATACATCATTTTCCACTGTGAACGTGTCAAACTAGTACAGCAATTGAAAAAATGTCTCCACATGCCTTCCCAGCATGCAGACAGGGACCAGCTGGAGAGCCACTTCATATCCGACATGTCACCCCCTGACAGCTGTCTTCTTGGGAATTTTTGGTATGTTAAGTTTTCCATCTCCTCTTTTAAAGTAAAGCACAAAAATAAATCCATTCACTTGAAAATTGCAGCCAGGCCTCTCCTAAAATGCAGTATTTCCTTTGAAACTGAATGAAGAAGAAAAGATTTTCTTGCACAAAAATGCCTGCAGAGTATTTTTACAGTGTCAGTCATTATAAGTGATGTCAATATTTAGTCACTTCTACACCAAAATCTCCCACAGATTACTTCCAGGCTGAGGGCTCCATTTAGCAAAGGTATTCCAGCATCAGGCTGTCCTGCATCATGTGAGCAGATGCACTAACCACAATGCACACCATTAACTGGGGCAGGGATACCTCTCCCTTAAGTGCCACCAGCATTTCAAATAACAGGAACATCCAAATCATCCTGATAAAGCAAAAGCAGCTCGCTGAACAGCTGAGCAGTACAAAAATGTCAGAAGTCACTGTTCTGACACTTGTTAACTCAAAATTCTTTTCCTCTCCACTCAAGCGAAACTTTTTCTCCATCCTAGCCTGAGCAACAGGTTTTGTCACAGGGTTCACCCCACTGTCAAGATAAGAACTCTGTGTTCACACAGTACACTTTCTGGGAAGGCCTGGAGTGAATCAGCTCTTCATGACTCTCTCTGTTTGTCTGAGGTACACACCTGTATGGTAAGCACCATTATCCTCATCTCTTCCCCATGGGTGTTAAAACTAGGCAATATCCATTAATTACAAAGGAAAAGCCACAAAATAGATCAGACTGTTATTTGAAAAATAAGGCTTCTTAATAATGGTCAAAATATTTTCTTTAGAAACTCCACAGAAGTTCTGCTTGCTTGTATTGAGAGTGGAGAGAGGAGGGTAGGAGAGGAAATTTTTTTCCATTATTTTGTGGAATTTTTAAACTATTTTTCCCCATTTGTGTTACAGTCCTGTAACTCCTTGTTAAGCCTAATGGATGTGCACTTTGAAGGAAAGAGAAAATAGAGCTCCAACTGTTTTGAAAAGTAAGACAATAAGTTGGGAAATTCCCAGATGGGCCAGCTGTGAATTGTTCCTTTTATTTGTCCACTACAGGCAGTTAAAAGTTATTTCAGTTGCACAATATTTCTTCACTCACCTGCTGCTTCCTAAGTCTCTGCTTTGCCTCCACACTTGAAAAAGAGAGCCAACTGCCTGAGGGGAGGTGATGATAGTTCATGGTGAAAACAGAAGTACTGGCCTGGAGTAGAGTAGTATTGGGATGGAGGAAGACCACTAATGCTCTTAATCAAGGATCCTGATTTTAGATTTCATGTTAGCAGTGACTGAAGTGAAAAGCTGTTAATGATGACATAACAATGGAAATGTTGTTTAACATCATACTGGAAGAATTGAGTGATCTTGAAGTAAATGCAATGGGAGAGGAAAGGATTGCAGCAACTCTGAGTCATGCACCTCAGGAACTGATAGCAGGAATTTCTGTCATGAGGAAAAATGCCACTGCCTGGAAATGAGAAGGAAAAACAGCTCATACGATGAAAATAAATCTCCCTCTATCTAGTCTGACCTTTAAAGTGGTGGGGCAGGGCAAGGGCTGAGGGAGAGCGGTAGTGTGGTACTGATTACATTTAGATCTCCAAAGAGGTTGTTCTCTAGTTTTAGAGCCTGGCCCCAGCCTGGGATGTGAGTCTGCCCATCTCAGGACTTGTGGGTTCATATGAAAGGGATATCTGACAGCATGTGCATAGGGGTGCAGCCAAAGCCCTTGGCATCCCTTCCTGCACCTCAGCACAGAAGCACTGCAGACAGCAGCAAGGATGCCTTGAGGCATTGACCCTCATGCAGCCTAGTCCTGCCCCAGAGCTCAGGGAAAGAGAATATGAATATTCTAAGTTCACAGAAGGCGAATATGGGATTTCTCCACAGAAATTGTCCAGTTGTTCCCTTTTCTCTCCCTCTTCATCTTCTTTTTAAAATTAACACCTCAGCTCTCAGGAGAAGAGCAACCTGGCTGTCTCAACAGATAAAACTTTGACTCTTCCCCCCACTTTTTTTTTCCTTCTTGACAGTCTGCTTTGACCTGAGTGACATCCTTTCTTTGCTTTCAGTCCCTGATTTTCTGCACTTGGGGACAGACTTTGAGCAGGCCCTAAGTGCTGAGGCCATGCAGAGATGGTGAGGGGGGTGCAGCTATCCCGCAGCCTGCCATTCAGGCAGATGGTGGAGGGGGCCAATATGAATAGCTCCTGTCAGTCTCACGGAGCGAACTTTACAATTGTGCTACGTGTTGGACTGCACGTGACTAATGCCATTCTTATGCAGGCTGCAGGCAGGACACAGCTGTTTCTTTAAGCAGAATTTTGTTTTTCGGAGTAGAAAAAAAAGCACCCATGACAATATTGTATTCACTTATCCAATATTATACTCCATAACTAGGTATGATCAAAGCTCGTCCTGCCTTTCACTGCTTGACTTTCTGGTAAATAAGATAATGTTTAAAAAAGAGTATGGCCTTGGTTTGGTCCCTCTGGAGGTTTAAATGTTACCTCCCCACATGGCAGGGGAAGAAGCCATGAGAAGAAGCCATGAGAAGAAGCAGCAGGGCCAAACACAGATTTTTATATATACAATTCTAGAGTAATTAAGAATTTCAAGATCAGTGATGAACTCAGTCCCAAACATTACATGGTGTGTCTGCTGATGAGAAACAGAACTGCAAAAAGGATTAGAAAAACTCAGACATTAATATAAACTTGTGAAAAGGTGAACACCTTCTCTTAAAAGCTGCAAAATAAGAAATGCACAATGGACCCTGGACAAAGGATGAGTCTGGATCTTGAGCTTATGGTACAGAAAAGGCATGTGAGACCAGAATGGTAATGCTCCTCCTGACTACATTTTGGCCAGGCTCAGAATCCTGTTCTCTGCACTACTCTCTTGGATGAAGTTTCTCTTCAACATCAATGTTTCTGCACTGAAATCAGTGCCGGGTGCAGCCATAAACACGCCTCTGACACTCCTGCACCTGCATTTCCTGAGCACGGGGCATGCCCTTGTCCCACAGCCCAGCTAGGGCTGCACGTGTAGTCAGGCAGCCCTTGACATCGGGACAAGGTGCAGACAGCCCCAGGCAGTGCTGCCTGAGCTGCCCCACGGCGGTCTGGCTGTGAGGCAGGCAGCTCTCTACCTAGCAAGGCGCAGTGTGTGGTTATATCCCTAACATCTCCTTCCAACTGCCTCCCTTGTTTTACTTCCAGACACAACGTCTGCCCACCAGCACTGGTGAATCACCCCCTAGAGCTACACTATCTTTTATCTTACCTCATAACTATTCATAATTTGGGGAGTTCAGCCACCTTTGCTGTAGGCAGCAGTCACTCAAAGAAGTAGAATCAGGGTTGTACAAAGTTCAGTGTCACCCCTCCATCCCGGTTTTGGAAATGTACTTCTCTAAAGTTGTCCTTATGCTTCAAAGGAGTGTGGAAAGGTGATGAGAGCTGTAGCTGCTGCTGAGGGTCACCCTAGAAGGGTCAGTGGGAGATGAGTGTCGGGAAATGCAAACAGCACACTGCACTTCATGAGCAACCTGGTCACAAGGAGCTATGCAGGGCCTGCTTTTCTGCAAGGTGGGTAGATGGAGGAACTTCCACATGACAGGCAATGATTATCACAGACCTGGAGAACCAGGTGCTTCTCTGCAGTGCTGGCTGCTGCCGTCCTAACTACCCTGATGGTGCCCAAATGTGTGCCCTTGTGCTGAGCACCCTGGGGCTCAGTGTGTATACCAGAGTTTGCCTCTCAGCGTGACGCATTTGATTCCCAGGCTGTGCAGACCCAGGTACGTGGCCATCACCGGGGGAAAACGCGTGTCCGCCTTGCTCCTCTGCTCTAGGGAACTTCCACGTCCGCCCGTGTGCCCTTCCCTGTCAGGGTGCGGGCCCGGGCCGTGTGCGGCGGTGCCAGGCGGGGGCGCTGCGGAGCCCGGCCGGGCGCTGGAGACCGCGCGGTGGCTTTTCCTCTGCCATGCGATCCGTCCTCCTTCCTCCCTTCTTCCTTCTTTTCCTCTCTCCCAGCGCTGCTCCCGGCCCGGGCGAGCCGAAGCCTTTACTCTGGCCAGAAAAGCCAACATGGGGGCTACTTTGATTTATAGCAAATCCCTCCCTCTCCTCTCCCTTCTCACACGGTGCTGCGCGCTGCGGTCGGGAGGCGCTCTGAGCTCCCGCACGATGCTGCTGCTGCCGCTGAAACGCTGCGCACTGGGAGAACAGGAAAAGACATCGCAGGAGTCCCTTGCACGGGCAAAAGGTTCAAAGATGCCTGAACAAAACCCAGGGCAGCCTCAGTGCTCCCTTGGTTCGGTGTTGCCTGAGCATGCTAGCGCCTTGCAGGCGCTTCAGTTCTTCGGGACCAGTCCTGCATTCCTAAAGCATCAGGAAGATTTTCAGAGGAAAACAGGGTCTGCCGAGCATATTGCAGTGAAGAAATTGAGCAGAGCACAAAGTCAATATTAATCAAGGCATTGGTGATCAGAATCAGTCCCTGCTGGAGCTCAGTATTTGCTCCGGGAGTTCTGGGCTCATTACTTCCACTGAAGCCAAATTGTAACTGGGCATGGATTTTTACACGCGCCAAATTAGGTTCCACCATGAGTTTTCCATTAGCTACACAAGAGCTGGGTACGTGGAGCAGCCTAGCACTCTGCTTTTCTGGAATATTACAGTGTTTACGTCCACTGTGATCCTATAGTGGGTGCTGATGGGAGGCAGCAGGGCCAGGTATATGTTCCTACAGAATGTAAAGTACTTTGAACACCAATATGCTGAAGTTAAAAAAAAATTATTGGCTTTAACACAATCTCTTCAATGATCTTTTGAAGAGAGAATGCTAGTAAAGAAAAAAAAATATAATTGCTTGTGAAAAATAACAATAAGAATATATTGTCCAAATTGGGTGACCAAACTAATTTTTCTAAGTCTGTAATTTTTCTTCTTCTCTTTCTGCCCCCAGTTAGTCTGGTACATGGTCTGTCTCTGCTGCACAACCTTGATCTATACATCAAGCTGCCAGGCATGAGCAGAGCTTGTCCTGAGAGACAGTGGTATTGGAGAGCCTGGTCTGATCCATCATGGGGGATCAGAGAAGTTAATCCAGAGGAATGGTGCTTTTAAGTAGTGCTTCACTCACAAAATTCTATAATCAGTGGCTCATGGTGAATGAGAAGTGTTTATAGCTATTTCTCTGAGTAGGTTAAATGTATATTGCTTGTGGTGTGATTTGCACCTTAGCAATGAAATCTAATAGACTTTTATGTCTGATGAAACCTTTATATCTGAGGAGGCTTTTATACCTAAAATACTTACCAGAATTTGCATTGTTTTCTTCATGGAAGTAAATTGTGGAGCTGGGCTGAAGGACAGCGGAGAGTGGTACAAGCAATACTTTTGCACAGCTTTGGCAATCCTCAGCTCAGTGACTGCTGTTCCAGCAGAGAGGAGTGGTGCAAAGTAAAGTAGAAGAGACATACCAGTTTGACATCCTGACTAAAACAAAGCTTTGCGTCTGCTTTTCAGAGAAAGATCTGTAGACGGTAGAGCTGCCGGCACTGAGAGTAAACAACAAAAGGAAGGGTGAAAACACAACTTGCTGTTCTGCTATGAGTCTCCTTCTCACTGACAGGAAGATGTATAAGAATATCTGTGTGTTACTGTAGATTCCAGTTCAGGGGAAGACATGAGCACAAGCTTATGTGCACTCTAAAGATGTCAACATAGATTTATTCATATGGACTCTACTACATTAACCTTTGAACAGCAGCAGTCAATTCTCCCTAATCCACTTTTTTTGAACAATGCAAAGACACTACTCCACTGTGTTCCATCCTCAACAGAATGTTAATTCCAACAGTCCAGGTTTACAATGCAATATATTTGAATCAGTTCTCCAGGTGCAACTAATAGAACTTAAATTTTGGATACTGAGGGAGTCCTCAGGCCGGAGCTGGTGGAGAAATCACCTCAGTCTATGAACTTTACCTAGAGGTACAGGACCCTTCTTTTAAGGATTATTTTTGCTGGAAAATGCAAGAGGTTGACATTTTCTGATAAACAAGTGATTATACCTGCATTATTCCCAGCTGAAACTTTGAAGGCGAGGTGGAACATCTCTGGACAAAGGGAAGCACAGATTGTCTCTGGAAAGCAGACCCTCTGGGATCAAATGATCAAAGATAGCATTCAACCAAGTGTGCTAAAAGAGTTCAAATACGAAATTGTTGAGCTACCAAAGCAGAGATTACACCAGCCACCATGTCAAGTAACAAAGGTGTGTAATGTGGTAGGGAGTTGAATGAGTAACAGAATAAATAAAGCAACATTTTCTCTGGACTTACGGTAAATTTACAAAAGGAGTGTCCAAGGGCTTATACTGAGATCAGTGCTGTTCACCATCTCTGTACGTGGCATGTCAAAGCGGGTGAATACTGGTAACGTTTGCAGAAGATCCAAAATTATTCATAATAATCAAAGCTAAAGCTGACTTTTGCAGAAGAAGCTTATAATACCAACTGACAGTGAAGCACCAGATGAAATTCAGTATTGACAATTGCAATGTAAGGCACTTAGGGAAAAAATAACTCTACTTCTACATCTGCAGTGACGGTCTCTAGATAGCAACACTAAAGAAAGATAGAATCATAGAATCATAGAATTGATTGGGTTGGAAAAGACCTCCGAGGTCATCAAGTCCAACCCTTGGTCCAACTCCAGTCCATTTACTAGATCATGGCACTCAGTGCCATGACCAATCTCAGTTTAAAAACCTCCAGGCATGGTAAATCCACCACCTCTCTGGGCAGGCCATTCCAATGCCTGATTACTCTCTCTGCAAAGAAGTTTTTTCTGATATCAAACTTAAATTTCCCCTGGCAGAGCTTAAGCCCATGCCCCTTTGTCCTATTGCTGAGTGCCTGGGAGAAGAGCCCAACCGCCACCTGGCCAGAACTTCCCTTCAGGTAGTTCTAGACAGTGATGAGGTCACCTCTGAGCCTCCTCTTCTCCAGGCTA
>JAWWEV010000167.1:48755018-48768554 GCA_035583235.1 Hafferia zeledoni | reverse complement strand
TTAGTACCCCAAGGTCCCTTTCTGCCTGGCTGCTTTCCAGCCACTCTGTGCCCAGCCTGTAGCGCTGCAGGGGGTTGGGTAACTGAAATTAAGGTATGAGGTTTCTGAAAACATCACTTATTGCCCTGCAACAGTCAAAAGGCAAATTGGATAGTAGGAATTTCTGAATAGGAGAACACAATAAAGTAGAACAGAAAATAGTATTACAGCCTGAGCTAGTAACTTTGGAAATTATGTAGAGCAGGTAGCAAGGATGGTCAGTTTTGTAACACTTTATTTTTCAGGAAAGGTTAAATTAGTTTCTTTTCAGCTTAGAAAGAAAACTGCCTGAGGTAACTAGAGGTAAGTATATAAAATCACCAAAGGTATGGAGCAGGTAAACAGGACAAGGTTAATTTGTGTTTCTCTAATGCAAGAATTAAGGGTAAAAAATTGAATTATCCTACAGTAGATCTAAACCTTTTGGAAGAAATTTTCCACGTGATGCATTAAACCATGGGACTTCTTGCCAAAATAGCAACCTGTTGCTGCACAAGTGTGTTTAAAAAAGACTTAAAGTCATGCCATATAGAATCATTATTAAGGTGAAAAATTGACCTTGACCCTGTAGCTCAGGAACTCCTGAAACTACTGATTGTCAAAAGCCAGAAGAGGATATCAGGTATAGATCACTGTGTACTGCCCCTGTCCTTGTGCCCTTCCTTAAATATCCACATAGGCTGACATCTGAGGTAAGATACTGGACTGCAGAGACTTTTCTCTCATTTACTAGAGCATTTTTTATTTGAAGGAATGGGCAAATACATCCTGGGTATGATTATGCAGTGAGAGGCAAGGAAAAAGTGTACTGGAACCACGTGAAAAACAAGGTCCCATTTTCTTCCACCTACTGCTTACAATATTACAGCCCATTGTTTGGGACTATTCTGCATTGAGAGCAATGTTATTTTGATCCTCTTAGAAGGACATCTGCAACTAAGAAAGATTTATTTATGATTTTTTATTCATTAGAATCTGAGATTGTTCTAAGGAGAACTAACATAATTCAAAGTGTCATCCATAGTGACATTTTTTTATGAAGATTTTGTTTCAGTTGCTGTTGTATTACAGTCTCAGTCACAGCATATTTTCTTACAGTACTAAGCCCATCAAAACAAAAGTCCTAGTCCCATTCTGAAAGCAGCAACATGCCTGCTTACCTCTGAACCTTCTCTCCAGCATGGCTGGAAGTCAAGGTGGCCATTCATTTCCATACATTACAGTATGTGTCTGCTTGCAGTTTTGTGGCAGAGGAGAAAATCCAAGCCATTCCTTCTTATTTTCTTGTTTGCAGACCCCATCAGGGATTCAGATGCACTAGTTCAGTGGCACAGTGTCTGCATCTAGGCTGACTGTGGGGTGTAAGACATAAACAAAGTGGGCAGTTGTTGAGGGCAGCACACAGCTGGCAGCAACCAAATGCAGGCCTGATGGCAGGAGCAGGAAACCTGCACAAATTCAATTTTGCTCAACTTGCTGCTGAGTCTCACATTGCATTGCCTGGTTGGCAAACACAGGGGAAGCGCGTTCCCGCTGGAGCTAAAAACCAGTGAGATGGGGATGTTTCTGCTGTCCCATTTAATCACACAGATTTCATGACCACATTTGAGGACGTATTTTACACATAGACAAAAGCCAAAGACTTTGAGATTTCCCAGAAGAGAGTCGAATATCCATCCTCAGCCCCATGAGCCTTAAGATACTGCAGTGAAGTGTTTGGTAGGAAAACGGCTGTTGCTTTCAGTTCCAAACAGCTCAGCTTTGATAAATGCAGCAGGATTGATCTGTGCTGTGCGTCCCTTAACTGAGTTACCATGTATAATCCTCCCTGGAACAGAACATTTACATTCCACTGACCTAGTTGAAAAAATGCATTAATTTTAATTTATGCAAAATTCTCCCAATAGAAGAGTGAGAGAGGCGATTTTTTATTTGCAGCCCTTGCCTGCTTGGAGCTAGAAGTGGAAGCCAACTTTTTAATCAGGATTTTTAAAAAATGCTGAAGCATTTCAATGAGCATCTTTTTCAAGTAAATCCAGATAGAGCTTTATTACCTCCCATATATCTCATGGGGCCACAAATACAAAATGTGCCATCAACCTGCTTCCTCTCCACTAAGAGGTGCCTCTCTGCCTCTGGAGACCCCAGGACCATGGGGCACCAGAAGCAGTTTGATATAAGAGAGAAAACAAAGGCTTCACCCAGACACCTCATTTCAACTCCCCCTGTTGCACGCCACTGTGGAGGCTTGATCTCATATGGAGGGATTGGGGAACTTTACTGTTGAAGAAGGAGGTTAATGGTACATATTTCTGTATCTGCTCACCTGAAAAGCCCAGAGCATGGCTAGCCCACAGCCTAGCCCCAGTGCTGTAGTTCCCTTAACGGAATTGCTAGTAACATTTGTAAGAGTTGATCATGTGTCCCAAAATTTGGCCATAGGGTCACTTCTGTCTCAGTGAGTCAAGCAAATCAGGTACATTTACAGAAGGGAGTGAATAGAGGGTGGTTTAATATTGTTTCAGTATGGAAAAACAGGTGGAAAGATGCCTGATTTTAGAATTTCCTTTAGTAAGAATTACTTTAGGGTCTTGACTCAGTGATGTTGTTCCTACTGCAGCCAGCCCTGTTTTCACATGGGAGGTCATCTGAGCAAGGAAGAGGTAGAAGCCATCATTATTTGCTCAATAGGCTCTTTGGCAGCTGCCAGCATTGCTGTAGTCAGGGCAAAATAAAGCAAATTCAGGAGCTCTTCATACCAAATGGCCTAGGAACAGGAGAGCACCACAATGTCTAAGTTATCTTTTTCTTTACTCCTTCACGAAGCATAAATTTGGGGCAGGTAAGCATAAGGTCCTTTCTCTGTCCCTGGGGGCTCAAATCCAGCCTGTGTTATGCTGACAGCCCAGCTGTGACTGAGGGGACCCTTCTTTCTGTGCCCAAAGCAGGAGCTCTGTGAGCCTGAGCAGTGACACAGCTGTCCACCAGAGCCTGAATGTGACCTGAGGGGCAGCTCAGAAACCTGCTGATTTGGGGCAATGGTTGGATCCAGATCTGCCATGAACCCTCATCCTATTGCAGAAACATCGAACGCCGTCTATGCTCATGCACTGTTGCTGCACCGCATGTAGTCCTTGACAAAGTTACCATGTAAACATAGGAACCACAGCTCGAGCAAGTGAGAGGGAAAAAAACCCAAACAAAATATGCACTTATCTGCAACTCTGTAATTCTTAAATCTCCTTATCATGTAGTACCCTGCTGTTTACAGTGTTGCATTTTTCTTTGTTTCAAAATCATCTCCATTATAACTCCTCAAAATGGGGAAAACTTCCCTTGTAGGTGCAAGTAAGCATCTGTGTTTACTGGAGATATCACAGGGATGAATTTTATTGCTAATACGTAAAGGGAAGAGCCACCATGCTTCCAGGAGACTGCTGCCCACCTGACATGGTATTTTTTCTTGGTTGCTGGTATCTTTAGCTTACAGTAAAGCTCATTTCAGATGGAAAGTACCGTAGATGTTTTGCTTGTTACCAATGAAAATGCAGTGGTGTGTTCTCAGTAAGGCTCTGAATGTGCTTATCTGCAGCTGTTAAGGACACATTCTTATTGCTGAAGAAGGGCAATCCCTACACTAAACTGCAGCTGTTCAGAGAGATATAGTAGTGTAAAATGTAGACAGTAATTTGTGACAATACAGAAATTTTTCTTTTTTTCTCCAGCCAAAAAGCAGTCATTTTACGCTCTATCTTATGCAGCATGAGAAAGTTATTATGGAAAGTAACCTTTCCCTATTTCCTAATAAATGGATACCACAAACATCAGGGGTACAGTATCAAGCAGCTATAAATGATGAAAGGTGAGAAAAGCAGGAGGTATATTGCCCACAAAAAGAATACTCCATCAGTTCCCAGAACATTTCCAAAGATTTATTTAGTAATTAAACCAGCAGTATTCATTTCAAACATTAGAATCCAATTGTCAGCTTTTCAAACCTAGATAACTCACAAGCTGTCCAGTCTCCTTCCAAATACACATACACTTTCACAGACTTGTCTTTTTCTGCAGCTGGACTTTAGCAGAGTCTTAAAATAGTTGTATCTAGTGAGATAAATGGTTATGGAATGATACAACTTTTGCTAAAAAGAGAGAAAATAGAAATATGTAAGTAATATCAATGAAAAAATGTGCATCTCTGCACAATGTAAGATTTGGAGAACTCTGGCAGAATGGAGGGAATTCTATCAGCCATTCTACCATGTGTGGAAGTGTTGAGAAGAGAGCAGTTGTTCACTAGTATGAGTGGCCAAGGGTTGGTAAAAGGAGTGTGCAGGTATTCTTTCAGCAGAATCTTTATTTTCCATGTAATTTCTCATGATCTTCAGCAATCTGAATGACCCGTAGTTTATAGGGATTTGCTATTATTAATCTAGTTTGTTTTAAGAATCAACATGTCATTCTGTAACATCACTCTAAGGACAAATCTGACCAAATGCTTTCTGACAGACAAGATGGTTCCAAGGTTTTGAACACCTAGTATTTTGTGCCATCCCATCCAGACACTTGGTAAGAAAAGCACCACAGAATCTTAAGTGTCCCACGTCTGTCATCAGGTAGGATTGCTTCAAATAAGGGTGGCCCACCGTGCTATACCCAGGATCAGTTCTCTGTGCAGGGTCTTTATCAGCGCAAGCAACTTGGCAAACAAAACTGGAGATGCTGCTAAATGTGTTTTGAGGGAAGAAGTGATGTAACAAGAGTTTGGCAAAGCTTATTGTATGAGCTGGATTGGCCTGATGGGGTCCTACAACATCTAGGAACAAAACTATCCCTGAACATGGTTGCCACCTTTAGGACAGGCTTGGTTGAATACAAGGGTTTCTGGAATAGTAGCCTCACTGGCTTGATGCAGATGCAGTAGTCTTTTCCTTCTCTGCTTGCTATTACTTAAGTTCATATTTATGCAAGCACACTGGACAGAAACTCCTTGAGACTAAAATAAAGCTTCTTTTTTTTTTCTTTCTAAGAACTAATCATTAATTACCCACTCATGATTTCCTGGACCATTTAGGTAACCCATGTTTCAGCTAATGGGCTAATTCATTTTATGTCAGTTCAGCTGTGTCACATTGTGTCATGTTTCTTGAGTGGGTGAATGAAACCTTTAAAATGGGATGTAGCAAGTAATGAATACCTTGTTCATACAGTAGAGTAATTCTTGGTTTTGTGTGTGACTGACTATGCAAACAAGATTACATCCAGGCCAGTGCAGACAGCCACCACAGGGTGAATGCAGCACGCCAGCTGCACAGGGAATAAGTGGAGTTTGAAAATGTCATGGGAGACCTGGTCCAAATGCGGTGAATGAAACATCCCTTTTTTACAAAACTTTTGTAAGAAAAATATTAGCTGGCCTTATCAAATGATCAGCACTATCATCTGTTTGTTTGGGGGGGTTGTTTGTTTTTGTTTAACAGTGACTTTTTAAAACCTTTTAAACGCCTATTGTCAGCACTGGACTGAGTCTAATTTTGTTACTTGAATGTGTTTCCCAGGAAAAGCTGTTAAAAAAAAAAAAGTAGAAAAAATAAAGAAAATTGCAGTAACAAGAATTTTAAATTGAAGAAAATGTCCAACTGAAAATTGGATTAATTCAGAAGAGTTGTTTTCTAAAATTGCTTTTTTATTTTAATGCACAAGCATGCCCATCAACTACTCAGCATTATTTCTGCAAATATAGTACACAGAAGCCTTAACATGTTAAGACTTCATTGTCCTTTGCTTTAGTCTTCTGTACAGGCTGAGCTTCAGTCAGGAACATCTATTTCTCCCAACAATTTTAGAGGTGGGAAAGAGGATTTTCTAGAAATATCTGAAAAGGTAACTACTGTATGGATCAGAAACATGGATGAACCCAGCAGCACTGGGGGTTTTCACAAATACTTACAAACCCTATTTGCAGTGTGCAGGCAGCCCTAATCACCAGTACAAAAGCCATAACAGCCTACTGTTTAGCAACTGTGGTGAGAATAAAGAGTGTGAATGCTTGCTGGCTCTGGAACGATTGCTTGGTAGTGGAAATATTGGTTTGCCCACAGAGGATTAAGATAATCCATTTCTAGAAAGGCTTGTGGGAAAACATAAATTCTGATTGCTGTGTATTTGACACAAAAGAAGGATGCACTTTGTTTAGTGACATCTGCATTTTATACATCAGGAGCTTAAAACTTAAAAAATATCTTTTGCCACTGATACTGTTCTACTACAGGCAGGTAGAAGCAAGGCAAAGGGATGTAGAAATTAATTTTATCAGTGCAACTGAAATAATTGGAAAAAGCAAGTAAATGTTTTCACATAGAAGTCGTTCCTTAGCTCTGGAACAGGCACCAAGCTTCAAGCTGAGTTTAAATTAGATAGGATAACTGATTAAACACCAGTTCTGACTGATTATGTTCAAAGGCTGGTTGGTACCCAGGAAGCAGGTGAATGGAGCAACAGGAGACATGATGAAGTCCTGCAGCCCAGAAAGAAACAGCTCACACTGGAGCAGCTTTCACAGTTTCATAGAATATGCTGACTTAGAAGGGACCCACAAGGATCATCAAGTCCAACTCCTTGCCCTGCACAGGACTATCCCCAAGAGTCACACCATGTGCCCAAGAGTATCATCCAAACATTTCTTGAACTCTGTCAGGCTTGGTGCTGTGACCACTTCCCTGGGGAGCCTGTTCCAGTGCCCAACAACCCCCTGGGTGAAGAACCTCTTTCTAACATCCAACCTAAACCTCCCCTGACACAACTTCAGGCCATTCCCTCAGATCCTGTTACTGGTCACCACAGAGATCAGTGTCTGTCCCTCCTCTTCCCATCACAAGGAAGTTGTAAGGGCAATGAGGTCTCCCCTCAGTCTCCTCTTCTCCAGGATGAACAGACCAAGTGACCTCAGCTGCTCCTCACACAGCTTCCCCTCAAGGCCCTTCACCATCTTCCTTGCCCTCCTTTGGACACTCTCTAAGAGCTTAATATCTTTCTTATATTGCGGTGCCCAAAACTGCACACAATATTCAAGGTGAGGCAGCCCCAGTGCAGAGCAGAGCGGGACAATCCCCTCCCTCAACCAGCTGGCGATGCTGTGCCTGATGCCCCCCAGGACAGGGTTGACCCTCCTGGCTGCCAGGGCACTGCTGACTCCCCAGGTCCTTTTTCACAACACTACTTTCCAGCATCTCATTCCCCAGTCTGTACAAACAGCCAGGGTTGCCCCATCCCAGGTGGAGAATCTGGCACTTTCCCCTGATGAACCTCATAGGGTTGGTGATTGCCCAGACCTCTAATTAGTTGAGGTCTCTCTGCAGGGCCTCCCTGCCTTCAAGGGAGTCGACAGCTCCTCCCAGTTTTGTGTCATCTGCAGACTTGCTCAGTATCCCTTCCAGTCCTGCATCCAAGTAATTTAAGAAGGTGGTGAAGAGCACTGGGCCCAAGATGGAGCCCTGTGGAACCCCACTAGTGACAAGTCACCAGTTTGATGTCATCCCATTCACTATTACTTTCTATTACCTGTGTCCAGCTGTGTGCTGGGCATTTTGTCCATAAGAATCCTGTGAGAGAGAGGATCTAAACCTTTACTGAAATCCAAAATGATTACATCAACTGGCTTTCCTTCTTTAGCACAAAACTGATGTCTTTGCCGAGCTGGTAATACCTAGTCTTCAGCAGAGAGATTTTTTGGGTAGGTTGTCTAACCTGTTGAGTACACATTATCTGCCAATGTGACAAGGAAAATGGAACAGATCCTTCACAGTCTTATATCATGCAGATTATATGAAGTGTAACTGATCAATGAAGTACATCCAAGCTGACATGTCTCTGAAATGCTGAGACGTTTATTCAAAACAAGATTGTAAGGCAGAATGAAAGACCTGTGGAATATATGTGGCTAATACTGATTTGGTTAGCAGCTTGCTATGAGGCTGAACACAATAAGCTTCCAGTGAGTTCAGCTATCTGTCTCTGTCCCAAGCCCTTAAGTCCTTCTATCCATTAGCAAGCCTCTTTCAGCTTGGGGTGAGTTGTTAAAAGGGCTTGAACTACTCTGTATCAGGGCTTCAGGTTCCTCCTACTCATCCTCCTCTGCTCTTCTGCACCAAGACTGCTTTCTCTATCATTCCTTCTCATCCTTGTATTTTCCTCTGTCATGGATATATATTATTTCTATCATCATCTTGCTAACAGCTCTTATTTAGAAGTAAAGAAAAGTAGGATCTCTCACCCATTTGTTTATGGGAATTATCTGAATAGAAAATGAACACAAGCTGCCCTCATTTACCATGAAGCTGGAAAGTGTCAGAGAGATGCAATGAATGAACTCCTCTTGCTAATGGCTAGCTGGCCTTGTTATTAATATGATTATAATAATGTTAAGCTTCTTTGTTAAGTCAGCAGACCAGGGCTATCAGTTACACTTAATTTCTATTAAACAGGCCTATTTTTCAATTACAATGTAATTTATGGTGCCTTTAAATGCCTGGAAAATGCAAGAAGTTCAAGAACATCTCCAAAGTTTAACTAAAAAAAAACTCTTCAGAAAGGCGACATCCACTGGCTTGTGATTTACTTCTTCCCGGTTGTCAGATGAAGGGAAGAAAGTGATAACACTCTTGCAGATTTGGAATCAAAGTTCATAACAGATAAAACTCAAAGTACATGAAGATCATCCTGAGGAAATGACTGAAGTTGTCTTCTTAAAACCCTCTGCGAAAGCTCTCCAAATGCTGAGTTGTGCTTCGCAGTCACATGCTGGTGTGCAGCTGCAATTCTGGAGCGCCTTGGTGGCATGGGAGGACACATTTTAGAGCACCTTTATTTCATCCTCATGCTTCTGTGCCCCTGATGCAAGCACTGGGTCCATTTTCAGTCCCTACCTATTGCTGGGGCATAGACATGGTGCAGTCAATGCTGGGGCTGTGGGCCATCCAGAGGAGCAGGGACCCAGGATCCTCATGTCTCTCAAGTTTCTGAGTGTGCAGGGGAATAGTGTTACCCCAAGGATACTCTTAGTGATGAAAGCAAAATGTAGCCTATGCTGTTTGCGTCTGGATCACTACACCTACACGCTTCTAAGTATCTGAGCTCCCAGCCTTTCCCAGGTCTCAGCAGCACTACTGTTCTCTCCTGGTGTTCACACCACTGTGGGGGCTGGCTCTCAGGTACAGCCTGTCTCATGATGCCTGTTCAGGAGGGAAGGAGAGTCTTTTTCTCTCTTGGTGTCCTTGTTTTCATCTGTTCCATTTAGTAGTGTTTTGGGATCTAGGAGCTAGGAGTCCCAAGGGATGCTGTATTCTCCTAGTTGGAAATCCTTTCCAAAGGAGACAGTTAATGGTTGCCGAGGAGGGTGAAGGATGACCACAGAGGGAATAGTTGACTCCAGCTGCATCAGTGAAGATAAATGTAATAGTGGTTGGAAGGAGAGAGCAGAAAACCACCTTTTCTCTAATTCTCTTTTTCTGGGTCTCCTGAGTCCAATCCCTGTTGCACTATCTTTAAACTTACCCCTGTCTTTCCAAGACAGTCAAGTCCTTTCTAAAGCTAAAGCTATGGTTATACCCCCACAACACAGGAGGAAGAAACTGAATTTTGAGAAACAACTGGAAAAAACACAAGTTGAAGTTTGAAGTTGATCCAGTTACCACTGTTTGGGAGATCCAAGTGGTTGGTCTTTGTCAACCCTTGGCTGCTGATCAAAAGCGGTTCAGTTGCTCTCTGGCTCTTTCTCATTCTCTTTGTATTGTTCCAGTGAGACAGCTCAGCTGCTGCCAGCATGGCAGCAGTGATTTACTGTTCACATTGTGGGTAGGAACACAGCATGAGATATGTCCATTATTTCCCTATTTCTTGGTCTTTCAACTCCAGGGATTTGCACTGGACTGTAGACATGAGCATGCCTTCACCTGGTGTCCAGCTAATCACAACTTATGGAAAGGGCCCTGATTCCAGGGGTGTCTGTGATAAGACTGAGCATCTCTGACATTCACAGGGCAAAGCACTGCTGCAGAGAGCAGCCAGCGACATTTCACCTCTCTGATTAGGATGAAACAGGCTTTTGAATTTAAGAGTGATTGATATTCATGACCTTTTCCTCCCAGAAGTGAAGGACTGTCTTTAAAACATGGCCTGTCTGTGTCTGGGGATGTGCAGTCAGCTGAGCTGCCCTTGAAAACAGGACTTGAAAGGACTTCTCTTCCCAGAATCCTGGTCCTGTGAAGGGAGGGGAATTGGGCGTTTGCTCATTACACATGAGCTGCACCTTCTATCTTGCTCAGCCGTGACCAACACCACGGCATTCTGTGACTCAGGCTGGTGATGGCAGTAGAGCTGGCTGGCTGTGGGAGACATGCCAGAGCCTGAGTACAGGTCCCAGTGCCAGCCAACTGATGATAGTGTGCAGCTTGTTGTCCTCCGAGTGTGCCTTGTGCTACCATTTTGTGGTGAGAAAAGTTTCACCCACTGAGAGGTTTGAGAGCTAATGCTGCTGGACAGCTTGTCCCACTAATGGACTTGAAACCCCCAGAGCTGCCCTGAGGTTTAGAAAACTGAAACCAGTTTTGCAGATCCACCAAACTTGCAGTTTGTGCTGCAAGAGGAGGAACCCCTGTACATGGTGCAGGAGATGAAAATGCTTCATTAGCAGGGATGAAAAATTAGTTTAATATATGAGTTATCTCCATTCACAGACTTATAAAGACAGATGTACAACTGAGCAGGGGGATTGAGGTGTTTTAATCACAGCTCTTTCTTAATTTCCTACATATCTGAAGACAAATATCTGGCAAACTGGAGGTCTGATTCTGGTTCTCTGTAGGAAATAACAATGACAGGATTGTATCTTGCAGCCTTTTCAAAAAAGCAAGATAAAATTATCTATGAAATATTAGAAAAAATAAAAAAATACCCCAAAAAACTGAACCAAGGAGTCAGAGAAGATGATCATAGAAATCACAGTGAACCTTTTAAGCTTTAAAATTATGGCGCTATAGGAAGTATATTATTTTCTGTGTGATATAAAAATGTCTGCTCACTGATAAAAATTCTTATTTTCATTATTACTATTAATGCCTAAACCAAGACAAAGTTCGATTCCTCTCTACATATTGAAAGGGAAGTCCTGAGAATTGCAGACCTGAAGCTGAGAGTTAAATTAGACTGAAGATATTTTTACAGCTTTTGTCTTCTTTTAGTGTACCTCCTTTTGCATGGATGCTCTTTTCAAGCTGGAGCTCTGCAGCTGTAAGTAGGCACAGGGCAAAAAAAACCCAGGCAACTTTCTCAATTATATGCATTAGCAACTAGTCCTGAGGCTCATCTGAAGCTGTTGTACCTACTTAGGCAGTGTTTGAAGAGCTTTCAGATCATAATGAATTCATGCACCCTACTTCATTTAAATACATGGAGGCGGCACCATTTTTCAGTGCATAATCCTGAGCTCTCCCGTTTAGTTTTTTACATCAAACAAGAAGGTACTTGGGATCAGTCTGACCTCGTTCACACAGCCGTTATGAGAGAATAAAAACTTTCAATGAACTCAGAAGTGATGCCTCAAGATGCAATGTTTGGTGCAGTGATCAGCATTCAAGGGATTTATCCAGGCTCCCTGGTGCCCAGCCAGGCTGGTAGCGGGTGGGGGGAGAGCACAGCTGAGGGGAAGTGTGTGGCTGTGCCTGTGAGCCTCCCACCTCAGTCTGTGCCGCAGCTCCCCAAGTGTCCCAGTCCTGCAGCAGAGCAGGAGACTTCATGATTGTGTCTCTCACTCCCTTCGCTCATCCATCTACCAATCTGATGCAGAGGAAGGGATGACAGACTGATTAGTGGAGATATTACAGATAATATAGATAATATAAGAGCTTTTCAGATGTTGGGAGCAGGGGCAGGACTTTTGCAAGCATGGAGCAGGGTGTATGTATTGATAGGCACATCAGTTGCTGCAATTCACAGGAAAGAGTGGCACTTACTTCCAACAGGCTTCACATCTGCATACTTTTTAATGTAAGTAAGTCTTTCAGCTCCATCACGTCCTTATCCCAGTGGTGGACCTTGGCATGTTCCCGTACAGGTCTGGGACATAGAAGCTTACTTATGGCTTAATACAAGGGTAGCTCCACAATACAGAGCAACACAGAGCTCTCTGTGATGAAGAACTTGTCTCTTCCTTGTTAGCTGATAAAGGTGCATGGCGTTTCCTGTAATGCTAGTGGCAGGAGCTTGATTTCATGTAAGAAGCTCTGACCACTAGCTATATGATTTTAGAGATTTTCTTTCCTCCCTTTCCATCTGAACCTGGCCCAATCCAGACCTCTCCCCAGCAGGGAAAGTACTCAAGACATGAAAGAAAAAGAGGGAGAAGAGATGCCAAGTCCAGAGGAGTCACCAATGGCCATACTGTATAGGAGAAATCTGTCTGCAGTTGAACCCTGTACTAGCCTAACACTGCTACCATCACTGTCAGGGAGTGGTGTGGGTTGATAGCACCTAGTCCACCTTTGGTCCTAAATCCTAATCTCTCTACCACCAAAACACTTTTGATGCTCAAAGTGCACCTCACCAGACCTTACTGCTGTGAAAACTGCTGTTAGGTCAGACCCACTATTGCCTCCTGCCATAGCTGCTCCAGTATGCCAGCACACCCCAGCCCATGGCACTCTCCTCACCAGGACCCTGTCTACAGTATACTTGCCCTGCTTTTTCCTCAGCCAGGCTTGCCAATTGCCAATCTGGGGTCATGAGTGCAGTTCTAAAGTGCTTCAGCAAAGGAAAAAGTGGAAAAGCATGCTGCAGGCTGTGCCAGAGGTACGTGAGCAGTCCAGCAGGCACCTCACTGACTTTTTGGGACTCTCTCTGTGCAGCAGGTAATCCACAGATAAAGTAGTTGTGGGTGATGGAGAACTGACAGTACCATCCTCTCCTGTGCTGAGGGGATTGTGGATGTTGAATTGTCTGGAAGAGGAGGCTCCAGAGCAGCAGCAGCAGCACTGATGCACACTGCTGTCAGTGAGGCTGTTTCTGATCACGTACTGCCTGTGGCTGATCTGCAAGAGTAAGCACAATAGATGCAGCCTCACACATGAATCACAGAATATGCTTTCCCATGTAATTTTATCAGCCATAAATTGTGAGTCACAAACAGGTGTGCCAAGTATTGAATTTTCTGCAAGCCCACAGATAGGGTCCACATCTGGAAGAGCCAGGCTTTGGAGCATTTTAAACACAGTCGTTTTGCCATGTTGTCCATAGCTTGGTCTTTTACCCTTGGCAACCAACTTGAAGAGGTCATCTAAAGCACAGCAGATCTCCTTCCCTACATGTGCCCTATTACTCTTGAGCTAGCAGTATCTAAGCCTTCCCAGTGTCTTTCTGCACCCTTTTCCCCATCACCAGGATGAAGAATAGGATGCAGGAAGTGCTCTTTTTCTATACATTGCGGGGGGGGGGGGGGGGGAAAAA
>JAWWEV010000167.1:48735256-48754918 GCA_035583235.1 Hafferia zeledoni | reverse complement strand
CCCCCCCCCCCCCCAAGAAGCGAAAATTAAGTGTAAAACGTACAAAAAGTAAAAGGTGCATCTCAGGCCCAGGTAGTCCAAAGTCACTGTGCACTTCAAGGGGCAGATCCAGAAGAAGCCTCACCTATGCAGATGAGGCTGACACCTGCCCTGTGATGTGAAGAGGGAAAGAAGGTCAGGAGATCTCCTGTAACAGTGACACTAGGAGCTGGCAAAGTAGCAGCAAAAACATCTTCCACAGTAGTCTGCATGGTGGCAAGTTTGCTCCAACACCCTAGTTACAGACAGTTTGGAACCCTTACATGACAGGGCAGACATGCTGGGATCCTTCAGATCCTTTTGAAATTGCTGTGCCCTCAGCTTGCCTCTTGATCCATGGTCTGTTTGCTTCCTATCTAAAGGAGAAAGTCCCTTCGCAACCCCCCTGCTCCCCTCCCTGACACTGCCCCTTGCCAGTAATTAAATAATAATGGACTAATGGAACATGTCATGATGCTAAGTGCTTAAAAGATTTATCTTTGAGTCTTCATTTAAGATATTTTAGTATCAGCCAGAAGTTTCCAGCCATCGTGATAATTTTTTAAAATTATTTATGTGGAAAAACAAGACATTCCACAATACCTCTAAGTCGGCTCCTGGAGCGTGGCTGTTGCTGGCTAACACTGCCTCTGGGAGCAGAGGCACTCATTTACACCTCGTACTTCTCATCTCTGCGGGGGGGTGATTACCCCTGACAACACCCCCCCTTGCCAGAGGTTTTAAGTATTTCTGTTTGAACAAATATGAAGCTGCATGGAATAATTTAAAAGCACAGTGCACAGGAACAACATGGGAAATAATTATTTCAATGGCGCTCAATGCTGCAAAATGAAATGAAACCAGAAAAAACCTCAACCAACCAAACTCAAGGAATAGATCCAAAGTAAAACCAAAACTTATTTAGGGACTTAAAAAAAAAAAAAAAAAAAAAAAAAAAAAAACCCAAAAAAAACAAAACCCAACAACTAGGGGATGAGGGAGCCTGATTAATCTGTGGGAATAGTCAGACATTAGACACTACCCTGTTAAAGCTTTCAGAAGCACTGACTGAGAGCAGCTGCAGAAAGTACATTTTTGTCCATAAAAGAGCAGTGAGCCATTCTGCAAAAACATACGAGCAATTTACAGGCTTACCATTGCCTCTAGAACTGCCTGGTTTATCCATTTGCAAGAAATATTGCCAGTTAAACAACACTGCAGTGTACTTAAAGTTGACTTACCCTTTTCTGAAGCCCTTCAGTGAGCAGTGCCGTCCATTCTTTCCCTGAACTCAGTGATGTCCCTGCATGTTACATTCATTTGCAGCCTGGGAGTTCAATCCCAGTCACCACCATCTTTACCACAAATGCATTCCCAATACCAAGGATGTGATGTATGCAGACATATGACTTCCTTGCCTACATGCTCGGAGCTAAGGGGACTTTGAGACTCATTCTCCTGCCAGTCATGAGTGCCCCACTGGAGTCAAAGCAGTGTTCAGCAATTTCTGCCTTGCAGAGCTTGGACACAGGAACACAATGCAGTGGGCTGGCTCACCTGGACCTGGACAGGGAGGGAGGCTGAGTGGAGTGAGGAGCAGAGCACAGTGCCAGGATACTCTGCTCACACCAGGGTAAGAGGGAGCTCTCCCATGCACCCACAGATATGTGTGTGTGAGGTTGCTTCCAGCATAGTTGTGGTGACACCTGAAACACCACATCAGAGGGCTTTGGATGGAGCTTACTCAGCTCTCCCCTATGCAACTGTGTTTTCCAAAAGTCAGTGAGTAAATTAAGACCTTCAGCAGGCGTCTGTGTCTTCATTAAGGCCTTGAGCCGGTGTCATTACTGTAGAAAAGATACAGGCAAGAGATCCTCCTGCCCATATGAGGCACTATGGACCTTCACTGATCCTCTTCCCAGGGCACCAGTGGCCTGGCCACTGGCACACAGGTGGCAGTCAGGAGGCAGAAGGGAGCATTCCACTTCACTTTGTGCTTGCAGTCAGAGACAACCAGCAGGGCTGGAGGAAATGTATTTCCACTTACTAAGTAGGAGTATTTCCTCTGACTGAAGAGCATGGTATCTTCTCCCAGGGGCCACAAGGCCTGTTAAGCACCACAGAGGGCTCAGCACGTCGAGTCAATCAGCAGACTCAATGTCTTGCCACCAACTGTGCCCAAGCAGAACGTGTCCAGGCCAGGGACAGAGAGCACAAACGTCAGGGCCAGACTGTCCTTGTTCTCCTGCTTTCTGCTGCTCTAATGGGACTACTAAAGCTTTACTGCTACAGCCCGAGCAAGCCCTGCTGGTGCTGCATAGGGGGTAAGATGCCATGAAACTGTTGCCAGTGCTTGCCATATATCTTTCCCCTTGTCCCTTCATCCCCGTTTCCATCTCAGAAATTTCAACAGTACCAGCAGCAGTAACCTTCCTAGGTATTAACTGTTTCCCAAGGCTATTGCGAACGTGAACAAAGTTAAGTAGCGTCCCTCTGACCGGGGACCCTGTCTCTGAAAGACTCAAGGCTCAGGCATTCCTTCTTGTCACACTCCGCAACAAATTCCACCAATGCAGGCTTTTTCAAAAGCAATAGGTTTTTAATAGACTCCATAGCTATGATGAAGTGGTGTTTTTTGATAAATAATAAAATACCCAACTCAGAAATAGCTATTAATTATTCACTGGAATAGCAACTACAACCTCAGTTGCCTCATGTCCCAAACCAATGCCCTAGTCACAGAGGAGGATGGGTTTGGGAAAAAAATAAAAATAAGCAAAAAACCAAACCAAACCAAAACAACACCCCCCCCCAACAACGCAACAAAAATCCCTCACAGAGAAACCCCATACCGATTTGTTTCACTCTTTGCTCCACAGTTTACTGAACCTGTGGGTTCACAATCCTGCTTCAGCTCACTGGGAGCAGAGCTATGTGTTTACCTCTCTTACACCCCAAGGAAATTACTATGCTGTTATCAGGTAAATTAAATTAATTTGGTCACTAGGGCAAACCAGTGCAGGTCCCTGGTGATTAAAGAAGTTATGTCAAAGTACATCAGTTGCAGTCCAGCCTGTATTACTCGTATTAGCTCTTGCAAGAAAGGAAAGATCTGAACAAGCTCTAAATTCCCTGTCAGGGACTCTGGGACTGCAGTCAGGCTGCAGTGTTACTTGAGACAAGTTGACAAAGACCATCAAAGATAAAGTACTAATATAGCAGAGATATGACATTTCAGGATCCCTCTCCCCATAATATGTAAATGCACCCCATAGGCATCAGCAAGCAAGAAACTTCTACACCCTGTATCTAGTTAAGCTCATGTCAGTTAAAGAAGTCAGGATTTGCATGCAATTTATCAAACTATGGTAGTGATAGGTGATACCTGCTACCAGACATTGATATTTCTTTTAGTGGCCTTTTCTACATGAGTTACTATCCCTACTCTAGAAATAAGGGGAGATGAGCACTACGAGGTAAAGTGATTTTTACAAATGATCCCAACTATTATGGAAAGAAGCAACAAATGAAAACCACACCATTGGGTTCCCAGGCTCTGTGTGCCCATGAGTCTTTGCTCTCGGTTGTTGTCCTTTTTTCCCAAGCACAGGAAAAGGAAGAGTGCCTGAGATAGGAAGAACTACATTCCCTTTTTTTCATAAGTTCTTTCTAATAAGAAGAGAGGTCTCTGTTGGAAAGTAATCTTTACCCCTGATTATTACTAAAAAGAATGTTTAGAGGTATATGTATATTTTAAGAAGTGTTGTATTGTTCCCTAGTACATGGAGAGGGCTCTAAGTGTGTGTGTGTGTGTGTGTGTGTGTGTTCCTTTCTGTGCACAAGGCTCCCATGTAAGCCATGGAGAAAGCCTCCTAGTGTGGTCACACACAGCCGATAAAACTGTACCCAGGCTCCTATGGCATGGTTGCTGCAGCAGCAGCCACCCAGCCACAGCAGGATCTTTGGTCTCCTCCAGCTTTCTCCTACCCCCAATATATTCTCTGGAGATGTTTGCATTATATGCTTGAGAACGACATTTGTGCCAGCTTTTCAGTCTTCATACGTGTCAGTCATTTGTCTTGAGACAAAAGAGGGCTTTGTACTTACAGGTTTTTATAAGCCAGTGCTAGGAATATTAAAACCAACTATATTTTTAGCACAGGGATGCGTATTGTTGAAAGCTAATATTAAAAGAAATCATAGATTATCAACAAATACTTGTTGGAGGGGGGATTAAAAAAAAGCCCCCATCACCACTGTTGATACTTTCTTTTCTCACCCAAGGAAATCCACAAATCAACTTAGTGACCACTCTTTCTTCTCTCTTGAGTCTGATTCTCCTCTCATTTACACAGCTGTGAATCCAGGATAGTTTCCTTGAAGTCAGAGGAGTTTGAGAAGTTCTGAACACATGAAATAGGAGAAGAATTGATCTCTCTATAAACAGACACTCCCAGCTGACCGGATCATGATCCTGTTGATTTAGTTCAACAAGAGCAGGAGGAACGCCTTCATTCAATCAAGTTATACTGACTCCACAGAAGTTATATCAATCTCTGATGTGAGAAGACTGGGGGTTTGAGTTAGTGCGTGCTGGCATAACTCAGCAATAATCTGAATAAGTAGGTAAAGTCCAACTTAGGTCCATTATTTGCAATGATAAATACCTACATTATTTGTCATCAAAACACTCATTGTTGGTTTTTAGCCTGAACTGGGCAAATCACTAGCAATAAAATATCATTAATCCTCTTGATGAAAGTTTGATAGCTGATAGGTAGTTTGGAATATTAATTGATGCAAATAAAAGGTAAAGAATACTCTTAGGGGATATCCTAAGGACAACTCTGACCAGACACCAAGATGAAGTAAATAGATATGCGTCAAATGGGTACTAAGCAGGAAAAGCAATAGGCCTTGCTATTAGCAGAGTGTTTTGATTCAGATGCTGTAATAAAATGACACTGTCAAGAGAATGGACTAACAGAAGGGCTTGTTAATTGCTATAAGAATCATATTCACCTGTAAAATCTATCAACTGTAAAATCTAGCATCTTACTGTTGTGGGGGTTTTAAGAAACAAATTCTTCTTTATATTTTTAAACAGAAATAATCTTTTGTCTTTAAAAACTAATAACTGGTGGAAACCTCAGTGATCTCTTAGCATATGGGTTATAGAGAAGGTGCAGAAGCTAAGATAAACCCATAATTTATAGAGCTGAGAATGCCAAGTGTTGTTCTTCTGGCAGTAACTGACTTTATTTTCCTTTAACACACCACAGACTACAAGATACAGCGCTTCCCTCTCACCATGCTATTTCCTGAGCATAGATAATACTGGAAATGATGGCTCTTGAAAACTATTGACTGGCCTAAATACTGTCAATATGGTATTTGCTTTGACCAAACCAGTCAGAAGGTCAGGACTGAAGCAAGCCAACATGTTTGGCTGCAGTGGGGTGGTCCTGCCGGTGGACTGTGGACTGATACAACCACTGAAGGGAAGCCCAGCTAGGAGGCATGTGATAAATTCATACCCACAAAAGTATTGTAAGATAACACCAGCGCTGCTGTGTTTTCCATTTTGTAAGGAAACCATATAACCACAGATTTGATTGAGCTTCTGCTGGGAAGTCAGTGTAATCATCACCTTCAAAAACAAGTCTGTTGTCTGTCACATAGAAACAAATTGCTTATGACACTTTGGCCTGGTCAATTATTGTTACTTAGAACAAGATTAAAACAAGTTTCTCAGGGTGCTTTTTATTGCTTTCCTTCCCTTTGCAGCACTAGTGAGGGTGTTTGGCTTTAGCAGGTCTTTTGACTCCCTAGGTTGAGGAAGTTATCCTTTCCAAATAGCTGGGCCTCTGGCTTTTTGTATCACATGTTGCTTGCTCTACAGGGACCTTTGGGAGCTGACCACAGGCAGGTCAAAGTGAAAAAAGGTGGCAGAAATCTGCAGGATGTCATTGACTTCAGCTCTTCTATCAGTACGTATTATACAAGCAGAACTTGCCCTTAATATTCTTTTGTTGTTCTCACATCAAAGAGCTAAATTATGGCCACTAATATGTGTAAGAGACTTTTCAGTTATCTCTCTGATGCAAATTCTATAATTTTGCATTATCCACTGATTATCTGCAGTTTGAAAAGTACCGCAGATGTTTAGCAAAGCCTATATGTCAGTTCTCTACTCTGAGAACAGCATCCAAGTAAGCAAAATTGAAGTGCTCCTGTAGGAATTCTGATTTAGCTGTAGCTCAAGGGTGAAATCCGTCTGGGCTTTAAAAAATTTGTCAGGTATTTGATGAAATACCTGGGTGTGCCCAGCTCAGCATCTGGATATACCAGGTCATCTCCAACACATACATCCTCTCCCCTTGCCGGATGCCTATATTTAGGATGTTGTTTGTTACATTTAACAGGCGCTTCAAGTCCATTAGACGACAGCTCAGTGTGAGATCTGCCCTCAACTGTCACGGCACAACATGGAATAAGTTATATTTGATTGTGGCAACATGCCGACAGTGCCAGGGTTAATGAATTAAAGATGTAAAACAAAGAATGTTTAATGAAGTCAAATTATAAGTGATGGTTTTAGTAGGTAGCATTTAATATTCAGAATGATCATTACAAAGTAAATCCTCCACCCACCTCTGACTGGGCTGTTGTAGAGGTGCATAGCATTTCAAAAAGCAGTTGAGTTGAGAAAAAACAAATGCCCAAAAGGTCTGCAAAGCAACATCAGCCAAACATGGTATAACTTACTGTTTTTAAGCAGCAGTGACAAAAAAGTATGGGGGGGAAAAAAGGAACTATACATGGCTCTGCCTTGTAAGTGTTATTATCATAATGTGGACAGACCACCTTTCTGGCTATGCATGTGTTAAATCTCAGTAACCTGGCTCACTTGCAAGTTCAAGCTTTTCTATGTCTGTAACATAGCCTGCAACTGTAGTCTACAGTTATTAATTTCATGGTGGTTTCTGGACCATATCTTATTATCTAGTCAGATGTATTAAATTATGACAGAAGACTTCTCCAGAAGTTCACTGAGGGCACTCACAGAACATTGCCAGATGGGTGAACATCCAAGACAGGAAGGAGTGAGAGGAGCCGTTTCTCACCCAGTCCTATCTATCCCTCTGAAGGTCTGAAGTTCTGTCAAACTCACCCAGTCCTTAACTTGCGGAAGTGAGGGAAGATATGATTCTATTAGACTCTCCTTCTTCCTCCCATGCTGAACACCCTACAAGGTTGTAACAGGACCACAGATAGGCCTTGACCACATCGAAGGGCACAGTATGAAAGGCAGCTGCCAGAACTGGAAGAATCAATGTCAGCTCTTTCTCTTTGCCAAAAAGACTATTGATTCTCTATACTTACTCCTGTAACTTGGCTGACAGGTTCATAGGACAACAAGAATCTCAGCAAAGAACAATGCTGTTTCAGCCAGTTGTTCTTAATAACCCTGCCACGAAAAGATTTATAGACAGGAGCTGAACAAGGCAAGAGAATTTTTTTTTTTAATGTAAGAACATATTTCAGGAATTTGCTTGGGTACCAGTTGTCTCATATTATTTTTCACAAAGCTGCAAGAGTACCGTCTCTCTGGAGTGTTTGATGGGTAAGAGGTGATATATGAAGTGGAGTAAGAGGATATACATAAAGCTGGTTTGTTCTATGTGTGCTGTCATAGAGGAGGAGCTATAAAATAGCACGGGTTCTTAAATCATGGCCTTCTAGATTCACAACTAACCCATTCCCCTTGAAGTTAATTAGAATTAACTTCAGATCTTGCTGCTCTGTATGCAGACTATTTGCTTATCACAGTCAAGGTTTGGCCCTCCATACGTCCCCTTTCCCTATGGCCATCCACTTGTTTGGCTGTTGCCATGTGCATACATTGTGCTTCAGAATTAATAACCCTATCTTTCAACATGACTTCTCTGCTTTATCAGACATCTATATCCTGACCTGTTGTTTCAGAGAACTACAAAATCTGGCACAATGCACTGGCAAATACAATAAAAATAGTGGTGATTGGTTGGATGTTACTACTGTGGTATAATATATATCAAAAGAAGGAATACACCATGCTGACTGTAGGATAGTTCTGATTTACTGTACTTACAAACTTAAATACCCTGTGTTTTTCAGGATGTCTGTAACTTTTTTCCTCTAGCCTTAATGCAGTCTATTCTATCCATTATCTTTATGTACCCTCTGTCCTCCAGAGAATATCTGGTGGAAAGACCAGCTAGCACAAAGCACCTTGCAGGCTGGCAGCTTGGGCTTTGCAAAGATTTTATGGGACCTATAAAGAAGACACCCAGCAAACAATAGATTGATATCTGAGATAGTGTCTGCACATGCTTGTTATATGACTGTGACAATGCCAGATGATGGAAATTGATATTTCTTGAGCTTTACTCATTAAAAAATAAAAAAAAAAAGCAGACAGAAGCATGAGCTTCCTTCTTTATGTTTTCTTTTTGTAAATCATATTTCAGTAACACATGAGTAAAGTCCTGTTTCTTTTGAACTTTAAGTCTTAGCTATTTGTTAAACAGTATCAAGCAGGTAATGTTTGGAGGACTTTTGAGGACTTAAAGCCTCTGCTTTGGTCTTCCAGTATATATTTCATATGGAAACAAAATCCAGCATCTTTGGCAAAAAAAAATCACAGTCTTGTAAAAACATTACCCCTCTTGGATTCTGGCAATGCACTGAGTGGGAGGGAGCTTTGAACTCAGACGACAAGGGGTGCCTCATTAGGTTTAGTGCCAGGGTGAGGAAGTCCCTTGGAGACCAAGTACTCCAGCAGGTGAATTCAGTCACTAAGGTGTTTCCAGGCTGAAACACCTGGATGGTGGATTAGACTGAAATACATTCATAGAAAGTGCTGACAGATTTTCTCCAAGCAGGAACCAATTACAGAAGAAAGGGCATTTGTTTCTGTAAGTACAAATCTAAGTTTGGGTTATTCTCCTGGATATGCAATGTGGAAATTATTCTACTTCAATATATAGGGATGAATTCTAAATTGTGTATGAGTCTCTCCGTGTGTGTGTGTGTGTGTGTGTGTGTATCCAATTATTTCTCCCTTTTTCTCACCAAAAGCCTTAGGCTAGTATATAAAAAACAACAATATTGTTCTAAAAGATTTGGCTGTCAATTTGCTCAACAGTGGCTTCTGGCTAAGAGGACACAGTTCACATTCAACCTTAAAAGGCCTGTGGTAGAAATTATTAAATACCCCAAGTAGGAATGAGATGGAGCAGGCCCCTAGGGACCTTTGTGCTCTGATGTTCTCACTGCCACTGGTAGAATAAATAAGTGCAAAACCTGTGACCCAGGCTAATAACTCCCAGAGACAGAGGTTACAATTACGCAATAGGAGTTAGCCCATGTTTCAATGATGTTTTGCTATAAAATTTACCTCCTTGAAAGGCTTTTTATGACTGCAAGAAAAAAAGAGTTGTCAGACTCAAAGCATATGACCCAGCAGTCTGGGTTTCATGACAGCCAGCACTAATCAAGCACAGAAGATTTTTTTTCTGTTTTGAAATAAAATACCAGTAGCTTTGTTTTGGAGAGGAATATGAATTAGAATTGTCCCATCTACAGGGAACAGATACTTCTTGACCAGGCAAAATCCTGGACTGCACAGGATGCTGCAGGGGGTCACCAGGTCCCCAGTAACCATAACAAGGAGGAACCATGGGTAGGACGAAGACTCAGCATTGCAGTGTCCTATGGCAGCAGACTTCACATGGGGCATTTGAACCCATACTCCTTTTACTAGCATGTTTTTCATGCCACAGTCTTGTCCTACTACAATTTGATGACTGTTTTGTAACCACTAAGGTTAATGGCTGATCTCTCATGATTTAAAAAAAATAAAATTTACATGCTCCAAACCTCATATTTAGATAAATGTGAACAAAAGCAAGTGCTCTAGAGGTACTTTTTTAAGACAACTTAAATTTCATACATTTACAGAAGATACCCCATGCAGCAATTTGGCTTCAGAGATGTGGAACATTTAAGGTGAAAATTTTGCTTATGAGAAAGTCATGAAAGAAAATGATTGCTGGAGCCTGCAAGACTGGGAAGGGTGACGTGTTGAAAATGTTTAATGCTCTTATGGGTTGGTCTGCATGAATCAAAATCAAGTAAGAAGGCAGCAGGTGTTTAAGCCATTAGTGCTGATGACTAGTTCAAGGAGTTAAGAAACAGGAAACAAATGATTTAGGGCTTTTAATGCAAAAAGAACAAATGATCTACAGTGCTGGTTAGAGCAGCCAGTATAATGAATATACTGGGAGATTGGTTTAGGCACAAATGGAGAAACTCTAGTTTTCTTTCAAAGTTTTTAAGTCTTTACCACAATCATATGTCTTTATTAAATTTGAAGTAAAAAATGGAGGTAAATGTCCAAACTGCAGCAGAAATAAATAGAAAAGCAGCTTTACGGTGTGAGGGAATTCCCACTAATTGCCCCATGAGGGCAGATTTATAATCTCTATAAAAGCCAAATTTGAGGATCTGACCCCTGCTTGAAATAAAAAAATAGAAATAATTGAAGTTATAACAGTTCTCTAGCACCTTTTCCATTTGCAACCCTCAAAGTGTTTTACCAACATTAACTTAGTGCAGACCCCATGAGAGCTTCATTACTTTTCCCCTGCTCTCTTATTCTACAAGTGAAAAAACAATGCAGAAGTGAAATGTCTCTCCAGACCACATACTGCTTGCTTTGGAACCACCAGGTTTGATGCTCCTGCTCATACCACTAGATCAACTGACAGGTTAGTGTGATAGTTCCCAATGTGAAATGGTCTCCTGGGAAAGAAATGTGTAACCCATTGAATATACAGCTTACTTACATTTGCTGATGTTTAAAATACACCTTTAAATAATATGTTTTCACTGAAAAATTTGAATAGTTCATAATTTATAATATTAAATCATGCCAAGGTGATTTTTTGCAGTCAAATCTAATGAAATTACTCTTAACTTCAAACAAAATGTTTAGCCTGTGATTCATTGAAGGGTTTATCTCTGTCAGATTTGCAGTTAAACATATTAAAAATTGATCCACTTATATATATTTTGCTGCAGTTGAAGTTATCAAGGTTATAAATTCTGAACAGTTCCCAAGCTTGTGGTGAGTAATACCAATTTTAGGATGACAACATTCAGAATAACCTTTCTTTTTGCATTAAAAAGCATTTTTCTCTGCAACCTGCATGTTTAATCTCTGAGATTTCCCCTTCACAAAGCACAAAGACTTCTGTTTTACTTGTGTTTTAGAGATAATCGAGAAGCAGTATACTTTCTTTTTCTTTCCTTCAATGACTGACTGCCTTTGAAATCACTCTGAGGACAAGGCATGAAATACTGCTTTTGTGAGTTTACATACCTCTTCTAAAAGCAGTTCAGAATAGGTTGGCTTTGAGATTGTTTCTGTATTTAGGCGTCTGATTTGGGGTGTCTGGAAAGAGCCCAATGCAAAGGATGGATTTTCAATTTGATACGTCTCCCAAAAGATCATGTATATGCAGTGTGTGTGCCCATGCACTGAGCTCTCTAAGCAGGCGACTCTGGTGTCAGCTGTGAATGTTCCTAGCTCCCTCGAAGAGAAAAAGAATTCCAGATTCCAAATCCTGTATTTTGGTGGGAGATGAGTTCAGTTGTCCTGTCTCATCTGGTCATCATGGTTTTGAGCACTACTGGGTCAATTCTTAGGCCACAGCCACTTCCATTGAAAGGAAAGAACATCATCCACTTAAGCATCCTCTGTGTGAGCTGAGATTTTTCTCTAGCTGGAAATTCCTCCCAGTCAGTCTTGTTTCTTCTAACTGTTCATCTCAAGCCTTCAGATTTTTGTCACTCTTGGATCTATTTTTAAAACCATTTTTTTCTTATAATGTATAATCGGCACTCACCTGACAGGAGAGTGTACTCAAGACTTTGAAAAAGCTGCTTTAGGACCACATGATAATAAATTCTCCTTAATCCTAAATATATATGAGATACAGAGCAGGGCCTGCAACAAGTTTTATATAGAGCATTAGTGTCATCAGTTTAAAGAGAATTAAAAAGAAAAATAACATTTCATCCCTGAGGAAAAAACCAAGTAGTGCATAAGACTAAAAGGAACGTTTCTATAGAGAATTGCTTATGAAAGCGATTTTCAGTTCAAAATAAGGAAATCACTAGGCACTGCATAAGCATTATATTGATAAAAAATAGTCTTCTGAAATATCAGGACCCAAAGAAAAGACCAAGCAAAAGACACAAATGAAAGGCAAGTAAGCGAGCCGAATGGAGAAACTCCATCTTGCATTTGCAGCAGATTGTTTGTGATCAAAGTCCCAGATAAGACAGATGCTCCTTGCAGTTGGGAACATTCGAAACCTGACTTACAGCTATGATCCATTACAGTGCTAGATTTATTGACCACCTGCTGTGAAAACAGACCCTTTTCTTGCAGCAGAAACTCAGCTCGCCATTTGTGAAGTATCTCCTGTGTAATTTTCCCAATTTCCTCGAAGACGCGATTAACCAAGATGCCAGTGCTGCTCCATCCCTGCGCGCTCACCAATCAGTGCAGTATTAACAAGATGCCAGGTGAGACCACTGAACCTCCTGGTGAGCTATTGAAAGGAAAGTGAGCGTGCTAAAAATATTTAGAGATTTATTTGATTTCTCCACATGAAGTCCTCTATAATTTATCACTTCAGCTCACACTTCTGTTTTCTGCTTTGTTTCATTTTAGAAGGGGGCCTTTCTCTCCTGGCTTTTACTGTAAGCGCATCAGAGGTTTGGATCTATGATGGTTATCTGTGCACTCCAGTCCCTGTGTTTAGCTATTTGCCTGTCTGGTACACTAACAGGCTTCTCCAGCTGTTCTGCTGAGCACAGAGAGGCTGAAATTATATACATCTCAAATGTGTGTGTATTGAGCAATAAGGTTACAGTATTGTCTTCTTTTGGAGTTATGTTGCTTGTAAACATCCAGATATGAATGGGCACAGTGATGGGAAAAGCAGTGGATTGATTCTTACTCTTCTGAGATGTGGAAGAAGCCTGCCCTGCTTTACTAAATCGCAGTAAAACAACCCCCTCATATAATGGTTATTTAATTTTATCAAACAGGTCCCCTTGGAACAGGCAGGTTTTCTGTGAGAAGCTGAAAGCAAAATCAAACATGACATTTTGGGATATTCATCAAAAGCAGTTGAACGAATGAATGTCTCAAAACAAACACCAGTTTTTCTCCAATATTTCAATACCCAGGATTGGAGACATGACAAATTTAAGAAATAAAAAAAAATCATTTGGCTTACATTGTAAACTGCTGACAAATAAAAGTGATCTGTTAAATTTATTTGAAAACTTGTGTTTGCTTTGCATTATAATGGAAAGTCTTATAAGCATAGAAACAGCCCTATGGAGCTGTTGGATGCCATGTAGGCAGTAACAGCAACTACTCTGTGTATGAGTCTGTCAAAATCAGTAACAACTGCAAAGTGCAAAAGCAAAATAGGTACGTGAACATATAGGTGGTGGATGTAGTTGCCACTCTGGATGGCCCAGAACTGAGTCTCTCACTACATCTACTAAGCAAGGTATCAAGGCACATTTGTTTCTGGTACTTTTAAATGGATACCAAAACTGACTACAGCACAAGTACAAGGAATAAACTGGTCTATAGTACAGAATAAAATCAAGTTTTTACTATAAATCAATCTCAAAATGGCCAATCCTAGCTAGATTGAGAGGTTAATGTGTATCTACCTCACAGGTGATGTTGAAGTAGAGAAATGGATAGACTCATATGTCTCTAGGTGGAAAATTATCTGGAAACTTAAGAGGTCAAACCAGTTTCTGATCTGGTAAAATACAGAAGGCATGAATGATATTCAGAAAAATGTGTTGGTAAATGGACTCATCACTGGCTTGAGTTATATCCCAAAAGTCTCAACAAAGTTGATGTTGTTGTCTTAGGCTGAGCACTCAACAATGCTGCTCAAAATCATTAGCCCTCTTTGGAGATCCTGATCCTTTAATGTGGAGAGCCATTTGCAGGTGAGTTTTTTTTAAAAGACACATTGCTATATTGCATTAAAAGTACATTATATTATATTAAATTAAAATACATTGATATATAGCTGTGTAAGTAAATATATAAATAAATTTCTTCATTCAGGCGAGGGCTGTAGACATGTTATATTTATCTCCACTGAGCAGTGAATAAAAGCTTGAGAGCCTGTAGAAATAAGTAAGGGCTGTGTACCCCTGAAAGATGGAAGCAGGCATTGCCTGTCGTGTACTGCTTACTACTGTTTTACTGTCTTAGTTTCACAGGACTTAACACCAGGCAGAGATTAAGTGGCAACTTTTTACAAGTTTAGACAAACTTACTGAGCCCATTGCATGCAACAGGACATTTTCTTTCCAAGGTGATTTATGTCCTCTGTGGCTGGAGCAATAAATACTCTGCAAATTAACTCCATGCTCGCTTGTAAAACAAAATCCACATTAATCTCAACTATCAGAGACAACTATAAATCGAATGAAAGCAAAACAGGGTGAAAAGGGTTTGGAAACAAAGCCCCATCTCTGGCAACACAGCCCTGGGTAGACATTATGGCAATGTTGACTGAGTTCTGCTGCCAGGACACTCCAGAGAACTGACTCTTGGGGCACCTTCAACAAGGTCAAACATGAAGCTTCAGGTCTCCACAAGCCACATGCAAGGTCCTGGAGACCACTGTGGGCAATAATTGCCTCTGCTCCAGGAAGGAGATCAGTAGGAAAGCTGAACTTTTTGTCAACAGGAGGAGGAAGGAGTAATTGGAGGTCAGGAATAGGGACATGGAAAATGTCGCAGACTCTTTAAATTTTAACACAAGGCACCATTGGTCCTCATAGGTCAATAGAACAGAGCAACTTCATCTTTTCCAGTTACGTGTATGAGTCACAGGCGTGTGTACCCAATGTGTGAGCTATCCTGGATCTATCTTTCTGCAGCCAGTCTTCTGGGAGAATCACAGTATCCAAGTCTTCTGTAAAAATTGCTTCTAAATTATCTTTCCTGGATTAAATGTCAATGCTGTTCTTTTTGAGCTAGCACTGAGGAACCTCCCCCATAACAAAATACACAGGGTTCCCTACAAGCCATGCCTCCAGCTGATGCCAGCATAGAGACAGGAGTTTCAGATTTGAGAGCTAAAGGTAAGGAGGAGAAGGAAAGAAGTATATATAGCTATTTCAGACTTTGGGGGGAGCTATTTCTACTGGACTATGAAATGCGTTGAAATTCCTACATTCTTCTCAGTCTGAATAAATGTATTCACTAGGATCTCTTTTCATCAAATACTGCATGCAAGTACCTATAGGTGCATGGACCCTACATACTACAGATGATACACAGATACAGTGTTAGATAAGCATTTATAAAACCTCCTAAATGCAGTATAAACAAGCATCATTTGCTATCAGATTTGCAGCACTCTCATATTCTGTGCTCCAGATTAGTCTTGGGTGAATTCCATCCCCGCAGCTCACCCATTTTTCTATTACAGCTAATCCAATTACTTCAGACTCTTATCTTCCATCCAGTGTGCACATCTTCCTCATGGAAGTCATCCTGGAGAAAAGTTAATAAGCATATTTATGTTAGAGAAGTAGTGCACCAAAGTGTTTATGGGCACAGGGATTTATTATCATTGTGGAAAGAAAAGCAACTTATTGATGGATAAGATGGATGAGCAACTTAAACAAATGAAAAGGAAGCAATGAATGGATAAGTGAAAAAGGTTACACCTCACCCCCAATTCAGACTGGAAATTGAACAAAGAGAAATGTCCATGTAGGGAGATGGTTGGCACTAGAGAAAGCTTTTGGACACAAACTTTCCTCCTTTCCAAAATGAAAAAATGCACAGTGCTCATTGGTGACAGTTTCCCACCCTGTAGGTGCGTTTAGGATCTGACAATGCACACCAGAACTCTCTACTTGAATCGAGTCAAAGCTCAAACTTGACCTGGTTCTATTTAAAACTGGTTATAAGGAGAGGAGAATCACTGTTTTCTTGCACTTGAGCTAGTTACAGAAATGAGTTTGAATGGTGAGAGACAGATGTTATCACAGCTGAAGGTGCCTGGAGGCCTCTGTGCACAGGTGGCTCACTGCAGACAAGGGACCCCGTTGAATCTTGTGTGTGAAAATGTACCCACAGAGTTTCTCGGCTTACATTCCAGCAAATTCATTCCGGTACAGTTATTCTCCTTCTGTGTCTCTGTGGTGTCTTATTTTCCAAACTGAGAGTGGAGAGCTCAGCTTCCAGATTCAAACACCAAAGTGGGATCCAATACTACTCATATGAGATGCTTGGGAAGAAGCCTGATGACTGAGTTACATTTTAAAAGATGAGAGGGCCAAGACCTGGACTAACTGAGAGCTAATCATGCTCCAGCACCGTAAAATTGGAGAGAAAAGGACTAATGCACACCCAGTGCTGCCAAACCCCACCAAAGGAGCCAGAAATGAATATCCTGGGGCTCTGGATTTGCACCCCAGGGAGTGTCTCTGCCCCACCACCATCAGCAGTAGGGCCAGGGAGAAGGGGAGATCAGCACTGGGTTAACCTGTAGGAGGAAGGAAGAAGGGGAGGGAGAACCAGCCCATTTGCTCTGGGACCTAAAGCAGCTCTTAGCTGTTCTAAATAGCTCTGTGTGGGACTGTCAGCATAGCTGATGCTGGATTATTACAGCAAAAATGAGCGTTATGAGAATATATAGTGCAGGAGAGGGATGAGGCAAACCAGCATCTGGTAAAACAGATTTTTTATGAGGCAATTCTTTAACTCAAGAGTAAACAATTTTTCCCCTGGGCAAGAAGTTATCCCTGGTAAAATCTCCCATAGCAAAAGGACCCATAGGATATATCATCTTCAGGACCCTATTTCCTTTCCCAGTGGGAGGACATATTGCAAAGACATTCAAAAGGACAGTGCATTTGTTATGGAAAGCAGCATGGCAGGCCCATGGAGGTCCTAAATCTGGTCATGTCTCTTCCTGAAGGCAACAAAGACAATGGGCTCTTGCCTGCAATATCCAGTATACAATGCCAGAATTATATTCCTATATGGCTAGGACAAGTGTATGGAGCTGGGCTGTGGATTTTCAGTTGACTGGATAGTGCTCTACAGCAATAGGTACACACAGGCTGCTGCAGGCATTTCAGCTCCCCTCCCGTAGCTGGGACTCAGCAGGACTGCTGCTGTCACCTGGACAATTGTTTTTAGGGGAAACCAGGAAATGGCAGCTAAGGAGATAATTAGATAAATAGCATGGTGTTTGCACGAAAAAATAAGCTGCCCTTTGCAAACAAAGATACTTAAAAGATATACAATTGCTTATCACTTTTCTTTAACACCATATAAAATTCCATTTCATACCTTGTCACTGTTCTGCTCTTTAAGACTACAAGTGTACTGGGGTATCCCTGCCTATTCCTCAGCATTTAACCAGGGCCATATTAAGTTAAGGCCCAGTATTAGCTCATCTCTTGGAACTGTAGCAATAAGCAAAAGGAAATAACATTCACATTAGACAGTGAGTGTAGATTTGGATACAAAGAAAGCAAAATGGAGTCACCTGTTCATACACAGAGAAATATTTCCTTTCATTATGGGTTTCCTCCCTGCTCACTACAAACAATAGTCAATTATTCCTGCCTATAGGTATAGCAAGATTACTCATCACCAAGTTAACAGCAAGGTAATCCACAATTGCCGCTGTAATTCAGGTTTAGAGTTATTACAGCAGCACAAGTCAGAAGGATTAAATGAGAAGGAGGGTATGCTGAATACAGGAAAATATTATATGCAAATTGTAATTATTCATGACTGAGTCACAAAAAAATATGTATTCAAAATCTGTCATGATTTAAACATTTAAGAATACAATGCTTTGCATTTATGTAATGACTTCCATTGGAGGATCTCAAAATGCTTAGTAGGAATTGAGATGAATGCAAAATAATGTCAGTCTTGCAGGGGGTTTAGGTATGTTTCTTCTCAAATCAGCAGCTAGTGGGGGTCATGCACTTGGTTTTTGAAGAGATGGATAAGGTAAAGGACAGAGGAAGCATCTTTACATAGAGCATAACAGTCAGTTAAACAAGACTAGACCTTCAGACCAGGGGACAGACAAAATAGTGTGAGGGGTAGTGAGCAATGTGAGACATACCACACATCAGCATGTTACCCCTTGGGGAGTGAGTGTCCCCAGCCAACACTGCTAAGGCTGCATGTGGCTCTGTGCTTAGGTGGACGCTGTGCCAGGAGAAGCTGAAATGTGTTGTCATTAGCAATGATCAGCTACTGCTACCTCCATTATCTCTTCGTAGCACTTCGTACAGCAATTAACTCCCACCACTGCATCAGATAAAATGATGGGAAGGTTCCTCAAAACAGAGGCTCACAGGGGTTTCTAAGACATCAGAATGAGAAAAAATAAGCTGCAAAATTAAAAAAAAAACCAACAAAAAACACAACAAAAACAAAAAAAACCCCCAAGCAAACACAAACACAAAAACAAAATCAAGCAAAAAACAAACAAAAAAAGCCACCAAACAAAACCAAAAAAAGGCACAAAATGTCTTCCTCCACCTCCTGGACAGACAAGCAGGATTAACAACCAAAGAAAAATGGAAAGAAGTGAAAGGATCATCATTCAAAACCTAGTCCACTTTGCAATGAAAACCATTGTAAAAATATGGCTCAGAATAATACTTGGTCTGGGAAACAGAAAGGGCTGACAAAGACGGATGTGATCCATCCTCTAGTCCTCAAACTGGTTCAGCCTCTGTTGATCCTTACAGATTCATCTTTAAAATATCCAGTGAGAGAGTACATAGAAATATATCTAGCCTCTTTCTTCTCTCTGATTATATGGTGCCTACAGGTAAGCAGCAAGTAAATATGTTGCAAATACAAAAATACCCCAAAAATTTACTCACTAGCCAAGAATTCTTAGTGCCAGCTAAAACATGATGTGGCTCATCACTCATCACAAAAAAAGAGAGTATGAGAATTTTGCAGCGTGTTCCTTCATCCCTTTTCATGTCAGCTGAGCAGAACGGTGGATTTTTAAAGCAAGAGAGAGCACACCTCAATCTGTGTGGAACAGAGTGTGGGCTCCGTTATTAGGAAACATGAAGATGAACACCTTAATCACTGTCTTTCTGGAACCTCCTGAGCTCTCTTCCTGTTTCATGGTTCAAATCAAGCTGAAAGATAAAGAGTAATCTAAGGTGTAAGTGCTTCAGCTGGAGGAAGTACAGACTGCCAGGCCCCATAGAGAGCTTTCTTCTTCTACCTAGTATTTGGTAGAATATGTACTCGTTAAGATGAAGAAGTAAAAAGAACATATCAGTGATTTAAATGTTTCCAAAAAGAAATAATCTTAGAAACATAAAGATAATAACTGAGATTTTATTAATAGGAGATATTTTTTTAGCATGCAATAAAATCTAAATCCACTGATTAATTCAGAGCAAAAACAACGGTGTGTTGAAAGAGTAGGCTAATATATGCCTACTGATGTTGGTGGCCTTAGTAAG
>JAWWEV010000167.1:48687757-48735156 GCA_035583235.1 Hafferia zeledoni | reverse complement strand
TCACCTGACAATTTTCAGGCCTAGTCCAAACTTTAAAACCCAAATTTAGGCCCCACCTGGCTGAAACCATGACAATAGGAGATATTTTTTTAGCATGCAATAAAATCTAAATCCACTGGTTAATTCAGAGCAAAAACAACGGTGTGTTGAAAGAGTAGGCTAATATATGCCTACTGATGTTGGTGGCCTTAGTAAGAAGATATGCCCACATTTTGTATAAGATTCTGCCAGGGAAGTGACTTGGAGTTAGAGTTACAACTTGCAACATGAAAAAGGTTACAGGTAGAGGAATCTGTATTGGATTTCAAGAAAACTTCCATAGCTTTTCCTTTATATCTAGCTGAGAAAATTTGCACTGTGTATGCCTCCAGGCCTACCTCTGCAGTGAGCCTTGCTGAGAGAAAAATGGCTTCTGACCCTAGAAAACACTTAGAGGGGACAATAGAAACCCACAGATACTGCCTGGTAGGAGTGCGTCAGGAATACAAACATGGTTGCTGCTGAGAGACATGAAATGCTTTGCAGCACATATTTTATAATGTAGATTTTTGAACTTTCATAACAGTGTTTGTCTGTGTTCTTCAATGGCCAAGCAAGAATCAGTGCAGTTGTCTGTTCTGAAAGCCCCGTATTTTGTGACTTCCGTACAATGAAGGTGACATGATCTGTCAGGGGTCTGTGACAGCCGCTCTAAGACACAAGGAACCATTCTCCCAGGTACTGGCCTAATAGAACAAGATTCTAGCAATACCTTGCCAAACATTAAGATAACCTACCACCTATGGTCAGCAGGCAGATCCCAATGTATCTTCTACATACCAGAAGGAGTAGGCACCAATTTAGGTATCTTACTCTCTTTCTTCGGGTGTTACAGACAGCACAGGATCTAAGACATGACAGCAGTGGCCAACTGGACTGGTGTGCCTCAGGGTGACTTCAGACACAGATGATGCAAAAGACTTAGGGAGATTTAACACTGTAAAAGTCTAAAAACCACTGACAAACTGCTGGATCTTCCTTCCCAGCTGCAAACAGAACCACAATATATTGTCAGGAGAGTACAAATGTGCTAGATAGATTTGAATTAATATATAAACCAAAGGTCTGTAAGTACCAAAAAGACTTGAGAGAGCTGGAAGCTGCTACCAGTAACACCACTGGGAGCTGCTACTGTTTGTTCCAGAGCAGTGTTTGGTTCTCAGCATCCAGATGTTGGAGAGAAACTCTCCCAATTTACCCCAGCACTGTAAAACCACAACAGACTCCAGTAGAAAGCTCTGCTGCCAGTGATGTCTTTGTGATAGTCCCCCACTAGCTGTGACTTATAACCAATCAATAGCTCTTGTTATGAGACAGATGGGCCCATTACAGTTTGACCTGCTCAGAGTCTGGCTATTAACTCTTAACCTCAGCTGATATAAAATATTCACCAAAATTCAGTATTGGACATTGGCATAACCTCATATTTCTTTCCTTACCATTAACAGATGTCACATATTTGTCAGTGGCGCAGATTATCTCATCTACCTCACCACAGTGGATGACACATTTGTTGAAAGTGTTCTTAAAGAAACAGTACAATAGCTCTTTATCAAAATCTACTGCTGTGGAACTTATTGGTAAGTGAAGAAAAACAAAAATAACCTGGGATGTGTTTCTACCAGTATTATAAGAATTAATAACACACTCACGATTTCCTCTTAGGATCCTCACATCTTGTAAAGTAAACAATAAATAACACGGAGGAATAAGGACACCATGCACCAGACCAATGTGGTCAAGCGAATGCCATTTATTACACACTGCACACGGTTTATATGGGGTTAAGGCTACATTCAGTTGGCTAACTTGAACCTCACACCATTTAATTGCAAATCCTTATTGGTTATAGTCCATATCCCACAAGTCCAGTGTTTTGGTGAAATCATCCTGATGGTTTTCAGGAACATCTCCGGTGTTAATGTGGGAAACCTGAGGAGTTCTCATGAGAAACTTCTGTGGAGTTGCTAAGAACTCCTAGGGAGCGATTTTTCCTTTACCAGTCTGCAGCAGCTGCGGCCTTGATTATTCTTAGCTGCTTTCAGTCTCACAGGGTCTATAGAGATCTGAATTGCTCACCTTTGATTTTTCTGTACCAACAATCTTGGAACCCAGATAGGAACCCAGATGGTCTGTGTGCTCGCAGCCACAAAGACAAGTTAGGCAACCCATACCTGAAATTTGCAGTCCCAGAGCTTTCTAAAATCTGGTTTCTAATTTTTCAGACTGGGAATCATGTCAATTGGAAACAGATGTAAGAATAAGAGAGAGGGAAGAAAGAGAAAGCAATGTTCTGTGAAATGGACCGTCTTTCAAGCATCTTTTAATGAAATATTGTCAAACATACAGACCTGCATACAGTAGTTTTAGTCACCCATTCAATCATATTTTTGCTAGGCATAGAAACTGTTGGACTTGTAGATTTGGGGAATATTCTTATGCTTGGGATTCACTAAACTGACAATCAAAATTAGATCAGTCAGACCAAAATATGTGCAGTGTTCTCTTTCAAGGGGGAAGTTAAAAACAACAACAACAACAAAGCAGCTATACCAATAGTTTTGTTTTATAAACAGTGATTCTCCATTCTTGCCTTCCACTGGAGCTACTTAGACTCTTGTACATTTACTCAGTCCTGTCCTTGGCATCTATCTGTTTCTGTCATGGTCTGGGAAATCACGAGTCTAATCTTATGTCATTCTTCATCCACAACAATCTCAAGGATTGTACAGAAACACATCCTTAATAGTAGTATGTAATAAACAACAAGGTATATTTTCAGGGCTTACAAAGATTTGCTAAGCTTTTATCACCTGACCTGTCATTTTCCAGTGAAGCAGCTACAGACCACAACTATTAGGCATTTGTACTGGATTTCCATTGTAAAGCAGATGAGAAATTCTTCTTGAAAATATGTAACCAGCCCTGCCTTTTGCATAAAATCTACAAGGGAGCCAAATGGAGTCCAAGAGTAAATGTGAAGGCACTGTTTTCATACTGTCCTTTACACAATCAAATAACAAGTATTTAATCTTCTGTAAAGACAGATGAAACTTAAGCAGCAATATATAATGAGCGAAAAGTGATATAGCACTTAAGTGATTCTTGCAACCTGCAGTTCACTCAGGATGTAGGGACTTCATTATAATAGCCACAAGGGACTAAGGATGTAATATATGTAAGAAGCAGTAATGTGTTGTGCAAACAACTGATAAAGCTGAAAAAAACAGACATTTGGGAGATAGAGACTCTTCCTCACATCTAGGATCTTTCTGGATACTGTAATAACTAATCCCACACATTTTACCTTTATATTTATAAACAAAGAGTAGGGATACTGCTGAGCAAATCCATTTGCTGAAGAGAACAAAATGTGAGAAACCACTGAAAGTGAGTAAGCAGGAGGCCTGTTTATCACCAAATGCAGCATCTCAGAGGTAGAAAACTGAAAAGACAAGAACAGGCTTGCATGATGTATAGCCACAGCTTTTTTGGCCATGAATACAAATCTGCCATGTCCTGTAATTTCAGGTGATGGAGTACAAGCTAAAGATTACATGATGCAGCTTTCCATGTTGGTCTCATTCACTCCTCACCTAAACTGATGTGGGGCCATCGATTTTGATTACAGTATTCCTGATCTACAGCAAGGAAAAGGAGACATTCTGCTTTTGTTTTTCAGATGCAGTGCAACAACCCATATTTATGTGGGAGAAAACTTGAAAAGCACTTACTGAAATTCAGACACTTAGGAAACTTAAAACTCATTTCCAATACTTTAATATAATGAAAATCAAAGAATCAGTTGTTATAACATTTATTCTAAATATGCTCAAAATTGCAAATCTTTTCCCACAAGCTGGAATTACTGAACAATTAAATTATCAAATCTTTCAAAAATCAAATCTATTACTTGCATAGTCCTCAGTTTTAACAAATAATTAAGATCATCAAGAAGAATCCTCTCCTCTCCCTGGAAACTCACGGTGGCATTTGGTGAAATGCAAATTCCTCCACTGTTTCTGCTGCTGTGATCTTTATTGATTTCTGATCTTCTCAAAACTGCACAATAAGGAGTGGATTCCTGGGTAGAGACTTTAAATCCAAATTCAATACATTTGCCTTACACACGTCGAAAGCTCTACTTTAGATATATGGAGCAATAAAAATATTTTTTAAAAATAGGAACAAAAATATTTTCAGTGCAAGCCAAAGTGATGTTGTACCTTTACCTGCTTGTTGAAGGTTTTTTAGACTGACACCCAAAAATTAATCTGCAACAGACCATGCTTTCAGGCTGCAGAGGCTTTGGAAAGTCAGTGCTGAAATGTTTTCTGTTTATGTTTGACTAGAATTTCACCAGGTCGGACACTCTTCTCGAGTTCATTGACTTGCATCCAGAAATGTCATTAGCAAAAAAAACTTAAGTGAATTCTTTCTAGGCCTGACTGACCCCAGAGCCTGAGAAGAGGTTGCCTTCACTTCCTCTGCCACTGACTCCAGCTAAAACCCCACTCCAATGTCTCAGAAGACATAGGGACGAAGCTTGCCTAAAGTGCAACTGGGGAATATCTATTGGTTTTAATGAAGTTTTGACAAGTCAGCCTCGAAGAGAACCTACTCTTGAGGTTGAATTCATGCTGTAAACTCCATCAAAACCAACAAAATAAACAGCCTCATAAAGTCCATTATAACCATTATGGCTACTTAGATTTCTAAAATTAGATTAAAAATACTTGTTTGTACAAGTAACCAGTGTTGCAGTCCTTACTAATGTTTCCTAAGTAGTTGTTGCATTGGAGTGTTAATAATGATTTTTCTTATTATCAGCAATTGTTTTTAAAAAACCCACAAAGTAAACAAGACAAATAATCTTTGGTAATCGAAAGGGAAAGAGTAATGGTCATCATTCTATTCAGTGTTAATATGCAACTTAAAGCTTCCAGAAAACTGCTTGAATGATGTTGTTTGTGCAGTCTTTTTCTGAGAACAAACGAAAAAACCCTTTTAAAATAGCTTAGCTTAGTATTTTGAACTGTAACACTTTTCGTCTCCAGAGCACTGAGCCAGAGAGTGGACCTTTGCTGATCACACCAGCAAAGAAACTGGTATTGGTCATGATTTCTGTGATGTCCTAAACAGCTTTTGGAGGACAGGACCCTGTTACTACTTTTCCTACCAAACGTAATACAAATTTCAGGTAACTGGATCTGGTCATGCTGTTTTGACAGGTAGAGAACCTAGTGTAGGTAATTTTAAAAATATGCCCAAGGTGGCAGAGAAAGTTGTGGCTGGGCTGGTAGTGGGACTACAACCCAGAAAATCCTGGTCCTAGTTCAAGGGATGGTAGCTCTAGCTATTATCCTTCTCAACATTTCAGTAGTGTGACTGCTACAGACAAATCATCATGTTCTTCCTCATACCAGTCGTGGTGCTACAAAATACTTAATGCATTATTAAGCAAAACATATTTCAAGCCTGTCATTGATTCAGGGCCTACAGTCTTGCAAGCATTACATCATTTATCTTCCTTGTAAGTGGGAAAAATTCCTGAACTTTATTTTCTCTCCATAGAAACTACAGAAGAGAAGCCAATGTAAGTAATGAAAAGTGCTTGTGTCATGTGGACAAGAACAGGGCACATATTTAGCCACTCAGACTAATGGGAAACATGCCTGTATGTAGACCACATGACTGGGTCCAAACACTGGATTTAATATATCTGCAGACCAATCATTCTCCCAAGGGAACTGTCAGTTACCAATGTGAAAAAGAAAGGATGCTGATTACCTGGGCCAAACTCTGCTCTTGTTTGTGCCAGAACAATATCCCTGATTGCACTTCCTTCTGTGCAACTGTGGGTTGAGTTTGGCTCTGTCTCCTCAGTTCCCTGGGTTGTCTTTGAACCACAGGAACAGTGCTTTGAGATGGACAAAAAGCTACTCGGACAATTGCTAATGGCAGGCAAATCCACAGTTCTTCAGACATTAAGGCATTGTAAATACTGAAAGAAAATAAATCTGTGTTGTATTTTTTTAGTGTACAATGCCTAAAGCCTTATCTCTCATTCTGTCAAGAACCAAGAACTATGTATACAGATGGTGCAATTTATTATGTTCTGTACTGTGACCAAGTGCTGAAATACCTTCAGGAAATCACCAGAAAGCCTGAAAAGCTTTGCTATCTCTTGTGACTCCAGCTCACTAAAACTGTAATTGAATGAGCACAATATATTAAGCCCTGTGTATCACACAGTAGGCTTACAGAAAAGGACGCCATCTTTTTCAGCATCATTACAGAAAATATATTTGCTGTACAATTACTGCCTATACCCAAGGTCACAATGTCTCTACCTCTTTGTATTCTGCCCTTACAAAACCACAAGACAGAGATTTACAAATTTATCTAGGTTCCATGAGTCTACCTCAACTTAAGTGTGAGACCATTAAATTCCAGTATGTTCTTCTCATTTTTAAGATGCTGCTGGGCCTGATAGTCTTGACATTTAAACCAGCACCTGTTGGGCCTGAAATGAATGGATATGGTGGTGTAACAGTAGTATGAAAAGAGAATTTTAGCTGTGTGTCAGCTGAGAGGTTAATATATTTCCATTCCTGCTTCTCTGAGCAGATTTTTATGAACTGATTATTAAATTTGAATCAGTGAGTGCAAGAAATACAAAGAAAAACTAAATTCAGTATCCTCAAACTTATTCATCCCTGGATATGAAATATAAGCCCTGTGTCCACTATTTTGTTTAAACCCATGTACTTGCTACATTTGAAACACTGGAAACAGAAGCCCTGTTCCATTGACCCAACATCACACGGTTTATTGTCATCATGATACCCACAAACCCCAACTTCCAGCAATGGCCATCATTCACAGTGCAGTTTTGCTCATTTACTGCTTCACAGAAAGTAAACAATTTCATTAATTTTCTGCTGTTTCCCTCCTGTGGGGAAGCTGGGCTGCAGTGCCTTGGTTCGGGGGGGGGATGGTCTATCCACTTCCCTGCAAGCCCCGTTACACATTTCTGTGTGCTTTCTTAGAACACAAATATACATGCCATAAAGCGCGTTCCTTACTACAACCCAGAGACACTGGGCTGGCCCAGTCCCAGCTCCCGCCTGTCACAGGGCAAGCCCTTGCATCACTCGTGAGGGCAAGGGCGAACACCAAAAACCACCACCCCCAAAACCACCTGGCCGCAATTCGGGATGAGGCTTCCCCAGGACGGGGGGTACCGGTTGATCCCGCGCTTCTCCTTTGGCTCGGTCCCTCTCCCGCTGCGGGGAGGGCGCCGGGAGCGGGTACGGCGCTCCCCGGCTCCCGCAGCACCCCGAGCCGCCCGGGGGCCGACCCCGCAGGGCAGCCGCCGCCGGGAGGAGCCCGGGTGGAGACGGAGAGACGAGGGGAGCCGTGCGCGGAAGGAACTGCCTCGATGGGCTTGAAAAATCACTGCAGCAGCGGCGGCGCCGGCGGGCAGGGGGCAGATACAATTCCCGGGCTGCGCGGCCGCGCTGCTTCCCCCGCCTCTCCCCTCCGGCTTCGGCCCCGGCCCCGGCCCTGCCCCTTTTCCCCCGCGCCCGGCTCCAAACTTTTTCCGCCGCCCGGTCACCCCGCCGGGAGTGAGGGAGCCCCGGGCTCAGCGGTGAGCGCCGGCCGGGGAGCCCCCGGCATGGGCAGGCTGCCGGCGGTGAGCGCCGGAGCATCCCAGGGAGGGGGAGCCGGCGGGGCGGGCGGGGGAGGGAGGCGGGCAGGGCGGGCGTGGAGGCGCGTCTCCCTGATAAGGGAGCAGGGACTTGCAGGGCTCTGGGTTTTCCCGACCACTCTTTCCCCTCCCCACCCGCCCATCTGCCTGCCTCCCTCCCCCCCTCCTTCCCTCCCGCCTTCCCTCCCTCCCCTCCAGAATTAAAGTTGGGACAGTCGCGCTCCGGGCATGGGTGCGAGCCAACGCCTCTGCCGCCGGCTCGCTCTGCTCCCTCCCCAGGTCGCCCGGACCCCGCGCCCCCGCCCGCCCGCCCAGGAGGGATGCTGCTCCGGCAGCTGCTGGGGCTGCTCCGCTGCTGCTGGCCCTCCCTGCTGCTGCACTGTGCCCTCCACCCGCTCTGGGGGTCCCTCCAGGTAGGGCCGCCCGAGCCCGCTCGCAGCTGCGGGGCGAGGGGGGCGGCGGGGCCGGGGCGGGGGCAGGGGCAGAGGCAGAGCAGGGGCGCGGGCAGAGCCCCTCTGGCACCCCCGGCACTGCGGGGAGGAGGCCGTGGCGGGGCAGTGGTCGTGCGGGCGGCCCCCGAGCAGGGTGAGCTGTTGCTTCCCCTGGCGCGGACCCCCCTTGCCGGGTGCTGCGGGACGGCGGGTGTGCGGGACGGGCGGCCGCTGCCAGCCCCGGAGCGGCGAACTCGGTCCGAGAGTGGTCGGTCCGTGCAGGATGGAGTTGACTTTCTTCGGCGCGCTGGCAGCCAGAGGGTTGGGAAGCGCATTTTGCTGTAGGTGGCAAGATTCACGGAAAGATGCAGTGGCGGAGCAGAGCCCCAGCGGTCTTGGCTTGCCGTGGGTTTTCGATGTTGATTGCAAATTGAGGATTCTCTTGCGTTAAGGGCTGAATCAGCTTTTGTCAACTCCGACACTGTGGTATTGTGTGACCTTGATTGTAATGTGGGGTGACCAACAAGAGAGACTGGGAGAAATTGGTATACAGTGAGGGAGAGCACCCATCCAGTTTGGAGACTCAGAGCAGCAGCAAAGCTCAACTCCAATGCGTCACTTCGATATTTTAGAGTTTATTTATAATATATGTCTTCAGAGAAGTGATTGATGAGCCAGCAAAGTGCCGTTCAAGAACAGACCAATTACGGTTTCTTTCTTGGAGAAAACACAGTGTAGACTCCACATCTTTTACTCCTTGATCTAAACTTAGTGACTCCCAAGAGATTAAAGAGAGATGTTGTTTGTTTTAGCATCTTGTCTCTTACCATGAATGACAAAGAGGATTTGTGCTCCTTGCAGACTAAAATGAACAGAAATACAATAAAAACAACTCCTTTAAACCAATTCCCCCATCATAAAAATCCCTGCCAATGCTACTTTCCTGCTGTCCTGCTCAAGTGTTCATGTAGCTAAGCTTAGGTTCAAACTGTAACTGCATTTTTCAGGGAAGCACAGTCATGTGAAAAGAGATGCCTTGTGCAAACTCTCTCCTGTAATCAGTCAATCAAGTATTAAAAAAAAACCCCCAAATTTGCATAAACATCTTTCTGATAAACTACTCAGATGATCTAAGACAATCTTTCAGAAATAGTTCTGTTAATAAAAATTGAAACAGGATCTCAGCTTTTCCTTGCCGTAATTTGGAAGTTTTGTTGTCCCATTCATCAGCTGTACTTGTGTTATTGCCAGCTGTTCTGTGGAAAAGCAAGCAATAAAGCTGTTCATCCTCAAGCTTCTTTCCAGTCTTCCCAAAACTAGGCTTTATCTAGGGCTCCCATCAGCAGGTACCAATGGGAAGGGCAGGTGTGGAGTGCTCACTTGCATGCCAGCCTTCCATCCTTCCTGTAACTGAAACTCCTTCATCTTTGAACTCCTCCCATGATTCCCTTCCCCACGCTGAGAGATAATCCTTGCTCTTATCTTCAAAGTCGCACAAGCCATGTTCTCCTTGATTAATTCTGTAATGTCACATCATGTTGCTCCCCTGCCCCTACTCCATCTATAGCAACCATCTCACGTCTCTTCTCTCAGCCCTCTTCACCCATTCATCTGTGCAATGACTTGTGTATGGCATGGTCTTCCCCCCACCTCTTTGCATTCCCTCCTTAGGCCCTGCCTTGAGACTCTCAAGAGAATCAGTCAGCTGCTAATCAAAGGAGAAGCATTTATTTTATTAAAAGCAAAACAAAAACAAACCCCATAATCTTTTCTCATTAGCCTGGTAGCCAGCTCTGTGACAAGAAAGGATGATTCTGTCTGAGGCTTTTGACATAATTAAAAAAACAGAGCAGTAAGGGTAATGATAAATAGCAGGGTTACGTTTTTTCTGGTTTCATAAACATGGATCTGGATTAACTCTGATGTGAATTACGCAGAGCTGTCCTGGGATTTACGCAGCAGTGGTGAGATCTCATCTCTGTAGACTGCTTCCAAGAGACAAAGCTCTTGCCACATCAGCAGGCTTTTAGAGGTCTCTGTACCTTTTCAGTCAACTGCACTTTTCTTTTAAAGCTTTCCTCCTTTTACCTGATTAAGAAAGTTGCAAGAGGGCCACCCTCCAGGGAATGTATTAATCCTCTTTTCCCATCCCATTCTGTAGAACATGCTCAGGGACTGCTGCAATCGCATGGGACTCTATGAAATACTAAACAGCTCTGACCACATGCAGATTTATTCCTCCATTCCAAGCAAAGTAGGACTAGGACTACTGTTTCTAAAGGAAATCTTGGATTAAAGGGAAATATGCCACAGGCACAAACTTCAACGGAGACTGCAAAAGGAATCTGTCAGATACCACTTTCTGTTGTTTTTTCCCTGGACACTTGTGGATCAGATTTTCATTTCCATAAATATTTTAAAGCATTTTTCCTGTTTGCAAAACATGTTCACATCAAATGCAAAAATTCATAGTCAACTCTTAAGTATTTTCAGAGCAGAGAAAAAATTGCACCAGCTTGAAATCCAGGCTACATATGTCTAGACTGGCCAGCTGCTGAGTGTGTTAAGAAAGATTCATGCCAAACAACTAACCAAGTTTTATTTATGCCAAGAAGACATGTTCATGGCTTCTCCAGCACATGGAGGAATGGCTGGAAGTTGCAGAGGTAATAGCTAGCAAGCCTTGAGGGATCCATCTCCAGAGATGACCCCTTGCCAAAGCAACTTCGGTGCTACAAGCTGCCAGCCAGGGGCGTTTCTGGTTATTCCTTGTCTGCAAAGGGCTTCCAAAGCCATTCTGGGACCATGGATGTGTCCAGCAGAACAAGCAAGCAGTGAAGTTTGAGGCCAGATTAAATTAGCAGACCTGGCCAGACAAAGATTAGGCTCTTTCAACATGCCTTTTTTCCCCTGCCACATGCTGCAAAGGCAGCTTACTTTGAATTGTGTACAGTAAGAAAGAAACATGGATTATTATTTCATCATCTTCTGCCAGACCAAGGTTGTTCCCTAAAGAATGTTTTCTAGTGAATTGTTCTGCTTACCTTTAGGAGACACAAGCAATAGCCTTAATTTCTTTCATAGGAAGAGTATTAGACATCAACAGGGGGATATTTTTCCTTGAAAAGAAGCCAAATGTCTTTTTCTTTTTTTTAAATTCTATCTTGCTACTGTTATCTACTGTTTTATGTTACTGTTACTATTCTAGGTTCTTGGAGCAGTCCTTGCCTATTTCTCTCCTCCTCAAGGCCCTCAACCTCAATTTGAGTCTTTCCTTTTCCTGCCAGATTTCAGCCAACTTACAATATTTGTTATTTAAAACTAACCCTCTAAGACAAACCCCTGGAAAGATAATATCTATGTTCCTATAGATATCTTCTAACAACAAGACATTTTACTTAGTGACAAGAGAAGGGAAACAAATAGGTAGTAAAACCTAGGCTTTTAAATGTCAGTTCTTTCCTGACTATTTGAAAATAATCATAGGGGATTTTCATAAAGGTTCAGGCTAAAGTATTGAGAGAAAAAGCAAATTAATTTCTTCTGCTTTTTTTCTTTTTTTTCCCCAAAATAATAATTTTACACTAGAAACAAGCAGGAAGTGGCTGATCATGTATAGGGTTACTCTTGTCTGCAAAGTAATTGAGAAAATTATCCACTGGTTTCTGAGGATGCTGTATTACCACCCTAAGGTAGGAGAGCCTCCAGAGATTTCAAAGTGGTCAAGAGCTCTAAAGAAAAGACAGAGCAAACCTTTGGTTCTGGTTGATTTTAAGTTAGAGCAATAAGTCAACGCAGCTTTGCCATACCAGCACCATTTTCAGACTTACATACACAAAGCTGCTTCTGGTTTGCAAAGGAAGCAAAGGACTCCAAGTCTGCTCAATGTTATTCTACTATTTCCCGTTGCACTCATTCATGTGAGACTTCAGTGAGCTCATAGGATTCAGTAATCAAAGATCTTAGGGGACTGTAGTTAACATTTAAAAGGAGGAGTTAATAGTTGCTTCCTAATCATTTGCTGGGACCAGTGGAGAGATGTTATCATACCTCCTTCTGTCAGCACAGTAAATGTTGTCACACCCATTCAACAACGAGGTTCTTCGTGGGCACTGCATGGAGGGGATGCTCTTCTCACCAGGTTCTTCCTGGGAGTGTGCCTAGTGCCCCAACCCCACATGTGAACAGTGTTGGAAGAGCGAGGCAGTAGGGAGGATATTCTGCTGCCTGGGATCACTTTCTTTAAAAATAAATAAACCTGCTTAGCAGACAGATTTATTACCAGTCATGAGGGATTATGCAGCCGAGTCACTTTGATTCATTAGAGCATTCAGAGAGTTTGTGTAAGTTCCTGGAAGCTGTCTGAAATGGTCTTTAACCATCCTATTGCTGTTACCTGATGGTGAAGGGGAAACTTGGAAAGCACTTGTGCTGGATTTGTTTTTCCCTATGTTTGGTAATAGATTTTGACAAGCTGTTTAAAGAACTGACCCTCTTCTGCCTTATGCTGTGCTGAGCCGTCCTTCCAACTCAGCTACACGTAGACTCTTTTATTCTTTCCTCCTGCCCTCCCTATAATATTTGATCAACAAAGCCCTACCTCCATTTCCCTGAGGCCAGAGTAATGCGTCTTTCTGCATTTAGAAACCTCCTACGCATGTGAACATGTCCTTTGTGCAGTGATGTTGTTTTAATTAGCTGCATCTCTTTTTGGCCAGAAATATGAAATGACTGTGTACAGCTTTCCTGCAGCCAAGAGGCAGCGCAGCCCCCTTGGTGCCAGCTGTGGGTAGTCAGAGAGGCATTCTGGCTGTGCTGGGGGCTAGGGTTGAAAGGGGGGAGAGAGACTGTGTGCCCAGAGCTGGCAGGGAAGGGAAGGGAAGCAAAGCTTGGACGGAAGAGAGAAGCAGGCAGAAGGCAACCCTGGGTGACCCTGGGGATAGGCAGAGAGGCAGAAGAAGCCTGCCTAGAACAGATCAGAAAGCCTGGCATGAGACATCCTCTTTGTAATGGCTGACATGTCCTGGAAAAAAGCTGATTACAGAATATGATGTTAGGCCAAAACTATTAGGACAATAACCCGCCTGAGACCAAACTGCACAAGGCAATAGTTGAATGCTAGCATTCAGCATGTGCTAGCATAGTTTCTGCAAGACACAAGTCTATCCCAGGCAGTCTCCTGATACTTATAGTCAAAGTGCTTGTTAGATAACATGCTTATTAATCTTTTACGCTTTGTTTTGTCTCCTTAAAATTGTATCCAGTATTTTTTATCTGAGTATAAGTCATTCAGAAAGGGTGGCTTAGAGACCTCTGAAGTTAATATCTCTCAGAAGCTTCTGTGATGCTCAGCAAATTTCCTTTTCATTAGGGACTGACTCCATTTTGTAGCATTATATTAGGAATTTTACTGAATATTCCTTAAATCCCTAGTTATGTAAATACTATTGATGATAATACAAATATGCTGTTAATAAATGGTCTTGTCATGACTAGATCAAGCTGTTGAATATATCCTATACCAATACTGGCTAAGTCATTGTCCATTGCCAAGCAATGCCCGCACTTGGGTTCTGCAATGCCTCATCTTCAGTTTTATTATTAGCCAACACTGCATGCTGCACAGGTTACAATGTGGCATTTCCATTTTAACCATGCCATTGCTGTGGTCCAGAGATGAGTAAAATATGGGTTCACTCTCCTCTTGGTGGGAAGTGAAACACCCTGTGAAATGCTCTCCGAACTTCAAAGTGATGCTGGCAAAGCAGAGGAGAGATGTCCTCTGGCTTTCAGTTCTGCCATAAGGAAAATGAACATAATCCTGACCCTAACTGTCTTGTAATTTTTATTAGCTCTCTTTGGCTTGCAGCAATGACCCTGTGAATAATGAATGCTGCTAGATGGCTTTCCTACAGAAAGAAGGCTTATGCAATCATATTCCCTGCCACTGCCTGCCTTCTCCTTACCCCATAATAACTCAAAAACCAGCTGGCCAATTTCAACCAAATTTGACAGAGGGAAAGACCTCTTGAAGATATTGTGTTAAGTAAAAAAAAAATAAAAGAAAAATTGGGAACCATGTAGGGAAAAGACACTCTTGTAGTTGCCTTTGTGAGAAATGTGAGCTCAGTTCTCACTACAGGACTGAAGTGCCACTTGAGTACTCAAGTCTAAGAAACACATTCATGGAAAATCAGTTGTCACTGTTCTGCTGCTCATGCAATGACTTGTTTCTTCACAGATCACTCAGGGTGAGCCGCAGAAGTCATGCTCCAAGCCTGTAGCAGAGAAAGTTACAGAGAGCTGCCAGGAAATTTGCCAGTGCAGGCCACCTCCACTGTTACCACCACCTCCTCCACCTCCACCGCCCCCAAGGTTGCTGGCAGTGCCGAGTAAGTAGACACTGGTACAGTTGTGGTGTGCTGAAGGAGGGCAAAGTGATGGGGACACCCAGACAGACACAAGGAGAAAGGATGTGGGAGACAGCATAGCTTGTTTGTCATTTTCCACTTTGCAAATGGAGGAAGAAATGTTCTCAGTAGAGATGGAGATCTGTTTTCTGATCAATGAATAATGCTTGGCTTTTGGAGAACAGCCAGAGAAATTCCCTCCTATCAATGTGTTATATACGATTTCCTGGTTTTAAATGGTTTCCTAATCCCCTAGCCCTGGGAAATGCTTTCTTATGGAGACATAGCACTGTGCTGCCCCTTGATTTGCATAAACTCCTTTTACACCACGTGGGCAGCTTGAGGGTCTGGGTGCTCCAAGACGAATTAATTACAATTGTTACAAAAATCAGAGGCATATCAGGAGTCAATGTCAAGTGAGCAGTTTTCCCACTAGTGCCATACAGACTAAGACTCCTCTATTACTCTTCATACAGATCAGTGCTCCCCATCCTTATCCTGTCCATGTGAGCTCCTCCTAAATTTCCAGGCATGCATCCCCATGTCCAGCACATCTGGTTCCTTCAGCTCTACCTGTTGCCTTCCACATGAGTGTTCCCATGATCCCTAATGCACAGATCATTTCTAGAGAATGATAGTTGTGCCGGTGGTCTGAGGAGAGGCAGTCCCTGTGCTGTGGGACAGACTTTGCCAGTGGTATATGCACTTACTGGGTGCAGGAACATGGACTAGGTCCTGGGTTTTGGTGTTCCAGCAAATCTCCTTAACACTTATGCATTTCCCAAATTCATCTCTCCCTATAAGGCTGCCTATTAATTCATTTCCCTGCTTACATAAACTCTCCTGGGAGCAGTGTTGCAAAGTATATCTAGTATCCTCAGCACTTCCCCCAAGGAAAAATAAATAATTAGATATAATCCTTTGGCTGTTTCTCTTTATCAGTGTCATCTCCAGATGTGCAGAAGATATGGAGGCTTCTGCACAGCTTTTAGTTGGCAGAAGACAGGCAGAATTTTTCTGTGTCTTTTCTGCCAGGAGCATGCTTTGTACTTGTGCTACACTGCAGAAAATTAAGGCAAAGGCAGAGAAAAACCAACAGAGAAACACTTGGGAAAGGAAGTACAAAGATAGCTGAGAAAGCAGAGAGGGACGTTTTATCTATCAGGAAAAATCTTTTTCAATGTTCAGGAAAATGTTGTGGGCAGTAATATCGAAAATTACCTTGATCTTTGTATCACAACCAGGAAATTACATACTTTGCCACTGTGTTTTCTTGGACCTGGGGTACTCTGTTGCCCTGAGGAAGACAAGAACAGCTCTGCTGTCCAGCTGCACTGGGAAGGGGGACACTGCTGCCAGGCTGCTTCCCCTCCCTGGGCTGCCATCAGGCAGCCTCTCTGAGTGCATGGATTTGTCTTCTGTGAAGTGGGAAAGAAATCATGTCAGAAAAAAGAAGTCTGTCACCCATTGCAGAAAGAGGAACAAGAAATCAAATGGGTCTGTGACTAGGGTAGCCTGATTCTTACTCAGGCTGGATTGCCAGGTGCTAACCCAGTTCTAAAAAGGAGCTATATAAATCCAGATGACTATTATTTAAGCAAGTAACTTCGTTTGAAATGCAATGAGAAAAACACATTACACTTTTCTTTCACCAGTAAGCTTTCAAGTAGCAATCAAGTGCCTCATCTTGAAAGATGCTTTCATTACTATCAGCTGTCTGGGCACTGTGATTTAGCCCACATGTACAGCAATCCCCATCCTTGTGATCAGGAACAAGCCTGGTGGTTAAATATTGATGTTATAGACACCACTTTTAAATGGTATTCAGAGGAGAGGGCAGTGAAGAGCCAAGACAAGCTATTGGGAAGTGGTTGATGCTAGACTTGCACTTTGCACTTTCTAAGTGATTAAAGTTTGGTATTGGAAAGACATCAGGAAAAAAGTAGCAGCCCACAAGCTGCAAGATTTTTACCTTTACAATGTACAGTGTGTGCCCCATGAGGCACTCCATAAAGATGCTGGCATTGCTTTCAGAGCTTTGCAAGCCACAAAAGGCTGCAGTCTACTAGGTACTGTCCTTAAAAGCTCTCTCTGCAATCAAACTGAATCTTCCTGGAGGTTTAGATCAACTCTACAACAGCTACTGTGGTTTGAGCTGAATGATTAAAGCCAGTAGATTCAGAATTCCTATCTGTCCAGTCACTACAGACACTGACAGTTTAGTTATCTGCTAAATGAAGCCATCTAGTGCTCTTTGACATGCTATCGAGCTGCTGCTATGGGAAAGCGTGCCCTCTCTCTTAGTCCCACCTGAATTTTTTTGCAAACTCTGCTTGGTTGTATGGGATGGCACTGGGTAACTTTGTTATCAGATGAATGTCACTCCTTACAAGGCTATTACTGTGCTTGAGGACAACTGAGGACTTTCAGGAACAGTTACAGAATGACAGAATATGCTGAATTGGAAGGGACCCATAAGGATAATCAAGTCCAACCCTTAGCCCTGCACAGGACCATCCCCAAGAGAGTATCGTCCAACCGCTTCTTGAACTCTGTCAGGCTTGGTGCTGCAACTACTCACTTGGACAGCCTTTTCCGGAACCCAAACACCCTCTGGGTGAAGAACCTTTTCCTGATATACAGCCTAAACCTCCCCTGACACAACTTCATACCATTCTCTGTCACTGGTCACTACAGAGACTAGATCAGTGCCTTCCCCTCCCCTTCCCTTCACGAGGAAGTTGTAATTGCAAGTAGGTCTCCTCTCAGCCCCCTCCAGGCTGAACAGACCAGGTGACCTCAGCTGCTCCTCATATGGCTTCCTCTCAAGGCCCTTCACCATCTTTGTTGACCTCCTTTGGATGCTCTTTAAGAGCTTAATATCTTTCTTATATTGAGGTGCCCAAAACTGCACACAATATTCCAGATGAGGTCACTCTAGTGCAGAGCAGAGCGGGACAAGCCCCTCCTTTGTCCGGGTGGTGATGCTTTGCCTGATGCCCCCCAGGACAGGGTTGGCCCTCCTGGCTGCCAGGGCACTGCTGACTCACATTCAACTTGCCATCGATCAGAACCCTCAGGTCCCTTTTCATGGCACTGCTTTCCAGCATCTCATTCCCCAGTCTGTCCATATATCCAGGGTTGCCCCATTCCAAGTGCCAAATCCAGCACTTTCCCTTGTTGAACCTCATGTGGTTGGTGATTTCCCAGTTCTCTAATTTGTTCAGGTCTCCCTGCCTTCAAGGGAGTCAACAGCTCCTCCCAGTTCTGTGTCATCTGCAAACTTGCTTAGTGTCCCTTCCAGTCTTTTATCCAAGTCATTTATGAAGATGTTGAAGAACACAGTGCCTAACATGGAGCCCTGCAGAACCCCACTAGTGACGGGTCACCAGTCTGATGTTACTCTATTCACTATAATTCTTTGTGCTGGACTCATGAGCTAATTGCTCACCCACCACATGATGTGTTTATCCAGCTGTGTGCTGGACATTTTGTCCAGAAGGATCCTATGAGAGACAGCATCAAAAGCTTTACTGAAATTGAAAAAGATTACATCAGTTAGCAGCATGTTTAGTGTCTCTTTAGGCATTTCGATATTGACAGGTTGATCTAGCAACAAATCTTTGGCTCTGCTTCCTCCAGATAGAGTGATACAAAATTTATGAAATGTGAATTCCAGCATTCACATATAATAACTGGCAAGAGTTTTTTTTTTACTCTGAGGGGAAATAAGCTAATTCCTTCTACAGAAAACATGTAGCATCACACACAGCTTAGCAGGCAGTCTAAACCCATGAGCAGTGTTAGGAATACCAGCTTTCCAGGCTTTAGGATACACCTGCCTCTTACAGTCATGTATTTACAACAGGAATGTGTGAGTGTCTAAATTAAGGCTACCATCAGCCGTGCTGCCCCCTGTGGATGCTGCTTCTCTCAGTTTTGCTGGTTCACCCTTATCTTCTTCTGCAACATGGGGCATATGAAGTAGTTGAGCTTCCTGAGCTTATTCCAGATGCAGTTTTTGGGGGTCCCATTGAGATACTGCTGTCTCATTTGGTATAGATGTGTATCTCACTGAAGGTCTGCAGCGAGAGGCACTCCATCCTGTGTGAGATGTAACTGTGATGGTGGGGACTGTGTGACAAAGTGGTGAGGACTGTCAGGAGACATGGTCACTGAGCCGATGGAGGTTCCTCAAGACAGTCTGGCATGTTGATGTTTCCGTAGAAACTCCCCTCATGCAAGCAGCAGCCTGCTCTTTAACCTGTGCCTAGAAAACTGCTTGTTGATAAAGTGAAGGGAAAGCTCTTGAGACTCTGAGGGGCCTAAGGCCAACTAAGCTTAGATGCTGACAGCAAAGGAAGGAGGAACTTTCAGTGAAATCGAGTGTATTCCCTAGATATGGCTGTAATGACCTGAAGGAGATAGAGGTGCTCAGAACCTGGCCTTTTATTAACTGTGTCTTTTCCACCCCATCTCCTTTCCTCGTCTCTGGATTTCAGCCAGGCCTAAGATAAGGTGGGTGGAGTACTTGTTTAGGCAGCATTTCTAACCCATCTTCATGGACCCAGGAGATTAAGCTAGTTCAAATGATGTTGACCCTTAAAAATTTAAAAAACTGCTGTTGTCAACCCTCAAATACTCTGTGAGCATGCAGGTTTCTCCAGGGGCATTGCAAAGAAGAAAGGACTTTGTTTGAAAATAAAAAGCAGGCTTTCAAAACAGGAAAGGGATAGAGCTAGACATACACTGCAGTCAGTGTCAGTTTTAGCCTGTGTAAGGTCTGAGAAAAAAAAACATTTCAGAAGTGACTTCTTGAAAATGGTGCAAAGAAGAGAAAGGATGCTCTGCATGAACTCGCTTGTTGGTGAGCAACATTTGCTATTTCTGCTCTACCCATCCCCTGTGTTGGGTGAGGAGTCCATGGTACTGCCATCTGCTCTCTGTGTGATGGGAGGGTTCAGTCAAATACTGCTTCAGTCAAAATTTAGGGGATAAAACTTCAGCTGAGTCTGGATACATGAACCAATCTCTGACTTATTGCATGCTTGCACATAGGTACACAGTGAAGTCTTTACATCTTCTGACCTTAGTGAAAGTTTGTCCTGAGCTGTCAGTTGAGATCAAGCACAATCACATCAGTCAGAGTGAATGACATCACTACAGAGGACTCTAATCTCTGTGCACTAATTGTACAATTCTGTTTTTCAAGGTGAAATCTTTATCTTTGGAGATAGAGCATCTAATTAACTAATTATTTGGACTGGTGAAAATGCCAAAATAAAAATGACCAACTGCAGGAAGGGTGAAACCTTTTGGCAACTGTATAAGCTCAGATGTAAAGCTTAATTTCAGAAAGCATGAACAGTCCCTTCAGTGCAAATAGGAAAGCTAAGGACATTGGATCTTTTGGGACAGGTGATAGAATCATGGAATGGGTCAGGTTAAAAGGGACCTTGACGACCATCTAATTCAAACCCCTCTACCATGGGCAAGGACACTTTCGAGGTTGCTCAAAGCCCCATCCTACCTGGCCTTGAACCCTCCCAGGGAGGGAGCATCTACAGTTTATCTGGGCAATCTGTTCTAGTGCCTCATCACCCTCCCGGTAAAGAATTTCTTCGTAATGTCTAAATCTGTGTTCTTTCCATTTAAGTGCGATACCCCTTGTCTTTATTCCCACATGCCCTTGTAAAATGACCTTCTCCAGCTTTCTTGTAGGCTTCCTTCAGGTAGGTACCTTCACATCCTCCTTATGTTGGCCCCTCAGAGCTGATCACGGTACTGCAGGTGGAGTCTCATAAGACTGGAGTAGAGAGAGGAATTACATCCCTTAGCCTGATGGTCACACTTCTATTCATGCAGCCCAGGCTGTGGTTGGCTTTCTGGGCTGCAAACTCACATTGCTTCTTGTCCACCAATATCCCCAAGTCTTTCACCTTAGGGCTGCTCTTAATCCGTTCTCTGCCCAGCCTGTGTTTGTGCTTAGAATTGCCCTGCCCCAAGTGCTGGACCTTGTTGGGCTTCACAATGTTTGCACAGGTCCACATCTCAAGCCTGTCCAGGTCCTTCGGGTTGGCACCTCTTCACTCTGGGTGGCATCCATTCCCTCCAGTGTGTTGACTGCATGACATATCTTCATGTTGCTGGCAAACTTGCTGAGGGTGCACTGAATCCCACTGTCTGTGTTGCCCACACAGATGTTAAACACTGTTGGTCCTAATAACTGTGCTGCAGTACACCACTCATCACTGGACAGTCACAGTATGTGTATATTAGGCAGGAATATGAAGTACAGGAACAGTTTGGAACTTCTTAAATTTTCAGTAGGTTTTCAAGCAACTGAAGTTTTCAGGTTTGGTTTCCTAACTGTTAAAATAGCCTTTCACAGCAGGAAGTTATTATGGAAATAAAAACTGTGTGTCTCTGTGACATTTAAAAAAAAAAAAAAAAAAAGGATTTTCAGAGGCTTTTCTAGCTCCTCAGTGCTGGTGATAGTGTGTACAGTGTGACCCAGTGTAGGTCCAAAGAATGAGTTTGAGCTTTATGCTGGACAGTCTCCACATCTCTATTCCAGCAGTAGAGCTGAGCATGGTCCTGACACTTTCTGCATCACTTCTTGTACTGCATCAATATGGATGTTGATGTGTTTGCCTACACAATGCCAAAAGGGCTTTTGTCCTTGGCAGAGGTCTGATTTTCCCCAGAAGTTGGAGGGAGGTTGTGATTGCAAAATGAATTGAAATCTTCATGGGGGCCAACATGTGTCCTAAAATAGGAGATGACAAATAATCAGCTGTAGTCACTCTGGTGTAGGCTGCTGCAATAGGAGTTGTGTCTCAGAGAACTCTGACACTTAAGTTTCCCTTTGGTTAGGCATTTTGTCTTGTGAGGGCTTTGCATCTTTACAAGCAGCCACTGCAAAACTGCTGGTTCAGCTGGCAGGACCAGCCTTCACCTACTACCCTTCTGCCTGACAGACTAATTCTAAGTAGTTTTGAGATATTTGGACACACTTGAGGAGTCTTGGGTTCATTTCTCCCAAGTGTTGCTGCTCAAAGGAATTGTTAGCAAACAGACAGGGCCGTTTGTTTTAGCATATGGGGAAAATGTTTTCCTCCAAATAACATACATCATAGGCTACCAAAACTGAAAAACAGAGAGAGAACTACAGTAGCCCCAAAATGGTCAGAGCCACATCATCTCCTACATGAGAACATTTATGGCAGTGACTGCTACTGTGAGAGCAAGTCTGGTCTAGACACTGACTTTTTTTAAATGCAAACAGAATGCTGAAATAGGGAAGCCCTTCCAGTTTTGGTAACACAGCTGTCATACTGTGAATTGCAGTCTTGTGTGAGAGCATTGTTCATAATTTACAAAGCAAAACCAAAATTCAATTCTTGTCTCCTCCCACATACACTTCCATGTTACTGGAGGAATGTGACTCCCAGAACTGGCAGCAGGATTTTGAGGCTTTCAGATCTAAGCTGTAATCTAACTCTGCAGCCAGGAGTCATGGATGATGGCACATACAGAGTCTAGTCTAGGTCCCCATCATGTTTTTTTCACATCACGGACACTACATTCTTTCTTAGCACAGTGAACCAAATCATTAAGCATCCAAGACAGGATTTAACCTGAATTCACCCACCTAAATCAGAAATGCAATGATTGGATTTTCTGCTTCAAACTGCAGGCACCTCTGATTTTATCAATGAAGACATAAAGAGTCCAAAATCCTGATTTTTTTTTTTTTCTTTTTTCATTTAGCACAGTTATTTCTGGTGTAGGAATAAAAGTTAGAAGTCCTCACCTCTCAGTCAAAATGAGAAAATTATTTAGGACATTTCTTAAGCAGCAATCAAATATAAAATTTGAAATAGTTAGCATATCCAAGATGTTGTATTAAGTCTGAAGAGCTGGATTAGTGACTAGAAAGCAAGTAAGATAGGAAAGGTTCATGCTAATACTTTTGTGATAGGATTCTGCTGTCACTTGTGCACCTAACATTTCCCCATATTGGGCTGTTGTAAACTCTCTGTATGTGTAAAACACTGGTTAGAACAGACTGTCAGTCACAGCTTCCACTGCTTTCCTAATTCAGAGTTTTTCACCACAATAAATTCTGAAATGTTTTGTCAAATCTAATTGTTATTTGAGCAAGTGATGAATCTTCTCCCTGCTCTGGGACCCTGTGTATTTGTTTTGAATTTTTCATGCAGTAATAAATCTATATAATGGAAAAATCCTCTGTCTTGAAAATACATTTTGAAGTATTTAAAAGTAAGAGCCTCAGGCCAGATTTTGCAGTGCAGGAATCAGTGGCAGTTGTGTTATCTATAGATTAAAAGCATTGTCTAATTTTTAAAAAAGAAGCATCAGATATTAAACTGCAGTAGAACAGTCCTTTCTACTCTGAGATGCATACTCAAAGAGCTTGATATTTTAAATTTTTTTTTAAGCAGAAGGCATGGGCTAAGCTGAAGCCATTAATTCCTTCTGTGGATGGCAGTCCATTTGTACATGCCTACCATTTCACTCATTAAGAAGCTAACAAATCTTCAGTGAAGTTACTTATGAGTCAGGGGCTGCTGATTTACAAGTAATTGTAGGTTCACCTGCTCCTGACAGAAGGAGTTGTGCCTCATCTTGACAAGTCAGAAGCAACTGCTTAATTGGCACAAGCTGTTCCAGCAGGGAGGGCTAAGCAGCTGACCTCGGTAAAGTAGACCCTCAGAAATATGTTCTTGTAATGGTTTTGTGCATTGTATTGTGAACATGATACAAAGATGTTGCACTGCTTGTGTAATTGCAACTTACAGGTAATTTTTAAATCAATATAGCAGATCCAGGAAGCAGCAGTCTGGTAATTTGGGATGTCATTGCAAAGTGAGGGCACAGTGTCTATTAATATATTATTTACATAGGCTAATAACTGATGCCACTGCCAAAAACTGTCATTAATAATTATGCAAGCTAATTTAATACTTCCAGTCGTAAATCATATTACATTATAACCATATAAATATAGCAGCAAATTGTTGATTCCTAATTGTTAGTTAAATGAATTGTTTCATATTTTGAAGTGTCTTTTAAATGGAGCTGGTGTTTCTTCACTTCATTGGTTAGAAGTATTTTCAGGCAAAGATCTGTTCCTTGACAAATGCTGCTGTTAAACTGGACTTTTACCAATGGAGCAGATTCTCTCAAATCATCCCTGGACATTTTCCTTTTCTTCTGTAAGCAATGAATAATCCTAATAATTTCATAGCCACTGTCAAAGGAAATGATTATCAGTGGAGCCCAGGGAGGGTTTGACTTAACCCTCCCTTCGATTTGGCAAGCTGCAGGTGCTTCACCTCAGCTTTACAGCAGGGGCTGCCTACTGCTGTAGGCTTCAGTACGGAGTGATGGTGCAAGAGCTCATCTGCCTGTGCAGGTCTAGACTTCTGTGTAAAGCCTAAGGACAGTGCAGAGAGCAACCTGCACCAGTTTGGTTGCATTTGTGACTGTAAGGTAACCTGTGCCTCGACTTTTAGCTTTCAGCGAGGTACAAATGTACTGGGTGGTGATTGAGGACTTCATATTAGCCATTTGGCATGGTGAAATGCCTTGATGTTTTAATGTGATGTAATTGCCTTTTACAGTGTTCTATGTTTTGTGGAAACTGCATGAAAATTTATCAATTGATTAAATGCAACTTTATTTATATTGGAATTAAATTTACCCATGGTTTAGAAAGCATTTCACACTTCAGTTCCCTTTTACCCTGGGTGCGTCATCAATTTGATTTCCCTTAAGTTGAACCTGAATTTAAGTGCACTAAGTATGAGAATTATTAATTGATCTCCTCAGGGACATTTTTAAGTGGTCACTGTAGCCCTTACTTCTGGTAATAACTGAGCCATTGAAGTGATACAAAGAAGAAACCACATAATATCAAACAGCAGCATTGTTTATATAGATGCCATACACCAACAGAAGTATCAGCTACATAGTCAGCTGGCTGTTCTATAAAACTTAAACATATGACTTGCAATATGGCTGTGTTAGTAAAGTGAATCTTTAAAGCCATCTGTACTTACCCATCTAAAGTGTGTGTCTATTATAGTCATTCTCTCCATATAGTAGAGTGCTCAACAGACGAACCAGTAATTTTTCAGAGAAGGACATAAACCAGTGCCTTAGAAACTGCTGTATTAAGACATCAGGAAAATACTCTGAGTATTTCTAAGTGTTCCACAATCTGTGTTAGAAAAGTCAGTCTGCAGCTGGCTGAAGCTGGTTTTCTATCAGACTTCTCAGAAGGCACTAATTTTGAGAAAGTGTCAGCATTAAGATGTGAGGTTTGTCCAGGCTTTGCTATTACCTGGAGGTTCCTGAGCTTTTTAAAAAGCCATTAAGGTTCTACAAGATAATATCTTAATTATAGCAGTAGCATAGAACTTTAGTCGCCTTGCGTTGCCTGTGACACTGATGGCACCACTCATGTGAATACTGTTGAACTTCAAGAATTTGTGCAGATATGAACTTCATTTCAATCTGTATGTAGAACATTATAACAAGAAAATCTATCATCTTTCTGTGGGATTGAATCTACCAGCCCTGAGGTATCTTATTAATCATTTGCTGGTGAAAGACTAGTCATCAATATAGGAGTTTACACTCCTGAAACCATGTTTCAGCTGTTTGAATTTCGGTCTGTATCATCCCTCCTTTGAAGATATATTCACTGCAAGAGCTGAAAGATTGATAAGCTTTCAGAATACTTGATGGTGATGTACTGTGACTCCTGCAAGTGAGGCATCTTACCCACCCTGCGGGGACAGTGAAAAAAAAGTCCAGGGCACTGCTGCTCCCTCTGCCACCAATCTGCTGGAAGATCCCGAGAGAGTCAACCCTATCAGCCAAAGTTACCGTATCTGAAACAAGAGATATGCTTTCACCTCTGTAAACTTTGGATTTGGATGTCCAGCTCTGAAGATGATGACTGTTATTATTACTATTATTAGGCTCAAAAGTGAATGGTAATTGCTATAGAATTGATCAGTTGTGCCCTGTCCTACCACTCATCAAAGAGGGGGCTGAACCATCCCATGGCAAGGACAACCATGGCAGGAGCAAGATGCAGAGCCTATGACAACGCTGTTACCACACAGTAATGAATGAAAGGAGGTGGCCTGAGGGACTGGACATGAACCCACAGTACAGAACAGCACTATGTCCTGTCTTATTTCTCCTCTGTCAGTGATGATACAGCTTCAGCAAAACCCTGACAAAGAAAAATATAATATCAGCAGATATGGGAATTAACAACCTGGAAAAGCCACCACTGTATGTACTTACAGTGTCCATATAACCGCCACTATCACAGTACCTTAACAGGGTCGCAAGAACCTGCCTTCACAGCACCTTTTGGGATATGGATTTCATTCAAGGGTGTCTGAGGCTCACTGGAATTAGCTTTTTAAGAGCTTTTATCACCTAAAAATGCATAGAGATGATCAATGAGCTTTCCAAACCACTTAGTTCTCAGCAAGTGTCCTATAAGCCATGGCCCACTCCACCTTATTTTGGAGGGGACAGATGCTTTCTGTGTGTTGTTTACTAATCACTTCCTCACGGTTGATCTGAAGCAAGTGGTGGCCAGCAGGTCACAAGGGAGGATAAGGCCAATTTTGTGCCTAATGTCTTGGCAGTCACTTCTCCATGTGATGTCCTTTGCAGCTGCACTACCCCATGAAGGAGCCTGTCTCTCCTAGAAATACCTGATAGCTGGTGATGAGCTTGTCTTCTGCACTAAAACAGCCTCTGAAACAGCCTTAAAAATGCCAACTAGACTGGAGGAGAAACTGTCCGGAAGACTTACTTTTTATTCCTATCCTACTGCAGTGGATGTGGGAGGGGATATTGGCTATGTGATGAAGGTGGGAAAATGCATTTCCTTTTCCCAGTGAGTTCCAGTTTGGAAGTAACCTTTCACTGGTCACTACTTTTGTCTCATGTCAAATGGCTCAGGGCCTGGTTCTGTAAGACTGAAAGCAAAGGTAGCTCTTTTCCTAGGAAGCTTGAACAAGTCTCTACATATCGTTCCTGGCAGCAAACCTCTTCCTGCCTGTGTTGAAGTTGTTTATGCCTGGACTGAGCTATGTGCGTCTCAGCAGGCAGGTGCCCACTACAGCAAACACCAAAACAGAAGCTTCTGGGTTTTTTCAACCTCTTTGTGAGATGCAGTGAGGAACAGCCTTGTTCAGTGGGACAGCCAACCAGCTCCTTGCAAAAGCAGACACAGGAGAGCATACCTGGGGCACACTGGCAGAGGATGGGCTGCGGTACTTGCTTGTCTCTGCAAGGCTGATGACAGCCTATTGCTGGCACAAAGTTCATCTTTAAAATGTGTTGGGAGTCCACTCACCTCTGTGTATCATACTTGTTTTCAGGTTCTCCCTAGGAAGTCTGTGCCAGCCAGAGCAGAGTGTGGGGAGGGATGAATAGATGTGTGCATGCATGTCTGTGTGCATGTGCGTGTGCTTGTTGATGGAAATATGCTGAAGTGTGCTGAAATGGCAAAGGCAGACTTAGCATGAAGTTTCAGTGTTTTCAGGCCTCTTTTTTTCCAGGATGCTCCTTTCACTGCTGCACTGTGATGAGGTCATCACATTTGCAGGGACAAGAAGATGATGCTCAGCACTGATTTTTCCTCACTGAAGAATTGCCAGTGCTCAAAACGTGCCTGTGCACGTCACTTGCCCCTGGAGAGTCAGATTGTGTGTTTGTGCAATGAAGTGGATGGTACTGTGCTGGCATATCTCTGTGTCTCTCAGTGGTGCCTCTGTTCAAAAGAACTGAGAATTACTGTCCTCAGGTCAGTGCTGTGCTCTGCTGTTCTGTCACAGACTGTGGCCTTGCTGCTGTGTTTTCTTGAAAAGGTAGTTGACAGGAAGGTCAGGGAAATACAGCTAGTTCTTCTAGAAATATAGATGAGGCCTAGTAACTCTATTAAAGAATTGAGAAAGAAGTAATAATGGTATTGACATGCAGCCTTATGTTGCACTTTTTTTCCCTACATCTTGCAGCTGTGTGGAAAGGTGGGGCTATACTGTTCCCATCCCAGGGAAGTAGAAACAAGGCTGGAGTGGGGATCTTTCCAAAATCACCCAACAAGCAAAGGGGACAGCTGAGCCTGGAAGCCACATCCTGAGAGGAATTTTCTGTCTTCCACTCACAGTGACATTCTGCCTAAGTAAAGAGAGGTTAAAGCCTGTATCATATAATTCAGAAGATTAACTTAAGGTTGTATATTTACATACCCTACTTAAAGCATCCTGGTTCTCTGAGTGCTGAGAACCTTTGGAAATCAGGTCACCTTCTAAAATAAATTCCACGGTACTAATTTAACAGCAAATTCTCAGGCACTTGTGACCTGTTTCTTAGAGGCACCAGATACCTGCTAATTTCATCAACATCTCTTCCATTTCAGAAAACGGGCCACCAAGTACAACAGAGTTCACCTGAGCTTTGGCTCCCACAGAGAGGCAGCACTTAAAACTACCTGGAGGTATCACTAGGACTGTCTCAGTGCTGCCCAGCCCGGTGGTGATCCAGGTTGTGGAGGGAAGGCAAATATGAAGGTACTCATGAGGCTCCTCCCATGTCCCTGTTGCTGCAAGAAGGCTGCCTTGCAGGGCACAGGCTTCAATTTTCATTTGCTCTGGACAGAAACCGACAGGGTGTGATTTAATCAGGGTAAAAACAATTCAGCCCTTTATGTTGAGAGAGAATCAGATGGTGAGGGGAAAACAGCATCTCATTGGGAGACTGCTGATTAGAAAAACACAGGACAAAGTCAGATCAGAGGGCAGTGGCTGATGTGAGCATGCATTGTAAAGATAAATGCCAGATCTGAGTGTTAATGCAGAAACTAACTATGATGTAATTTCCTTAAAAGCCTGTTTTCCACAAGGTCTATAAATGCAACTGCTTTTCCAGATTGTGCTTTAGAGAACAGATTCTTCCTCTTTGCTCTCTAACACCACTCTCCTCCAAAAGCCCTTGGGAGCTAAAACTAAGTTTTGCACCTATTTGCAGAACCTCAGTTCTGGTGGGTCCCATCAGTTTCACCAACAACCTGACAGGATAAAGGCTGGGAGGTCTGGGCCTCAGCCTGTCAATCATTTGGAGTACAGACTTTCTCTCCCTACTTTGGCAATCCTTTGACTGCTCTGTTCTATGCATCAGTATCTTTTCAAAGCATCTAGAACTCTGAACTGTTCTCTAGTTTTCCTCTGCAGTTGTACAAAACCAATACAAGTCATCCCACAAGCTTAACAACAGTCTTTCCTGGGCACCTCGTGGGATCCTACCTTGTTTCTCTCTGTAGGTCTTGGCTGCACAGAGCTCCTGGGCATGGTGTCCATGTGCTGACTTGGAGCAGAGATCTGGTGCCTGCCTGGGAAGTCAAAAAGGCAGTTTTCTGCTTCCACTCCTGTATTGTGGTTTTAACCAGATCAAATGTTTGTGTTTACTCTCAAAGAAGAGGCAACACGATCCAGAGGGTAGGACTGGCCAGAAGTCAAAAGACATTTTGTTTTCTGGCTCTCTGACTTTGCTGCAGTGACTTTGCACAAGCCACTTCCTCACAATGTGTCCTCACTTATGTGTCTGGGCAACCAATATCTTCACCTGCTGTTATTTTATTTTGGTCCTAATTATATGTTCATTTTCTATAGGAATCTCAAATTTGCCAAGGAAAAGCAGCTGCACAACTCCTACCAAGTCAGCACACCAACATGGGGCTTCAGTAAAATCCAAACATAAATGCATGCAGGTTCAGTAACTGCTAATGGTTAGATCTTGAGCATCACACTTGAAACTCCCCCACACAGCTGCTCTCTTCCTCACTGGCTGTATCCAGGCTTAGGTTTTTTCACTTGGAGTTGCAGACCCCTTTCTGGCAATAAGCACTACCCTACTGCCTGTGACCTTCAGAAAATTCCTGCAGAGCTGCCCCTTTCCTCCACCTCGCACACACTCCAGTCTCGAAAACTAAGCATGTTTCTTGTTTCAGAAGGAAAGTGTTTTTAGAAAGGGGGAGATAACTAAGGAGATGAGGGAACTGAGAGTGTAGAATAACAGCTTCTACAGTGTGAGAGCTGCAGGAGAGGGAATTTCTTCAGCATCAATCCCACACATGTTTTTATTTTAGCAGAAGTTCCCGCTGCGTAGTGATTGCAGTATCCCCCTTAAAAATGTAGTAGGAGCATATGCATGGAACAGCTGCATGATATGAACTTGTCTGCAACATAATGTGATAAACAGAATTATGATCTGCTACAGAAATAGCTGATTTCTACCAGTGTTATTTAACCTAGCTACTCCAGGGAAGCTGTAAATCAGGACAGGCTTCTGCTGAGCACACCGCTATTGCCTGGTTGTTTACCCAACTGGCTCATGGCTCTCTGGAAACGGCCCTAAGCTTACAGACAACATGAAAGGCAAAAGATCTATAAGGAAGTTTAAAAAAATAATAAAAACAACCAATTTTTTCTGGGATAAAATTTGCTCCAAAATTAGGTGATTCTTTTCTTTAAGCCAATCTATTGTACATCATGTACAGTTACAGCCATGCTCCTGAGTTAAGTGTGGTGGCATAGGATATTGCTGGTCTAAAGCAGTTCTTTGGTCTTTCCTCATTGGGTAGTATCTTCCTCCTGTGCCTGTTCTGTGTGGCAGGAGCTGAGGGAACAGGTCCAGCAAAGCAGCTTTCTGGGTCATTGCCCACTGGGGACTGTGATAATCCAAATTCTTTCCAGCATGTTTGGATTTACTGGAGACAAATTCGCCTCAAGTGGACTTTGTCTATTATTGAAGTTGTTGTCTATTCCTGCTTTACATTCCTGCTGCATTGGCCTGGTCCCTTGAGTTAATGATGGCTGTAATGATGACCTGGATTTCTGTGGTATCTTTCCTGCACCCTTTTTGTGCCCTTTTGCACTCTAAACAGGAAACAGTGGGTCCATCACTTTAAGCAGGACAGCCCTGGGAAGCCACAGTGCTGTGGGAGTCTCATATTTTACTGTATTTCCTGAAGTTAAGTCACCCAAGACTATTTTAGTGTTTGGAACTATTCTTTGGAGCTTGCTTTGTTTCTGCATCTCAGAGGGAAGCAATGGCAAAGCAGTAGCAGGAATGGGACTTTGTCCCAACCCCTGTGCCAAGAAACTGCAATGACAGAGCACCTCCATGCTGGACATTTAAACATCATAGAACCATAGAATGGTTTGGGTCAGAAGGGGTATTTAAAGCTCATCCAGTCCAACCCCCCTGCCCTGGACAGACAGCAAGATCACCCATCTCCTGGTCAGCCTCCTCCCAGGAAATTTTCCACTTAAATCCAGGAGTGTGGAAGGGAACACATACTTTGCCTATTCCCAAAATGCCTTTCAGAATAACAGCTGAAGATCTATATTTGTACCAAGGTCTAGCAGGACCACAAACTCCCCTAGCAGTCTCTTTTGAAGGATTTGTTTTTCCCATGCCAGCTGGCTCACGCTGTTAGCAGCCCTGGCTACACACAGAGTGTTTCTACCCCATGGATTATCCAAACACATCTGTAGCAGCTCCTACGTGATGAAATGCAGCAAGCAGGGGGGACACAAGTGACTCACAGATCTCTCACCATCACCCTGGGTAAGGTAACAAATCTTGCTCCTGGAGAGCCCAGAGCCTCCAGGGCACTTTTGAGCATCATTATGCAGATGCTGGGACAAGGTCCTCAGCTGGCACCAGTCTCATGGCTGGGTAGACTTCTATTAGTTTACATCCCTTGAGCTCTTGGACCATTTTTATTACCTGCCTAAGGCTTCATCCTGATACACAATTAAGTTAATCAGCATTAAGTTAATCAGCACTCACTTTAGGGTGAATTTACACTGCTGGGGGTACTGAAGGACCTTATGCAAAAGTAGACAAGAGATCTCCGGCTATGGACTGAAATCAGCATTCTCAAAAAAGATATGGGCATGTGATGGAGGCTCTCCTTGTTTCTCATGTTTTACAGAGCACAGTACTTAATAGAGTAAATATCCGAGCCTTGGTGTGGGTGTAATTCTTCCTTCTGTAGGGTTTCTCTTCACAGAACACAAGTTATTTCACATTAATCAGGGAATTCAATGAACACGTCTATTACAGTGGGGCTTGCATAGGGCTCCTTGATGAGAAGACACCCAAACTGCAACAGATTCAAAATCCATTTCTGTATTTAACTGGGAGATTTTTTTCATATATCTTGACATCTGAAATCACATCTAAACCTCCCCATGTTTTCTGGGCTTGTTCCTGAATAATGGCTGTAGGAACTAGTGTCTTGGAAATAGAGATGTCAACATGCAACTTGTGTGGGTATATCAAAATAATAAAGCAAATAAGAGTGAAGATGAAAGTGGAACACCAAACCCTGGCTTAGCCAGCAGATTAACAGGTCTATGGAATGTAAGCCATACATAGAGGTTGCTGAAATCACATTTCCTGCATTTCCAATTCCCTTAAAGTTTCAACCAAGTCTGATAAAACATTTGAGGTCCTTGGAATATGAACCTGCCTTCAAAATAAAATCCAATCCTGCTTTCTAGTGTGCTAATTAAAAGTGCATGGCTGATTCAGGCAGCCCTACAACAGCAAGAGAAGTGCTGTGGGCATAGAGATGTCAGGGTTTAGCCTGTTGTGAATATACCATATTAGAAACAATAAAAAGATGTCTCATAAAGATCATTATGGCAACACCCAACCTTTCCACAAGAATTGGAGTAAAAGCAGGAAGGAAACCAATAATCAGTTTTGATTTCTCTTGGAAGGTCTCTTGCATTTTTAGGCATGAAGTTACTGTTGTTATAGGGAGTTGATGGGGTTCACTGTCATCCTTTCACATCATATCAATGAACACTCACCAGCTGCTTGGAACTGAGCCTGTGAGCAAATTGACACACTCAAACCTCAACCAGAGGCACCTCCCCTGGGACTGCACATGGGAGCATGGGTCTCTGCCTCCCTTAGCTATTTTTCAGCTCTGCCCTGCACTTGGTTTGGTTTTGGTTTGTTCTGTTTTCCTTTGCTGGACTGACTGATGGGGGATAGCCAGTGAGAAGGGATGCCCTGATAGATAGTCCCTGCCTCAATATCGCTGCTGAGGGCTGCATGGAGGCACCAGCTCAGCCCAGCATGGCCTCCATGGTGGAACACTTTCTGTCTTCTGACAGACTTGGTGGTGTTACTTTCTACTGTCCCAGCATTCCCATGCAAAGAGTGATTAGCCTGAAACCCATATTGTAATGGAAAGTAATAGCCTTCAGCAAAATAAATGATGGGAGCACTAGTTTTCAAAAATACAAGCTTCATAAAGTTCAGCTATGACCACTAAAGATAACCTGATGGTGTATCCAAAGATTCCAAGTCCTATTTCTATATATTCTCAGGCAGTACAAGTATGTGTCATTCTTATACACAAAAAAATTTAATATTTAACCCAGAAAATTAAAACAGCTTCATCACAGTTTTGTTTGGGGTTTTTTTTCTGGCAGCTCAGATCAATTTTGAGAATGACCCACTGAAATTTAATAAAAAGAAATCAGAGATTTCCTTGCAAGTATATGTAAACATTCTTTCCAATGATACAGCCTCTATTTTTGTGCCTGGGCATTGAGGGAAACCCTCTTTAGCTGAGCTAATCTTTCCTGGTATGAATATTTTTGACTAGTGTCACGTGTGTACAGATACCTGCTAACATTAGAACTGGAGCTGTGTCTTTGTGCTGAGCCTTCAAAACAAACTTAGTCAAAGAAAGCAGGTGTAAGATTTTTGTGGTGCTGAAATAGTTTGCAGGATGACTTTGCTCTAAAAGTAGTTTTTCACAATTTTGTTTTCAGTAAGTTGGATTCAGCAACCCCTTGTATGTCTGAAATAGGTCTGGTTGTTCATTGTAATTATTTAGGCCTGGTGCTGTTAGAAATAGGAGAAGGTGATGGACTTCTAAGAGTAAACCTTACCAACCTTTGTCCTTCATGAATTTTAAGGCCAAGAGAAAAAAGGTATTGTTCTCATGAGGACTTTGCAAATACAGAGTGTTTTCTTTACTTACTCAGTTCTTATTCTGAGTCCAATCTCTTTAACTGAATTTAGACTTATCACAGGAAAAAATAAAAGCTAAAATTTTCATTAGAATATTTGACCAGAGCTGATAGACTATGGTAATGGTTAATTATCCTTAATGATAACAATTATCCTATTTCTAATCTAAATATGTTTGTCTCCATTTGTAGATGAGCATATTCCTGAGTCATTTACAAACTCTGCCAGTATCCATCACCCTGTTTGGGGGCAAATGGGGAGGTCACTGTTAAAAAAGCACGTTCTCTCAGCAGTGACTTTTCATTCATAGTTAGATTTTGAGACATACCAGTTCCCTGGCTTTTAACTCAGTTTATGTGTACCAAACTTACTCTGTAGCTTTATTGTTTCATAACCCCAACATTATATGGAATTAAGTCAAATGTCATATCAAAATCTGGAGTTACCTCACTAGCACTAATACATCTATTTAACAAAGTAGTAAACTCCTCAGAAAATATCTAGTCAGTTTGACAAGATGTGTCTTGCTAAACCTGTGCTGTTTAGCATCAATTATTTATTTTCATATTTTATTTATTGAATGAGATATTATTATTTTGGTAGGATTTCTATAAGGATGTCAGACTGATTTCTTAGCTTACTCTGCTTATATTCTTTAAAATGTCATCACTTCCCCACCACTTTCCACCCAGTGGTGTGTTCAATGTGCAGAATGACACTTTAAGGTTTAGGAGAAGAAATACATTTTCCTTGAGTTGATTTGCTCTGTGAAAATAATGTTCTCCATTCACCTGATTTTGAGAACAGTGAAGAGCAGCCAGGAATGAGTCAAACCAGGAAGCAGTCGTGCTATGAGCAGCTGGAGCTGCTCACATGAGACTGGTGTTGGGTGCCAGGGGAGCACCCACCATGGCCAGTCTGGCCAGCACTCAACACTGTGGTGATGATGACAGGACTCCAGGCACCCAGGGATGTCCTTCACTCCCCAGATACACCACTGCAAATGACAGCATTGTGTGGCTGGTTGTTTCTTTACACTTGTGTACACAAGTGCAAAGAGCAAGAGTTTGGTTCTGAAATCACTGGGGTTTTATAATGTGTTTGAAAGAGGTGGTACAAAGGAGGCAACCATGAGAATTGTTTCCCTGCATTTCATCCAAAGTTTTGTAAGACAATGAGACAACCAGACAATGACATTTTGATAGACAGAGTGGAACACCTGCTCGGTGTGTTTTGTAATTATTTCTGTATCTTATTAGAGGAGGATTTGGGACCCTCTTTTTTCCTCCAGAGAGTGCCAGAGAAATGCCTTTCTATTCAACACAAAGCAGTACAGTTGCAAGAGGTTGTGGTAGTTGCCCTCACCCCAGGATCATTTCTGATCGTTGAGGGCTCATTGACACATACGGGCTCAGCCCTTCCCAGGGGAGACCTGTTTTATCTACAGTGATAAGCTGAGGTCTGAGAGTCTAGCACAGGATGGGTCTAGCTCCCTAGCCCCAGAGTGCTCCAGGGAGCAGAGTTATGAGCCCCAGCCCCAGGGAACTGAGACATCAACAGCTCCCTAACCTCAGGAGCTCCATGTCGGACTCATTAAGAGACATCCCTCTGAGGACATGGTGCTTCCCAGGCATGTTGCTGACTCTTTGGGAAATTCCCCTCTCAGCTGACATTTCCAGCTGCATACAGAGGCATCCCTGAAGGCCACACTTGGCCTTCCCAACAGCATAAGGGGATTAAAAACTGTTCTGCTTTTCCTCACAGGATAATTGTGAGGAGAAATGCATTAAGGGCATAGAAATGCCAGGGTAATGAGGGCTATGTGAATGCATATCGAGAAAGGCAGAAAAGTGCATGCAACTAGGAGCTTATTAAAAACGGAGTGGACATTTCTAAGGAAAATAATTACCTAGCACTGCAATAATAAGTGGTAGAAATAGAAAATAATTTTTAAAGCTGTATGAAGCCATGAGCCACGAAGAAATAAGCTTCCAGTGTGATTTCTTGTGCTTCTTTCTGAGTGCCTGATCTGGACCAGTGGGGAAGGGAACTGAGACAGGTGGATTAGGAATCATCTCCACATTAGCAATTCATATTTTCCTGTCATTAAAGACTGTATATAGGCTTTCAGGAGTAATATTTACTATTCAATCTGTTAATTCTCCATGTAAAAATACAGTGATAAAACATGAAGGAGAACATGGTGCACAGACATGAGGCACAGACAGGCTTTATACCCTGTCTTTGCCATTTGTCAGTCTCATTTGTTGTGCTGAGGAGCAACCCAGTCTCGCGATCATTTTGCTTTATGACTAGTTTGGTTGATCCTGCCTTTGAGGAAGAATAAGGGTTAGATAAGGATAGCCTAACTTCTCACATTTTCTGTGACCTCATCAAATTTTACATGACACCTGCTGATGGCTGTGTTTCTTCTGGCTTCACTGCAATCTTTTGTGTTTTTCAGGACAACATCAGAAGGGTAGAGCTGACCTTGAGACTGCCTGCTCCTTCATGCAAACATTTTGTCATCTTTGAAAGCCTTTTGTTCTGGAATCTTAGAAAACAACAGTATTGAAAACTTTCAGAGAATATTAAAATTACTAGCTTTATCACAGCAGAGTAAATAGTTCCATCACCCACTGAAAACTGACTTCTGCAGCTGAAATAGTAATAAAATAGAAATTCAGTTGCTGGGACAGTCTGGGTATAGATGTAGTCAATAAAGGAGTCAGGAACGACCAGTTTTTAAAATAACTACATTTTTCAGATTTTTTTTACTCTCTCTCATAGGGAAAAAACCCCAACAAACAAATGCAAAACCCCCTGCACCCTCACAGTCAATATATGTACAAGAAACAGAAAGCAATATTTGCTAGACAAGTATGATCATAGTGATGGCATGTGTTGAAGGCTGACCTCTGTAAGAAAGACAAGACCTTTTATTGGCATCAAATGCTGAACTTCCCATAAATTATCAAACTATTGTGTTTATTATTTTGATTGCATCTTATAGTACTTTACCTATTCTTTTCCTAAGGTGATCCTGCGTATTTCTTGGGGTGAATATTGCCAATTTCTCTATGCATCTTGCAAATGGGAAAAAAAACTTTTCGCAATAATTGTGTAGTTCAGGATTTAACCTGCTGAGTGTTAATCTGAGGGTATGTGTATGTCTTTTCCTATTCAATCACAGGAGATATCAGATCACAATAAATGATGCCAGGCTGATGATATATTTTATTCTGTGTTGCTATTTGTGATGTGTGTAACAGGAAGTTCAGAGTATAAAAACAATTAGACAAAAAAGTGTCTTTTGCTATATTTAATTCTCTCCCCTACTTAGCTGAGCATGTAGATATAGACAGTCCCATTGACTGATTCATTATTAAACTTCACTTAAAGTAATTGAAATTCTCATGGAGTTTATGTGTTTGTGTATGCTGTGGTAAGGGTCTCTTGCCCTTTGCAATACACTTGTGCTGCTTATGGCACTGACTGTTGCTCACCATCCTTCAGGAAATATGTCCCTTCAAAGTGTGGGAAAAGGAACATGGCCCTGAAGAAAAATATATTAACTAAATGCCACCAGATAAAAAATATTGTTTGTTTTGAATATTATATTCATAGACTATTCTAGCTCTAAAAGTAACAAGAAAAATTTAATAATAATTGTTTATATTTCCACAAGTTAACATTTCCTAGTGTTAACATTTCTTAACTATTTGACTTAGAATTCAAGGACAGTGTAATGGAACAGAGGCTCGTCAACTGTAATACTTTGAAAGCAATTAATAAATGTAATAGACTTCATATTCTTTTAAAACAAATCCCCCTTCTTCACTCCAATGTTAAAGGGATATTAGCTACAGTACAGATTGGGAGGCACTGCTGCAGCTCCTCAACAAACTTGCCTTAATGGAGTTTGAAAACCTACTCTTATCAGCCTAACATCTCTGTCTAAAATTAAATCTGATGCAGCAGGAGATGGCAAATGCAAAGGGAGAAGATGTTTCCCATGGTTGGCAGAGCTGAGCCTTTTTGCTTCATGCTGAGCACCAGGTTGTGGACAACACTGACACAGAGAACTTGAACATCTGGGGACCATGACAAGAAATATCTAGTGCCTAGAAGAGGATTGATTGCTTGGGGAAAAAAAAGAAATAGGTCCTAAATGTGAAATAACCTATTTGCCTGTATCTGTGGCCCTGGCATAGTGCTACTGCATGGGCAACTGAAGCATATATGATTATACCCTGTTGGTTTGGGAGAACTCATGTGTTTTTCCACTCTGTTTTTACAGCTCCCAAGTCTACCTTCTGTCCCACTGAAGAGACCTGGTGGCCAGGCCTGGTTATTATTATTGCAGTATGCTGCGCCACACTAGTGTTCCTCTTTGTAGTTGTCATCATTTGCTACAAAGCCATAAAAAGGTAAGACTCCAGATGCTTTTACTGTGCTTAGGGCAATGCAGTCCCACAAAGGTTGACCCAAGACTTGTCTGACACCTTGTTTTGTTTAAAGACAAAAGGCATCCTGTAGTCATCATGTGTTTTCATTGGAAAGTCACTTATGTACCATATCCTGCCTGTGGAAAGGGTGAAGTTCAATGCACAGTCATGGGGAGAAATAAAACTAGAAATGGGATAGATAATGTTCAGATTAATAAAAACTTACCCAAAGTTAAATTGCTGCAGTTTGCTGGTGAATGTGGAGAGTTTTGACTTGGCCAAGTGTAGTGGTGGGAAATGCTGTCCTGTCCACTTCTGTTAGTATTCAAAATTTACATGTGAGATGTGAGATTTTTGGCCCAGGCCCGTCACTAATTTTAGCATTTCAAATTGATGCAAGCTTGTTTAACTCAAAGTCTAGGGTTGTTTATGTAGTTTTTCTTTTGGAGACTCTACTTCTAGTTTATTCTTGCTTCAAAATTATAACCTACAGAACAAAGTTCAAACCCTGTCTCTTTTAATGTAAAAGCCACTGTGAAGCCTTTGTACAACATGGGTGTTTAAGAACCTTTTCAGCTCATTGTCTGCATAATAGCTGTGCTTGCCTAAGCCTCAAGTAGTTAGAAAGTCTTGACTTGAGTTACACAGGAAAATGGGATTGAGAATAATTTCTTCACTTAAATAATATATCATATTTCTGGTGGAAAAAAAATCAAAACTTAAATGCTTCTTTATGAGGGCTTCAACTGGAAGTCTAAAGGACAATTTAGAGGACCAAGTAACTTGTGGGACTTGTAGGCCAGATGGATGAAAGTTCTCTTCTGCTCCGTTCATTTTAGTATGGCTCTGACAGTGCCCCTCACTCATGTCTTCATGGTGTCACTGTTTTGTACCATGAGGGTCTTGGATGGGAGCAATTAGTATATGCACCTGACCCAGCCTGCAGCAGAGAATGTGATACGCCATCCATACCTCTCATGAGACACTGCAATGACATGTGAATTGTAGCTTGGATTAAATGGCAGGTTTTTTCAACTTTATGATTTTTGAGGTACTTTTTTGGGGGGGAAAAAAAGGGAAATAAATGAAAATACCTTTTTTTTTATCTGTGTGCAAAGCAATTGCAAGGTTTTTCCTGAGCCTCAGAAAGGATATCACAATCGTGGAGCATTGGACACACTTTTTGGCTGTTTGAAAAATTTATACAGGATTTGAAAGGCAATCAAAAAGAAAGAATTCAAACAAGAAGAGAGAAGTCTCTTTTATTTCTTATTAAATTTATGTAAGTGTCTGCAATTTTAGTTTAGCTAAAATGAATGCCTATTATTTTGAAGGAGCTAGAAAGCTTTCACTCTAGAAACTTCACTTTCAAAAAAGAATTTCTGGAGGACTGAGATTGGAGTCCAGTTGAGTTGGTGGCACAGTGCAAAGTCTCTTACTTGTATTTCCTAATCTACTATTGCTGCTCTTTTGTGTTTCTCTGCCTGCTGCCAAATTGTGAATGATTTGTGTCAAGGCTGCATAATACACATATGGGAGCAGTAACTCTCCAGGGCAACTTGTGCCTAGCAAGGAATTGCTTTTCAAATCTGCTGTGATGCTGGTAGATGGGAGGAATATATGGAAGGAACAGAAACAACATTTAAAGGGACAAATTTAGAGCTGCTTTGCAAAGTTTTGGAGAATTCACATAACAGTCACATGCTTCATGTCAGTGAAGAATAATACTGATGCTTGATGAAGACACCCATTATTTGTCAACAATATGAATATCAACATACAAGCCAGCTGCTTGAATAGGCATTAGGCTCAAAGAAAAGTGAAAATTCCTCTTAGATCTTCTTATTGTTGACATTCACACTGCTGACAAATGCTAAGCTGAAAACTGCTTGAATGTGGGATGGACAGCTATGAAAGAAAATCTTATTAATTAGAATTTTGCAGAGGAACTAGAGCATTTCTTTTCATCAATGAGCCCTTCCTAAAACAGTTCTGCTGAAAGAATGCCCTAAAGTGCCTGGCACCATTCCCCAGTAGTTCAGGTTTCTTGATCCACTGTAAAAGATATCTATTGATATATGGTGGGAAATAAGATCAGACACTTCACAAGAGCAGGATCTCTGCCTTTGACACAGAGTATTATCACGTATTGTTGAGCTGAACTGGCTTTATTTAGCATGAGAAATCCTTCACTGTGTTTTTTTCTTTGAGGTAGAAGTGGCTAGATAAAGAGTAAGGGGATTAATCTGGGTCATACTGAAGCCAAGGGTCCTGCCAGTGTGTTCCCAACCTCCAGCTGCATAACTGTTGTCTGCCCTGTCTTTTCTCACACCCCCATCCCACCAGATTTCCTCTGCACTCCTTCTGGGCTCTCTTTCCTGCACATCTGCAACTGTAACCTCTGTCATTGCAGCATCTCTGAAAAATCTGTCTCCTACCTCCACTAAAGAGATGGTGAAGAGTAAAATACCAGCAGTCATCTGGTTGTAGGGTGTAATAAGGGTTAAATGTTTTAGTAGGAAAGTGCAGGCAGAGATTTATTTGCACAGGGTTTGGATCTGTTGTATTAATCCCTCACTTTCATAGGAATCATATTTGAAGTAGAAAGAAAAGGAAAAAATCCTATTGTGCTTAAGTTGAAATCTCATTTCCTGGTTTAAAAGGGCCAGACCCAGTCATACTCTCTCATGTCTGCTTTTGTGTAGCAGGAAGAGAGGGAGTGACTGTCCTCGAGGTATCATAACTCAACTGTGTTTTTATTCAATCTATATATAAACTGTTTCTCCTGGGGTAGTTTGTTTTCCCTTGTGAAAGCTAAAACTTCAGCATATCACCAATTTTAGGTACTAGGGCATTTTTTTAATAAAATACAACCTAGTGGATTGGTGCTTCTTTGTATGGGATAACTACCTGAACCAAGCAAGCATGCTACTACCCCCATCCCTGCATCTCCCCTGGAAATACTTGGGCTCTCCCAGTATGAAATGGTCATAAGAACTGCTGCAATCCATTCCAGTGAGTGGATTTGACCTCTCTTATCCATGACAGACTGAACAGCAACCTGTGTCCATCAGCTTTAATACTGAGAGAAATGCTAGACAGGTTAAATTCATGGGAAGATACATATGGAGCGATACTTTAAAGGCACTTCAAACAACCTCTAAATTTCCTCCGTGTGCTGGTGGTGACTGCAGCACTGAACACTGCATGACTGACACACCGGGGACAGGTGTGTGCTGTTGCATAGATCAAGTACCAGAGGACACCATACATGATATTTTCTCTTAGCCTCATCTGTGACATTTGCAGATTTCTAGGATAGGCTAAATAATTGACTGGGGATCAGCCTCAGTGTAAGCAGTGGGACTTTTTCACTCATTTCATAGATGAAAGAAGTGATCTCATAATGAGTGATTTCTGTAAAACATATCAGGAGCAGATAAATAACCAGATCAGAATCTAGAATACCTCCACCTAATTCTCTACCATGTCTCTGTCTGTAAAAACCTGCCATTCTTACTTTTTTCCCAGAAGACCATTACCAAGAAGTAAAAGCAAGAAGTCCAAGGACAATACATTAATTGCATAGGCTGGAGGAAGCTGGATCATTTCAGTGTTACATGATTTGTGGGCTTGGGCAAGTGCACAGTGAATGCCAGCAGCTCATTTGCTTTTGGTGTAAATAAGTACAGATTCAAAAAAAATCAGTGGAACTCAATTCATTTTAATCAGCTCTGGAGGTGACTGTCTTTTAAGCTTTTTTTAACATCTGCAAGCACCTGAATAAATAGTAAGACAGTAAGACTGGAGGAAAGTGGGAAGTAAACAGAGTAAAGAGGATTAACCAGAGTTGTTTGGTAAGTAAGCAGCTGAGATGGGGGAGAGAGGGACCTGCAGTATGTAATCCTATTTCTGCAGCTCACTGGTGTGTCAGTGTCTGTGAGAGGAGTAAGATATTTAAATAAATCCCTGGCTACTTGTATGAAATTAAGATACTGGAGACATCTCTCAAAACTTAAAGGGGAAAGCAAAGCTGAGCATCCTGGTCCCTGTGACAAGTGATGCATCAGCTGTGCAGCCTGGAAGGAGTTGTTTCAGATGGCTTTCCAACTTGTGGAAAATGTATACTTGGTATCTCCAGAACATCCATAGTATCTGATATGACCCATGAGCAGCTCATTGTGCCTAGGGATGTGGCTCCTTGGCTCTGCTGGATTTTTAGTAGGAGGGACACATCCGTTCTCAGATGTACCACAGAGTATGCTGCCAAAGAGCCCTCTTGCTAAGTCAGCAAGGAAAACAGACTGATGATAGCCAAGTTTTTCATGCTACACCTTTTATTCTTTATTCTAGCTTTGTCGAGCCACTATTTTATGTGTCCCATAGCCTGAGAGAAAAGTACCATAAATGCCTACATATGCACTTCCTTAAATAGGCAGAGTTCACCTTCAAATAATAAATGGAAGAAAACATTGTACTGAAATAAAATGACAGGTCATACTTAAACTGTCTTAAAAGTCATTGCTCAGGTGTTTTTAGGGTGTTTTATCATTAGTGTATGATGTATGGTCCCTGTATACTGCAAGGTCTGGTTTCAAAAGAGGGAGCATGGTTCTGAAATTTGGCTTTGTTTAACAAAATGAGGCAGATGCTTACAAGGGGAAAGCACTGAGGAGGCCAAATGGTAATGGGGGCTGTGATGAGGATGTCCCATGGTGCAGGGATTTATGTCCCACTAAGCAGGCCATGACCATGCACCTTTTTCCCAGCCCATTTTGTGCCACTTGCTCCTCCAGAGAGCAAGAACTGTATAGTCCTGTACCTGTGAGACACTGAGGCCAAGCACAGTCTAGTCCAAAATCAACAAAACAGTGCTGTTTAACATAGAGAAAGAAGACAGAACAGTGTCCTAAATATACTTAATTGCTTCAAAGAAGATATTCATGCCACGACTGATGTCAGACAGGTCAAGGTGAATTCAGATTGTTAATCTCTTCTATTCTCCCTGACGCATTAGAAGGGTTTGTACTGAAATGGTACCTTAACTCTCAGCAGATGCCCATAAAGACAGTAATTACACAGGAGACAGAGTGAGATAGCTGATGGAAAAGCTGGGTTTTAAAGTACTGTTTGAGTGGGGAATATCAAAAAGGAAAGAAGAAGAAGGTCTGTGGGGGCAGATCTCTGTCTCTTTGATGCAATTCATCGATGTCAGACCAGTTCACTTCTGCAAAAGGGATCACTAAGAAGTGCCATTCAAAAGGGAATAGGATCTTCATTGGCAGACCTTGGGAATGTTAATGAGGGCAGGTGCATGACTTAAAAATTTTGGAAAAACAAGGAAAAGACGGTTGCATTGTAGCCAGATTCCACCGTCTGAATGTTGATGCTTCACAGCAATAGGATCAATACCTACCACTGAACACTGTCCAGGTATTCTGTCACCTCTAACCAAAGCCCAACATCCTCATGTGTTGCTTAGCCTCTCTGCCTAATCATCTCCCAGCAGTGAACTTACTCCCATCCTTGGAATGAGGCTGCAGATGGTCTACTACAGATAAATACTGTGAGCAACCATCTTCAGGAGATCCCATATTTTAACTATCGAGAAATGAGTTCACAGAATCACAGAATGATTGAGATTGGAATAGATGGCTGAGATTATCTAATCCAAACTTGTACTCTAACAGAGTCAGCTAGAGCAGGTTGCTCATGTCTGTTTTGAATATCTCCACAGATGGAAAATTCTTGTTAGTTTTCTTGTGTTCTTTCAAAGCTATCACTATTTATTAAACTAAATGTAGCACTGCTTGATGACAGCTGAGTGCTAGTGGAAGGAAGATCAGTTTTTCTCCCAAGCAGTGTTGAAGTCTCGATGTTGGTTGTGCAAGAATTTCCAGGGTAGTGTTTATGAGACAAGCTGTTGGACAGCTTTACGACTTGACTCAACCCACTAGAGATGCCAGAGCTCTGCTGTGTTTATTCTGCTGATTTAGTGGTGTCATTGGGGATTTTGGGCAGAGTACTGGTAGTTGGCACTGCCTCATGTTTTTTGAATGCTTCAAGATGAAGGAGAATTGGCCTTATTTTTTTAAGTACAAGAGCAAAAGTATTGCTACTACTTGTTAGGTTCCTTTGACAGATCAAGGGCTGATGTAAGAAGTGGATAAAATAGTCTTTTATTTGGAGAAACAGCTGAGCCAAGCCACATGAGTACTGATGTGCAGGACAGTTGGCTCTGCTGTTTACTCTGCAGGATGTGTCGGTCAGATAAGCAGAAGGATCTGCTCTCCAGTGATGTCAGTCTGGGATTTTTGTAAGTACTACATGTTTTCTTACGTGTCATAGGGCAGGATTTCTCTGTCTCTTCTAAGTTGTACAAGTTGACATTCTGCTAGGGAGAAAGTTTGTGGTCATAAATGGATAAAATGCCCCACTGTTTCTCATAGCTAAGAACACTGGAAGCCTTCAGGAGGCTCTAGTCTTCAGCATAAAACAGGTGTTTCACAGAATACTCTCTTATGGATCATTTTGTACTTGTGCGTGATGTATTGATAAAGATGCCAACAGAAATCTGAAGAGCATTGCCAAATATCCTGTGATCAATTAACTTTTCACTGTGAACAGAAACAATCCTGCCATTTTTTCTGTTTTCTACTGCAGAAGAGGGTATCACATCAAATGGGCAGAAGTCTACCAACAGAGCCAAGTATTGCAGAGTTACTGCCTCAGTGCAACTCTGATAGCCATGGGTGGATTTCACACACTGGTGACAGAATACGATTCTCATGCTGGTCTCATTGTATTGGTTGGAGCATTCCTGATTAACTCCAGCACAATTAGTAGATACAAGTGAATACTAGAGCTTTAAAACATACATGAAGTTTCTATTACATTTTTTTCCTGAAGGCAAAGAAATAAAAATTTTCTGAGACATTCATATGATTTTTATACCAATCATAGTTTTTGCAAGCTGACATGAGGGCACTTGTGCTGACCCTGTTGGTGAAAAGGCATAGCTATGGCTGAGGCATACCCAGCACAGTGTGCACAGACAATACCCAGTGCAGTGCATGGAGCAGCTGAGCACCAGTTGGTCCCTCACCCATTGCACACATCTAAACATGTCTCAGCACTCCTCTCAGCCCTGTGTACATGCCCGTTTCCCCCCTTCCAGTCTGTGCCCTCTCATGTTTTCTACAGACCTTTATTTCCTGCATCACCCCCTCATTGCCTCAGATTTGGCCATGTAGGTCAGGTCCTGCCTGACCTTTTGGCATCCTTCTGGCCAGCAGCCTTGACTTGGTGCCACCTTTGACTGTTCTAAAGTGTGGCTTCTACTGGCTTTCATTTTGATGTCTGGCTCTTACCCGGCCCCCTGTGCGCAAACACCTTGGGGAAAGGCAGAGCTCAACTGCAGGAGCTGCACTTGGAAGCGCTTCCCTCCTGTGCAGGGGGTCCAAGCCAGAGGTAACAAAGCAGCTGGCCACAGTAGTGTTATTTCCCACTGGAATTTATGTGTATCAGCTTCATGCCCTTGTCTAGTTAGTCACAACTTGCTGTGCAAACAAGATCTCAGCTTTACCATGCCCTCTCAGAGAGCAGGCGTTAATAAAAGAAGTGCTTGTCCACTTGAGCTGGTTTTGAGGGGCCCCACAGAAGGGAGGTCACATCACACACATACCCTTTGCTGTACTATTTACTGCCCCGTAGCCTCATTGCCCAGAGAGAAAGTGTGCAGACAGTGTCCCCCTCTGCAGATCTCTGATAGTCCAGGGGTGTACATCAGTTGGTTGCAGCCACCCTCAAGCCCCTTGCAGCTCTGCTGCCACTGCTTGTGTGACTGTACAGTCTGATTTCTGCTACTTCTGTCCTTCCTTCTCTGCACCCCCTGTACTTACTGCTACATATTTATCATGATGAGGGGTTGCTAAGCAGCACACAGATCCCTGCTTGGGAGAGCTTTACTGTGAAGGAGACACATGCAGTAGGTCAGTGTGGCAGAGCTGGGGGTGGGAGAAGATGGCATCTGCTGGGGTGGTCCTGCTCTGCCACACACTTGCCTTGCTCTCGCTCCCTTTTCCCCTTCATCATCAGCACATGGCCACTGCCTACAGTATGGCTGGGCTGGAGAACTATGCTCTTCGTTTGTCCATCTTGGAGAGCTGTTGGCTAATTAGCCATGTCCAAGAGCATCCGTGGAGCAGAGCATCACAGCATGCATTCCCCAGCCTAATGCCAGGTGATGGAGTGAAGCACTAACAGAGGCTTAAAGATGTATGTAAAGAGATGGATGTAAAGAGTCTGATCCTAGTTCCTTGTTCTGGCCTTTGAAAGAGGCCATGGAAAGAGATTCCTGGTGAAGAAATAGTGCTGCCTTTGGTGTCTGCTCTTTGAGGCAGTAGCATGAAACCTTATGAAAGACACTAATAGTTCCAAGCAGCTGGAACTGTAGGTTCTTCCCTTCTGTTGCTCTGAGCTCTGAGAAGCCAGTGTGGAGACTGGCTGAACTCAAATTCTTCCTCAGAAATTGTCCCCAGTTAAAATTGTCTAAAGCCACAGTTGCACAAAAACAAATCTTTGTATAGACATCAGGGTGTGCAGGACTTGCTGGTTGCTCTGTCTCTGCATGGACTTGCTCCATTGCACACCTGGAACACAGGAAGGCTAGGACCACCCTATGCAGTCCATGGACAGTGGGTTTGCATTTATCCTGCAAAGAGCAGGATGTGACTCTGCAGACTCTTCTATTGTGAGTGAAGAAAGCCAGAAGCAGCTGCTTGTAAATCAGTGGCTTCACTCTAGTTGAAGGCAGAGACAGATTGTCTCAAATGCAAAGTGATTTGGATAGCTGCAAAGGTCAGTTCATTTTACAAGTTTTTATTTTCTTCTCAGTTCCTTGCATTTATTTGTGTTGCAGACACTCTTCTCTTAAAGACATTTATGTAGCAGAAAATCTGCAGAGAATTCTTGTTCATCTGCACAGAAATTAATCATACTATTTAAATAATTTTATGAAATAGCAGTAGCCTTGTTCTTTTGAATGGATCAAGTCTTATCATTCAAGTTGTTGCCTGTGTTTACCAGTAATTAAATGGCAAGGTAATTACCTGTGTGAGAAAAATTCTCGGCTCAGAAAATTTTAGAAGGAGACAAGTTAAAAGAGCAAAGCAAAAATGAGGTTTAATGGCCAAGACCGTGCGCACGGGGTGCTTCACCACGGCTAAGTCAC
>JAWWEV010000167.1:48624015-48687657 GCA_035583235.1 Hafferia zeledoni | reverse complement strand
TTCAACTGTTCCATCAACCAAAACCCCTTCCTTTCCCACCTCCCACAACGAACCCCCCCCTCATTATTTTCTCACACCTGTATTTAGAAAAAAATTTGGGCTCAAAATAGCACAGAAGATCAACTTTGTTTTGGGGATGGAAGAATCCATTGCCTAAAATGGCAGTATCTATAGTCACTTCGCTGATGAAAGACATACTGACCTTCAGAGACAGCAAGAGAGCAGTGAAGAGCAGCCCTTGCTCAACTTTTCTCTCAGTCCCTTATTATTCCAACCCCATATTTTCCTAGTACTGATACCCACCCTGACCCAGAGCACAGGCACCAACAGCCATTCGGTTTGCAGATGTGATAGGGGATTCCTGTACTTTTTCCCTCCTCCACTTTCCCCTACAATATGGAAGCTATGTAGTTTTTCTTGTCTCCCTGCTCTCTCCTTCAGTGTTCACAGTTCAAACTAGTATTCTGAGATTAAAAGAATATTGGGTTTGGGGCTTTTTGCATCTCTAGCCTAAATTTACCTATGGCTTCTTCCCATTTCTTCCTTTTAAAAGCCCTTCTCCTTCTCTGGTGTTCCCTGAAACGAGTTCCATCCACTCTTCATTAGACTGGATTGTTCCAGCTTGTTTATTGTCTTGTATAAGAAGTTAGGACAGAAATTTGAGCTGGCTACTCTCTTTAAATTGTAGACTTCTCCCAGCAGATCGTGGCTAATGCAATAGAGTTACATATAATCTCATTTATCTGGGTGAGACATACATATTGCCAATCCCAGGCTGTTTCTGGATTGCTTGGCAGAGCGTGGTGCACCATGAACTCAGCTCCATGAGGGTACCTTAGGTGCCTCTACTGCTCTGCAACACGACAGGCCTTTGAGGAACAGCAGCGTGCCCAATGCATCCTCCACATTGCACTGCCCAAATGTCATGGCCATGGCTGTGGCCATCCTCCAGATATGCTTTGACTTTATTCATAGTAAAGTGCCTTTATTTCATACATTTAAGGTCTTTTTTCCCCCTTCTTTTGTTTGTTGGTTGTTTTTTTTCGGTTGGGCATTTTTTTGGTTTTGTTTTTGTTTTTTTTCGTTTGCCTGGGGTTTTTATTTCATGTAGTGTTTTTTTGCCAAGCTAGAAAGCTGGCAACATGAGCTCACTTTTTTACATTAGTCTCATTCATTTTTTCTCTTTTGTCATCAAAACATATCAACAGTGTATTGCACACTGAGAACACTTGACAGATAATGTTAGCTGTAACAACTGTCCAATCAATAAAACCTTTTAAAGATCATTAGGGGGAATGTAAAGAATGGATTGTAACGTGAGGGGTCACTGAAAGTACTTTTATCAATTATGTCAGTTAATTGCCCAGTATCCTAATAATAAAGCTACTTCTCTTCCTTAAGATTGGTTTTATGTAGGAGCATAATTCTGAAGTTCGCTTAATTGAAGACTTACTAGGAAATGGGTTTGCATCACCTTAGTCTCCCAGGGACAGATCTTCATCTGTAACACCAGAACAAATCCTCCTCAAGTCCAACAAAGTCTGTGGGTTTACTGTGACTTTGCAGTCTGAAAATAAATGAAGACTAAACTCCACTTCTTGAATTTCATGTGCGGCTCAGCAATCTACTGCAATTACTTGCAATCTGAACAGGCCAAATCCTCCCTTCAGATATACCCAGAGCAGCTTTAGCAGGCTGTGATAGATGCAGTTCTGCAGAAAGAGATCTGCCTGCCACACTTTGCAGCCTGAGTGCACCAGCTTGGGGAACATCTAAGTGCTGATGAATGGTTGCAGAGCAGTTACGTATGGATTTTTTTTCCCACGGAAGAAGCACTCAGCAAAGACTAGATCTTCAATCTATGCATAGAGAGGGGGGTTTGAGTGTGAGCCATCCCAAAACGGAAATCACCCACATACCTGCAGGGCTTGCTTAAATATACTCCAGGACCTGGTCAGCTAAAAATGCCTGTGAGGGAGAGCCAAATTAGCTGTATGTTGCACGCTTGAAAATGCTCATGTGAACAGCCAGAAACAGAATCTCTCCTTGGGAGATTGTATCTTGGGGTTAGATCAAAGCCTATTGCTACAACATGACTTCAGAGCTGTGAAAGAGACTTTCCCCTTTTGTATACTGGTCCTAGCATGGTGCAGGGCACTTGCACAGATCTTGCCCCCTTCTCCACACGGGAGACAAACCGAAAGGTCTGAAGGTGGGTGTTAAAAATTTGTATGCTTACTTGCTCTTGTAAATATTATTTATCATCTCATCACTAGTTTTATTTGGCCGAGACTGACATACTCAAAGGTCTCTAGGGAAAGAATGGCCTTTTCTGATTCACAAAATACTTTTTATTTATTTTCATAAGAAGAAAAGGGGCAAGGCAGCTTGAGGAAGGAGACCTCCATCTAATGTCCAGAACTGAGAATAATCCAATATGCATAGTCCTTCCAAATGCCACAGGTAATATCATTCAAATTACCTATAAAACTCTCTAGTTTGGAAGAGTAAGTAAAAAGGACCACATATTGGAGTAATAAGTAATAAACAAGACAGTTTTTCTTTTAGATGCTGGACTATCTAACTTACCAGAGTGGAGATGGAAATACGGGGAATGTGAAAGCCTTGGGAGACTGAGGGTGTTGTACACTGGTCCACGACAAACACTGAGCAGCAGTGAATGTGTTGCTGAGACTTGTCCAGATGGAGCTGCGTTTTATTATAACTGTAAAACATTTGCTTTGTATGTGGGAGGTAGTTGAGCCAGTAATCTTTTTCTATGAGTAATGAATAGTATACTGCCTTTTTTCTGAGTAGAGAGATGGTCCACATACGGCCATTAACTAATTTAATAGAGCAAAACCAAGGTTTCAGAGAACTTTCATAATTAGTGTTTCTTCTTTGATTTTTATCTTTACATTGTCAAATAAAATGTATCTGGACTGATATTTTCTTGCCCCTCTGAGAAGGTCAAAGGGAGAAGTTAGAATGTGACTTCCCATGGCTCTGAAAACTCTCACCAGGGAAGTGTCGTCCTTCAACATGAGCCCCATATGTCTGAGCCATAGCACCAGGCTGGCCAGCAAGGCTCATTGTGGGCAGCCACACACGAATTTGATGGCTGTGTCCCTGAAAGCAACTGTTGTCAGTGCACTGAGCATCTCTATCAGGAGTCCTGTTCACAACCAGTCTTAAAAGCAAGTTCACTTCTCCCACCAGTTTCTATTGTGGGAAATGATTTTCCTCTGATGACTGATGGCCAGCATGAAGCAAATGGCTGTTTGATGAACACCCCCAGTACTGAGATGTGAACATCCTCCATTCATGTTCTTTATATTCTTATAAACATTCAGATTATGCAGATTGATGGTCTAGTAATTGAATAACATTACAAAATTTATTCTTCTATTCCTGCCCTGTATCTGCTAAATAAGGATGTTTTTGAAGTGCAACTATAGCCCACACATCATCTTGTCTGGGCTTCCAGCAGTGAAGTCTAGCTGAGAGCTCTAAACATAGCTGCCACAAGTACTGCTAGATTCCTAGTCCAGGAGATGAAGCTGAGTGAAAACAGACTTAACAGACATTTACCCTGTTTCTTGAACAACTTTTTGTAACCCAGGAAGATGCTACTGCAGTTTGATCTCTACTGGTATATACATAGCTTGGATATTTCTGCTGTGCGCTGGGGACACATAGGATAGGTCAATCCTATGAAGCAAATGGGTGTGCTGTATGAGACCCAATTTTACTGAAAATTGTTACTTTTTATGTGTTGATAGCTAATGAAATACTCATTAGTATTGAGAAGAGCTTTGAAATTGTTGCATGGATAAGCAAAACACCTCAGCTCTCTGCTTTGCCTCCTCCCTTCAGCCACTGTTGCTGGTGGGACAGCTCCCCGGCTGCGTATCTTTGCACAGCCCTGTGCTGTGATGTGCACAAGTGGGGCTGCCCAGAGACTTTGGTAGCAGCTTTGTTCAGGGTAGGAGCTTTCTCAAGGTGACACAAGTGTGAGAGGATAGACAAGTTCTTTACGTGCTACTAAAAGCACCTGCCTGAGAAGAGCTGAAAACACAAAAGGATTTTGGGCATGGGTACCTTGTGCACAGGTACAGTTGTGCAAAGACAGTACAGAGATGCCTCGTAACTTTCACCACGGGTCTCCATTGTTTTCACCATTGGTCTGTCGGTTGATAATGAGGCCCAGATAATGCAATCTTTCAGATATATATAGACAGAGATGTATTTTTGCAGGTGGCTTTTGCAATTTGCAATTTTGTACTACTGCTCAAGGAAGAGTCACTTTGGTCTTCTGAGCATTGGGCATCTCCCTCAACAGCATACACTGAAAATACCAGTCTTTCTTCTTCTAACTACATTTGAAAAGAAGAATGATGCCCTATTCCCATTTTGTAAGAATAGGATATGTGTTTTCTAAGAGAATAACCCAGGGCATCAAATCCCAAGTAGAGACAGGTGTCTCCTGGCAGTGCTGAGTCAGGTGTGGCAATCCCAGAAGGATGTGAATTTGAGATCCTGTCGTCTCTCTGCTGCCAGCCCAAGGTCACCCCCTCCTAGCTTGCCTGGGTTTCCCCAGGGCCCAGCTTTCCCAGATGCTGGCCATGATGCACTGGCACTCAACAGAGACATTGCTATGGAGACAGGTCCTAGCAAACAGATTTGCAACACTCAGGCTTGTCTTATGAAATCAGGTTTTATTCTTAACTCTCATCCCTTTCAAGCATGAAGCACCTGAAAGTGTATGAGATATGGATTGCACTGTGACTTTTAAACTCTCTTGCAGTTTACTGTTCTGGACAAAACTTCTATTTTCATTTATATGTGGTCTTATTCTCCTCCAAGCTTTGATAAGACTGTAATGAGGCATAATAAAGTCCTGATTAAATTATAGTTTGCTCTTCTTTTCCTTGATTTTGACAGCATAGTCATATGTAAAGATTTCTTAAGCGTCTACAAGTGGGACATGAGGTGAAGCCCTCTCCTAGTACTCTACCACACAGCTGCCTTACAGTTAATAGGTCTCCACCAAATTTACACCAGTAGCCAAAGCTTGCAAGGAGGGTTTTGTCAAATATACCAAGTTTTGTGGCTAGCCATGATAAAGGGCCAAAAACTGTGTTTTCTCTAGGAAATTTTCTGAACACAGAACATACAAATTATGTTTGAATGTGCATCATTACATTGACCTTTACACAGGACTCTGCAGAGAATTGGTACAAGCCAACATGACAAGCCAGTATGAAATTCCTTGATAAAGTTTATAATGTGATCAGAACCTCATCTGAAATTTAAGCTTGATCTATGAAATAGACTTTTAAATGGATGTTTGATGCTTTCTTGATTCTAGGACTCATACAAGTTAATGCATGCGTGGTGGAGAGGTCATTATGGACTCTGAGACATCATTTAAGGCGTGTACTAAGCTGTACAGAATTGCATGGCCCTTTCATTCACAGATGTTTGGCATGAAGAGCACGCCAATTTGTTCGCTAAGCATCTAAGCACAATGTTTAGCAAATCATATTGTAAAACAGTGCAAACCACTTATTAGCAAACAGCCTGTTTCGTCTGCCACCAAGTGAGTATGTCACAGATATGAATAGTTCCCTACTCATTCCCTTACTAATCTGAAACATCCCTTTGACCCATGAAGAGTAACCCTAGAATGGAAATGCATAAATGCATGGCCATAGCTTGTTATCTGAAAGGGGGCTTGGAGTATTACCCATCAGAAGATCATGCATAGTCTAGCTTATCAGGCAGAAAACAGAATAAAAGAGTTCCCCTGGGTGATGAGAGGAAAGCTTGCATGCTTGGACCTCAACAGTCAATGAGATTTGGAATAAAAAAGAGCTAGGACACGTAGAGCTAGAATCACAGAATTTGCTAAGTTGGAATCACAGAATCACAGAATATGCTAAATTGGAAGTGACCCACAAGGGTCATCAAGTCCAACCCTTAGGCTTGCACAGGACCATCTCCAAGAGTCACACCATGTGCCCAAAAGTATTGTCCAAACACTTTTTGAACTCTGTCAGGCTTGGTGCTGTGACCACTTCCTTGGAGAGCCTGTTCCAGTGCCCAGCCACCTCCAGGAGAAGAACCTGTTTCTAATATCCAACCTAAACCTCCCTTGACACAAATTCAGGCCATTCACTGGTCACCCCAGAGAAGGGATCTGTCCTTGCCCCTCCTCTTCCCCTCATGAGGTCTCCCCTCAGTCTCCTCTTCTCCAGGCTGAACAGACCAAATGACAGGTGCTCCTCATACAGCTTCCCATCAAGCCCTTCACCTTCATCATTGCCCTCCTTTGGATGCTTTCTAAGAGCTTGATATCTTTCGGTGCCCAAAACTGCCCACAACATTCAAGGTGAGGCAGAGCAGAGCAGGACAATCCCCTCTCTCAACTGGCTGGCAATGCTGTGCCTGATGCCTCCAGGACATGGTTGGCCGTCCTGGCTGCCAGGGCACTGCTGACTCAGATTCAACTTGCCATCCACCAGGACCCCGAGGTCTCTTTTTGCAGCGCTGCTGTCCAGCATCTCATTCCCCAGTCTGTCTGTACAGTCAGGGTTGCCCCATCCCATGTGCAGAATCAGGCACTTCCCATTGTTGAACCTCATCTGGTTGGTGATTGCCCAGTCCTCTGTTTTGTCAAGGTCTCTATTAAAGACCTCCCTGCCTTCGAGGGAGTCAGCAACTCCTCCCAGTTTTGTGTCATCTACAAACTTGCCCAGTATCCCAGTCCTGCATCTAAGTCATTTATGAAGGTGTTGAAGAGCACAGGGCCTAAGATGGAGCCTTGTGGAACCCCACTAGTGATAGGTCTCCAGTCTGATGTCACTCCATTCACTATTACCCTTTGTGCTAGACCTGTGAGCCAATTGCTCACCCATCACATGATGTGTTTATCCAACTGTGTGCTGGACATTTTGTCTTGAAGGATCCTGTGAGAGACAAAGTTTTACTGAAATCCAAAAACTTTACATCAAAAGGCTTCCCTTGATCAGCTAGATGGGTTACCTTGTCACAGAAGGAAATCAGGTTTGATAATAGGACTTTCCTCTTATGAAGCCATGCTGGCTGCACCAGTGACTGTGTTATCTTTCAAGTGTTTTTCAATACCTTCCAGAATAATCTTCTCCATAACTTTGCAAGGCATTGAAGTGAGACTGACAGGCCTGTAGTTTCCAGGGTCCTCCTTACCAACTTCTTGAAATCTGGGACAACATTTGCCATTTCCTCAAACTGTGTTAAAGCTTCAGCTCAAGCCCATTTTGAGAAGGGATGTTGTGGGGAATCATTTGCAGGATGTAGCATGGTCTGTTACAGGACTTATGCTCAGGTCTCCCTTTTCAGAGTAAGTATAAAATCCTAAAGAAATGATTTTGCTCTGTGATGTGCAGATGCTTGTTAGTTTTCTGCATTTGTTTGGCATTTCCTGAATTGTCTCACAATTAGCATTGGTGGTTGTCAGCTGTGTTACCAAGTGGTATGAGTGGCCACCAAACCAAACAAAAAGGGTGGCTGGTGCTGGGGTCTGGTAGGTCACAGCAGGCGCCATGTTTCAGTCCCTAACTCAGACACCTGGAACATGGACATCTGTGTCTAGGCTAGCAAACTAGCCTGCCTTGGGCACAAAGCATCTGCCTTATTTTGGGTATCCACTTTAAGCTGTTTTAAACCATGTTTTATAAGTACTTGTTTTTCTCCATTGGCTTTGAAGATTATCTGCACTGGTCAGATGAGTCTACTAGTGACCAAACGCTGTGGGTTTATGGTTATTATGGTGAGTTGGGTCCTCGGTGGCCACGACAGGTCATCATTCTAATTTGAATGATGTGACACTTGGAGGAGAAAGGCAAGGACTGCCACAAGACAGAGCCCAACCCAGCATCCCTGCCTCTGTTTCACAGATGAAGGTGGTGGAGGAGGACACTCCTTCCAGCAGCCTTCGTCTCATGCCACAGGTACACATGTATCTATTAACACACTAACATGGGGACACCAATAGCACATCATGAGACCTTAGGATCAGACCTTTCACCTTCCAGGTGGATGATGATGTTTGACAAAATTTAACTACTGCTTTGGCCTGGGTTCAAAAAGGGAAAAATAGACAGGAAAATTATGTACCTTACATGTCCTTGCTTTCAATTTGTATTGACAAAGACAATGTTTATCTCTGTTCTTTCTTTTCTCCCCACCCTGCCTATACATCACCAAACTTGGGATCACCCAAGGAAACCAATGAGAAAAGAAGAGAACGGAACCAGTCGGTCCGAATATGCAATGACCTCCTCCCAGAACAACAAAACAGTTGATAACAATGCGGTCGTATAATCCCTGAAAGCCCTCCAAGGCACAGGAGGTGGTAAACTTTCAAAGCACACGCATGGAGAATGCAAGGTGGGTGAAATAAGGCAGCGAAGGAAGCTGTGTGGCCGAGGACTTCATTTCAGAAACAGCGCACGCATCAGTGATCCAGAAGAGAAAAGCAGGCTGCTCTCCAGGCTTGCTGCTTCTCCAAGGGAGGATAAACTTACCCACCTGGGCTGCCCGGAGAAAAGGCCTCACAACGGCATAAGCATTGCATGCTGCACCTCATGAAAGTGATGTTGCGATGCCTCCTGCTTCTTCTTCCTCTCTTCCCCCTACTTTTAGGTTTATATTGAGTGTCTGCAAAAACCTGCTGAGGTAGGATCTTTTGAGGAGAGGGTGATCTGCCAGAGGAGTGGCAGCTTATCATAAATGGGTCAGAGGGAGATGTCTCCCTCTAAATGGGAGGACACCTCCCTCTGAATGGTGAGAGGTGTCACCTATGTGCTTCTCCAGACTGTGCAGTTTTGTACGCTAAAACTTCATTCTTATCATTCTTATTATTTCATTATTTAAAAGGGAACAAAGGTTTCTGTTAAGCCATCGAGCAAAATTGGCATGAACTTGTCACTTATCCCAGGAAACTTATCTGCGGTCTGGTGACTATGCAATTTCCATGGCTAAAGACTTTTCAGGCAGAAGAAATCAAAATGTAAAATTTGAGCAATTATCGTTGCTATTGAAAGAGAGATGTTATTAAGAGGTGCTTTGAACGTTATTATTTCATAATCAGCTCCCTTTCTTTGCATCACACTTTTATTTTATCTTTAAAAATGTTCTTCCTTTACAAAATTCTACACATTTCTCTGTGTTTGCATCACATTAATTCCCCAGGGAAACTTCTGCAGGAAAGATACTGTTTACATCTTGGTGTAAGTATTTGGGTGGGATTGTGTTGAAAGGACTAGCAGCCCTTTGAAGTCCGCTTCAATGATTGGTTAGTGTTGTTTCCTGAAAGTGGTGAGTCTCCTGAACTGACCTACTGAGGACATTGCAAGTCTGTCTTGGAGGACCACTTTTGAGGGTCCAGTAAGCTGGTTGTGCCCACATTAATTCAGTCTCTGCCTCTCCCGAGCCGAGACTGCCAATCATGCCAAATTCAGCACAACAGCTTAGTATACTTCCCGTGAGGGGGATTGCAGACTGTTTAAAGCAAGGCTGAATCTACCGAAATTCATTTCATGTAGGAACTCAGGTCAGACTCAGTAAGTAACCCTTAGGAAAAAGGTGATAAGACTGGTCAAAATGCTGGTCTTTCCCCAGCTCTTGAAAACTTTTAATGTCACACCTCCACATGTATGTCTCCATTTACCTCTGTGCTGAAAGTAGTGATGCAGTCAAAGACAAATTTACACCCTGGTTTCTTGTCTGGATGTAAAGCTTCAACTCCCAGGCACCAGCCCAGCCTCTGGGAAGAGGCTGTGCCCCAGCTGTTGTGTCCCTCAGTACTGCAGCACACCAGTACCTTCAGTTTTCTATAAGGATGTGCCTGAACTGCAGAAATCAGACCTTGATTTTGAATGCATTCCTGCCTGTGGTTGGTCTATTGCCGGGATGTAGAATTTGGCCTGATGGTAAAGGAAGATGATGTTCTGCAGACCTTCCCCAAAAAAGCTCTGGGATGTTCAAATCAGCAGTCTCAGCTCAGGCCCATCTGTAGTTTTCTATTACCTATTGAACTATAGGGAGTATGTAAATATAGGTATCTTTTCAATGATAAAATTAAATGCTGCTATATACTGCTCTTGAGAAATTTACGGAGTTGTTCATTTAGCTTTTTAGTCTGTCACCATCACTATGTACAGGTCTAACTACATAAAATTATTTTTTAGAGCTATACTTTCTTGGGAAGTGAATGCAATTACAAAAGTGAAAGGGAATAAGTAGCCCTTTGTCCAGGAGTATGATCATTCCCAGCCACATTCATGTTGTGTGTTTGCACAAGACACAGTTATATGTTCTTAGATCCAAAGTGGGATTAAAACGACAGAATTTACACTTTGAGTCTAGTATCCCAAATGTTAATTGCCTAAAGCACTTAGCTCCTAAATACTATAATAATAATATTACAAGTATATTTCTAGAATATTTTTTAAGCTATAACATTTATTTTGGTGTAGTTACCTATGTTTGCCTTTCTTTTCTTTACTCCACTTGTTTCAGCCTAAATGTGGAAATGTGGCTTAGTTTGAGATTGGTTGCATGTTTATCTGAGAGTATAAAGTATGAATGCAGATAAGTTTAGCATGATACAGGCTCAGGATTAGCACTTTCTTCTAAAGGTTGTTAATTTTATTTGTTTCCTATTCAGCTTTAAAGGCATGTTCTGTAAGGTCAAATTCACAAAAGGAAGTTGTAGCTCACTAAGTTCATCAAAATATGTCTGTTTTTGCAAGAAAGTCGAAAGAGATGGTCACCAAACACTGTCTGATTTTCAGTCATGCAAGTGGTAAAATGTCCTCACTAGAAAAGACCCTGGTGTGTTACACAACCCACAAGCAAACCACCCCAGGCTTCCTGAAGACTCCGCAGAACATAAACACTGAAAACTTCATGGAGAGTGGGGATGCAGGGCATTGCGAGAGGCAGCACATGCAGACTAGGATCTGCTTTCGATTCTGCCACTGACCAATCTGCTGTTTACTAGCAAGTAAGATTGCCTCTCTGTGCCTCAATTTACCCATTTGTATAATCAAGATAAAAGTACATACCAGCTCTGTGGCAGTATTTTGAGAGATATAGATGTAGCTTATTCGCATAGGCAGATATACACTATCATATGCAACATGGTGATAAATGTATTTGGGCACATAATCACCACAACAGTTCTTGAACAGACATTCCCTGTGTGCTTTTATAATGCATTGGCCACAGAAGAGCAGCAGCAGAGCGCTGCTCCTCTGCTTGCCCAGAGCCTTTGCGCTGAGCCCTCACACCGTGGCATGGCAGGGAGAGGTCGGAAGTCTTGCAGGGGGTAGTTTTGCCTTTAGATTCCTGTCTCAGTATGGCTGACTACACTGCACCAAAATTTAAAGTGATCTTCAGAAATGTGCTTAGAAAAGTATCCTGGAAGTAGATGTAAGTCTTCAGAAAAGAAAGGCTAGAAAGGCAGTGTCACTGAGAAGGGGATACTGAAGCTCGATGATGTAGTTTGAGGTTGTGTTTAACACTCTACAGACTACTTGCAAAGCTTTTGTAAGAGAGGCTTCTCTGCTTTCTTGTTGTACTATAATTAAATACAAAAGGAAAGGGAATAGGCCTGATGGGTAAGCACTTCACTAAGCAATGATCCTGGATCTGGGGAACTGGCAATCCAAAATGCAGCTTTACAAGCATTTTGAGTTCCTTTCTAGCCACCAAAATGTCAGAGGCAAAAAGGTCCTGCATAGCTCCATTCACAAAGTAGCCAGATCCCCAGAAGATGCGAAGGTGACTTGTTTCTTGACAGAAGTTACCTGCTCTGCTCTGACTGCCGCGAGACACTCACCAAACTGCTGCACTCAGTCTGAGGGAGAGCAGCCACTCAAAATCTTTTCTCAAGGATCACCACTAGCAGAGAATGCACTTAAGGGTCTAAGCTGAAAAGTGTTGAGTTGCCTTGTTCCTCAGCAGCACCAGGAAGGTGGAGCTGCCACCCTTCCTGTCTCACACTCAGCACGGCAGTGTGCACAGGAAACCGTCTCTGCCTTGGACAGATGCTGCAAAAACAGACATGGAAGGAAAGGGGAAAGTTCTACTAAGTATAAGATATAAATATATTGATATATATCTATACAGAGACCTAATTATCCAATCTTGCATGCCATATGGTCACAGCATGTGAAGAAAATGGGGGCATCCTGCTCCAGTCAGATCATGACCATAGATGCTGCCAAGCAATGGAGAATCAGGCCTGTGGTAGATATATATTTACAATACTCCCTGTACCTGTACAAACAAAAATATATTATTTTAAACTGCAACATAGTGTGTTTAAAACAATGCATGAATGTAAATATTCTAAGATCTGCCTTCTTGACTGTGTACCACATGTACAGATGAAAACAAATATTGTTTATAGAAAATCTGTATCAGTGGTTAAATGACTAAAGAGAAAAAAATATCAGAATTAATGTTGTCATGTTTCTCAAACAAGCCATTAATGTATATTTAGTATTTAAGGATATTGCTCAATAATATGTTCTGTACCAAAAACTGTGTTGCATATACAGATTGTGCAGTACCCTATTTTAAAAAGGCACCATAATTAATTTTTATTTTAAATAAAAATGTACTTGTAAAAAGTTTCCTGTGTCCTGTCAGTTATGTAGCTGAGAGCAGTCTACACATTGAAGGGAGCAATGACTGCAGTGCCTCTTCAGGCACTCTCTTATTGCCCAAATTTACCCTGCTCGCTTGAACACTTTCCACTGTGGTTTTGGAGGAGTTTGTGGCTGCTGCTTATGGATGTGTCTGGTCAGGTTCTGGTTCTATCTCACCTAGCCATGCAGTTTTAGCCCCAGATATGTGTACTGCTGACGCTGCATCAACAAAGGAATTATGCATTCCTGCAGCCCCCAAAGATCATGAAACCCTTCCTCTTTATGCCGAGGGGCTGAAAGTTCCCCTAACAACATAGTCTAGTTTTGGAGCAATTGCTTTATCTTTCACTTAATACTACATACCTTTATTTACCTTGGTGCAAGGGATAATGTGCACCATTTTATATTCTAACTCTCTGAGTGAGGTTTACCCTCCCTTTTCCATGCAAGAACAAAACCAAGTTACAGACCAATCCTTCAGCAGATCAACACTGACACAGAGTAACTAAATCTGGCTTCTTTTGCTGGTATTCACCCCTCCCAGTTCTCTACCTTTACCAGTCAGGGATGAAGAGCCTGTGTGAGGTTCTCTGATGCCAAGGGGCTGCCACAACATGAACACCTCCTTCCAGTGGGATCTTTCTTCCCCAGCCACAGAAGGAGACTGAAGTCATTCCCCAGGTACCTGGCTGAGGTCAGTTGAACACCAGCCATGGGATGGGATGATTTTATTTTAAATGGGGAGGCATATTGGTTGTCTTTAGTTCCAAGACAGTATTCCCGAAAAGTTTTTGCTGGTCCCTTAGGAATTATTTCATATCCCAGTTTGAAAAAAACATAAATGGGACAGAGCACCACTAATCTAACATGGCAGGAGCATGAAGGGTCTGGAGCACAAGTCTTACGAGGATCAGCTGAGGGAGCTGGGGGTTTTAGTTTAGAGAAAGAGAGGCTCAGGAGAAACCTTATCTCTCTCTACATCTACATGGAAGGAGGTTCTAACAAAGGGTCAGTTTCCTCTTCCAAATAACAAATGATAGGACAAAATGAGATGACCTCAAGCTGCACCAGGAGAGTTTTAGATTGGATATTAGGAAAAATTTCTTCACTGAAAGGATTGCCAAGCATTGGAAGAGGCTGCCCAGAGAAGTGGTGGAGTCACCAATCTGTTTAAAAGACACGTAGATGGTCACTTAGGAACATGGTTTAGTGGTGAACAAGGTGGCGCTGAGTTAGTGGTTGGACTTGATGATCCTAGATGTCTTTCCCAACCTAAACAATTCTATGATTATATAACGAAAAGTGATTGGGTGGCAGTTTAATGAATTACAACAATACCTATTCTGTCATAGACTATGATATCCAGCAGACAGAAATACCAAACATGTTCTGCAGAAGAAACCTTCCACATTAAAATCTCCCTGTGACCACTGAGAAAGAATATGCCCCTGGAAGGCATTGACCCCTGCATCAGGTATCAGAGCTGTTGGATAAACATTCCCACCTCCAGTTTGCAGTAGAGGAAGAAGGATGTCACTTTAAAGAGGAGATTACCACAATCAGGAAGACACCATGGGATAATTCAGCAGAAAAAAGTAGGGTACACCCTGCTGAAATTCTGGTGAGGTCCCTTGAGTCCTACTTACAATAAAAATATCAGTCCAGAAATCACCACTGTTTGGCTGAGTCCTTGCCATGCTTTAGTTATGGTAAGATGGTCACGGCAAGCAACAGGAGCTTTGGGTGTAGATCTGATTAGACTAGAGCACAGTAAAAGAGCTCCAAACCTAAAACCAGGGTAATGTCTTGAGCAAAGCTGAAAACATTGTTAAATTATGTGAGATGCAGCACCTTGCCATGCTGAAAAGCCTGGTGTTGCCTGGTATGCTTTTCCTCCACTGTCCCATCACTAAGAACCTGTGTTATAAAACCCAGAGAGAATTTAGATTTCTGGGTTTTAATAATATTTGGAAAGGGAGCAAGAAATTTGTAATGAGAGGGATGTGATATATTCTGTGATTATGGTAATATAAAGTCATGAAATGCTTTTCACTGGTTTCATCGAGGCACATGCATTGCCAAGGCCTACAGAATTTTAAAAGATTTCCCATACAATTAGTTACAAATTAGAGCTTTCTCCATTTCTGAAAGATGCTCTTATTTGGGCATTTTTGATTCATGCAGTTGTAGTCTTTGCCCATAAAGCAATCAAATGTTTAAAAAAAAAATCAACAATGGATGTTACAGTATATATTAGTATTCAGTTACTAAAGTGTTAACATTCTTAAAACTTGTTCCTTTTGTGTCAAAAATATGAAAAAATCATAGCTGATCTTCCATTAATTAAGATTTTATCTAAGCCATTTCCTTAAGGTTCTTTTGTAACTATTATGTCTTCAAGCAGAAGACATACAAAAACAGTTGTCTAATTGCAAGCTAACAGAGATGTCCTTGAAAGTGGCCTGAAACTATTTTTTTTCCAGTGTTCAGGAAAAAATACTGATACCAAGATGCCTGACACATTCTGAACTTGTTTTACCTTTGGTTTTAGTTAAAACAAAAACATGCATTGCAACATTTAAACATTTGTCCTGCTGCCCCTGTCTTGCACCATGGCACAGTTTGGTGTATCCATGGGGATTCTCCTGATTAGACTGAGCGTGACACCAGCACAGCCTGTCTGGGTGTGAACATCCATGCAGTGCTGTGAGCACTGGCACGGGCTCTTTACCTGGGTAGCTAACATATGGCACATGGGATGTCCTGGCAGCTATGGAGGGAGGCACCAATCTCTGGATGAAGTGTGCAGCTCCTGGAGGGGAAGAGGAGGAATGGTGCAGCTTCTGGGAACAGTATGGAGCACCAGTACCCACTTTGGCCCTCGGTACAGTCACTGAACAAGTTAAGGTGCAGCAGCAAAACAATTGAGGCTGGAGGTAGGTAGTCAACCCCCCTGTATCATTTATTATTAAATGCCATAAGAAATGTTATACCCATGAAAGAGGCATTACTGCACTGTCTAGAGTTTATGATCAGCCTCCAGTGCTGCTGGGGAGGGGGCAGGACAGGGCAGATGTGATGCATGGAGACTCAGCTCTGTCTCCCTTAACAACTTACAAAAGAAAATCCTACAGGTTTAAATTTCTCCCTTGTTGTATAAATGGCAAGGCTTTAAGAAGCTGATTTTATCGTGGGTGCTGGCTAGATACATAAAATCTTTTTTACGTGGTTGGTTTCCTTAATCTGTGGGCTCCCATTAAAAAAAAAAAAAAAAAGAGTTAAATGGTATTTATATAGATCTGCCTGAAAGTATTTTATGTGATATATCACTGCGGCTGAAAGAGAAAGGAAGTTTCTTTGTAAATAGCAGCTGGCTGTTTTCCTTTCCTGTGCATTGATATAAATTTCATGAATTCAATTTTGTGCAGCACAAAAAGAACTTGGAGCCGGAACGTGAATAAATTTCCCTTTACGTTCAGCATCACTTCCCCCTGCACATGCAAACAGAAATGCTTTCAGTATTTAAGTTTCATTTAACACGGGCACAGTCGGAAGCAGATAAGAAAATATAAAGAAAAGCGGCAGTACAGCAGACATATCCCAGTGAACGAGCCTGTGAGCCAGAGACAGCCTCCTCTATTTTGATTTGTAATTTGAGGATAATTCAATTAGACATTTCAAGCAATTTAAACATTCATGCATTGTCCAGCACCAAAGCATGAACTGTTCAGCAGCAAACAAGACCTGACAGCCTTAGCAGGGCGAGTGAAAATCCCAATGTTTAAAAGGAAAAGCCCTCGTCTAATTGATGCCTACTGGAAAATCTAAAAAAAAAAAAAAAAAAAAAGAGCGGGAGTGTGCGAGGGGTACTAGGAGGGTGAAAGAAGTACAAGGGGCAGAGTGAAGGGTATATCCTGGCTTTGGGCTTCACACCTCATTTGCAGCCATTTGCTTAATAGAATATTTCAGACTGTGTGTTCCTTTTAAGGAGGGATTAAGACACAAGTGCACCTGATCACCCATCTGCTCACCTCTCCAGCGGTAGCAGAAAGGCAGGCAGCCATTCAGAGCAAAATGGGAGATTTTCATAAGCAGCTGCTTATGAAAGCCAGGTCCCTGCTGCCTGCACTCAGCCACACTGAGGTATCTGAAGGCATTGCCCCATCCCAAGGTCCTGGCACTGTACCCAGGCAGCAGGAGAAGATCCTATCTGGACCCATGGCCACTCAGAGGTGTCAGGAAGAAGTTGGAGAGCAGGAGAGCTTACTTTATGCACAGTAAAGACTTGCACGGCCCCTTGCCCAGTATCACGAGCCTGGCACCCACTGTCCTGCTCGCCCCGGCTGCCCTGGCCACCAGCAACCAAATCCCTGCAGGGTAACCCTGGGATGCATGGCTCTGTGCCCACAAATGGATGCAGTGGCTGCTTCGGTGATAGCTTCGTGCTATTAAAACAATGGGCGTAATAATAATGCAAGAATTACAGGGAGAATTTCAAATAAGGATGTTTCAGAGCCTTGTTTGCTTTAAACATGTTGCCCCTTGTTATCCTCTGGATCCAGGGGAAGAAATGCTATTTATCTTGTCCCCAGCAAGTTGCCCTGGAAGCAGAAGGTCACCCTAACCTACAGACTGGCTGGCTGGCTGGCAGACAGGATTGCTTTGATAGACTCAGACTGGGATTGCTCAAGGTCATTCCTTTGGTAACAACTTTTAGAGGCAGGTGATGAAAGCATTATGAATCATCAAGTAAAACTTTTCTGGCAGGCTATGTGCCTCTGGTGTCCCTTCAATGGCCTCTCAGAAAATCTCTGGAGCAGAAAACTCACCTGTAAAATTTTCTAGGAATGTATCACACCTACTTTGTGCAGGACCGAGATTGGACGGTAAAACTCCAGAAAGGGCATACAGTACACGTGGGTGCCAGATACACTGGTAATTTTCCTTGGGCCATTCTGTTTGAAGACCCATTGTTTAGTGTGCCTATAGTCTATCCAAGTGTGAAGTTTGTGCTGAAATTTTCCATGTTGACTGACTGCTGCAAGCTGACCTTTGCATTTGTCCTGAAACTGCAGAAGAACAGTTCTGTTTCTTCCAAGAATGATATTTGGGGAAAAAATATTAAACCTTACAGTAACTTCTGACAGTTTTATTGAGAATCTCTAATTCCTTGGCTCTCTGGAGATGGGATTACAAACCTCTGGAAACTCATGGTTTCCCTTCTTTATAGGCCATTTATACCAGACATGTAAGTCCACTTAAAAGCCTCTCTGTAGTGAGGGTGCTCCATCTCTAACATTCCTACTAAAATTAAGGCACTGAAGTTCAATCAGTTCTTGTCCAAGAATAAGTCAATTCAATACATGTGAATAAAGTCAAGGGTAGAGCTAAATGAAAGTGATTCACCTCATTTGTTTTTAAAGCTATAGTTTTGAAGAATCAAAACCATTTGTAAACTTAGTTCAAAATGAGTGAGGTTTTGCTCAAAATATTTGCAATAGCTAGGATGTTCTCATCTTTGGATATCCTGGTAGGAACAGACCTTAGCAGAATAGAAAGACCACTTACCATGAAAAAAAATCAGAACCTTCCAACTCATGGTATTATTGACACAGATGTTGGTCATACATGCAGGTAGAGACCCTCATTCATTCATTGGATGAATGACCATGTAAATCTGTTCCATGTTTTAGTTTCCTGATACCTTGGGCACTACACAGACCAAAATACAATTTACAGCTATCCACACCTGCCTCCCACATGTACATACATTGACACACACACACACACAGATGTACATGTCTAGAAGTGAGCAGCAACTATCTGCAATTTTTCATGGCACTGCATCATAAACTGTTCCAGGGTAACTTTGGAAAGCAAGATTTTCTTCCTGCCCCAGTCACTGAGGCAGAATTGTTATAATCTGATTCTACTTGGAAAAATGATGGGGGAAGGGGAAGGGATAGGAAAGGGAGGGAGAGGTATCTCTGGGTTTATTCTTTTCCCCAACTTTTTTAATGTACTGAAGGTGCACATTTGAAGTTACTGAAGATTTATGGGGATGGAGGAATGGACTGAAATGAAGGAATTACAGATTCAGCATATGCATTGTTTGGGCTGTTTTTTCCTCATGCCTCATCGCCTGAAATATGAATTCGGGTCCCAGTATTGGGGGTTTGGCTGCATTTGAGTGACTCTTGCATTTCAGATCATGATCTTTCTGAGCCATAGCTGTATTCAATAAGGTTGTCCAGGAAGAAAACAAATTTCATATTTACAAGCAGTTCCTTAGGTGAGGCTGTGTGGTGTCCATGAGGTCATATGCTTCATTTAATGGCCCTACTAAAAGCAGTAGAATTACACCTTTTTAATAGGCATGGGGAAAAGCACCACAAGTTTATTTTAGTAATTGTAATGTTGTGTAGGAATTGTGTTGATAAGATACCAGATGGAGCCAAGTACTTTTAGAATTAAAATTTATCATTTCACAGACAGAAAAAGTCTTCTCCAAAGTGCTGTTTACTGTACAAACAAGAATCTGATCCATCATAAATTTGAGGGATGCTCTAAATACAACATTTCCTTTAAAAGACTTTTGAGTTACCAAGATGAATCTTGGCTGCTGTGTAAATGTGGTGAGAGACATTCTCTGTCCAGCACCACATGACCTGAATTGGCTCCACTTCTGGTGTCAGTACCTTGAGGAATATCAGTAATATTGCAATTTCATTTTTCACAGGGAGAAGAGGTTTATTCTCAACACCTGTGATTTATGAAGCCACTGAATACCTGAGGCAGGATTCCTCTCATCTAATTTTAACCCAACTAATAATGTAGTGTTTGATACATCTAAATTCTCGAGAATCTTGTTTTCAGTGGAGAAAGATGACATCTCCAGAGGGCATTCTATCTCACCCTGAAATAAGTACCTACGCCTGAGGGGCTGAACAGCCCCAGTGTGTTTGGTTGCACAGGGAGAACTGCTGTAACACAGGACATGGCTCACAGGGTCTGAACGTACTGACACTGAGAGGGCAGATGCTGCTGCTTGCAGGCAGTTCAGCAGGGTGGGTAGCATCCAGTCCAGTGATGTCAGACATCCATTGTAGTGGAAAATTATGCAAAATTAGTAACAATAATCTGATTGTGAACAGTCCATCCAAACTCGGACATATTCACACAAACTTGTATAGCAAATGCAACTTATTCTGAAAAACACCGTGAATTAATACAAAGCGAGACTTCACAAAATTTTATGGAAGACACCACGTGTGCGTATGTGTGTGTTTGTATGTGTGCACATGGGTGCAATTCATTTCAGCCTGCATAGACGAATGTTACTCTGAAAATTCTTGGGCAGACAATACCTTCAAAGTCACATGCACAATCTGGTCAGGCACCCACAAAATGGGACAAGTGAAGAGTCTGTCGTGCCTCCTGCACACTCCCAGCTAACAGCAGCACACACAGCACAGGTTTTCACAGAAGCTGTGGGGTCATGGCTGCTCAGAGGCTCAGCTACTTTCTCCAGAGAAGGAAACCCAAACAGGGATCCCAGGCGGTTTTAGACTACACATGGGAGAGGACCCCAGGGTCCCAGCCCAGGTTTCTGGCAAGGCCAGCTCTCCAGTGTTGAATTGAACATAGAAATGCAGGTTGCAAACATCTTAAAGCATGAAGCCCCTCTCCCTACAATTAATTTTCTTTTTTAGATTAAGAAAAACTGCAGCAGCCATAGGACACCCCCTTCAAATCTGTTTGTCCTCCTGTTTTGAGCAGTTTGTCGTAACAGGGAAAAGAACTCAGATGCATGAGCAAGGAAGAGCACGCCCTTTGAACTGATGCGCCTCAGGGTGAGGGGCTGCATCATCTGTCCAAGTTGGCAGGTCACACACTGTCGGCAAAAATGGCCGGAGGTGCCCAAAAAGCCAAGTCAATTCTTCTGATGGCTGCAGTCTGTCACCGTCACCTGAATTCAGCACGTGTTGCACAGACGTGCCCTTTCTCCAAGGGAACCAAGCAGCTGAAAACAACATGACACTCCATCAGCTTAGGAAAGCTTAAAAACAATCAGCACTGAGTTTGGGGTTGGGTTTTCAGGGATTTTCTGCCTTGACTTACATTTAATCATCAGAGATAAGAAATTTTTTTTTAAAAAAAAAGAGAATCTAAAATACACTAGCTACCAACCCACCTTTCCCAAACAAGTCCAGTTACGCTACGAAAATGTGCCTTTATTCTAGGAATGTTCCTGTTGATGTTATTTAAAGTATGAACTTTTTTTTTTTTAATAGCTCTTTCACAATTGTTTTTCAAACCTGGTAACTGTTCTCCTGGTTACACAAACAACTTGTCTATACAGGGTGGGAGCTGCTTCAGGACAGTTTCTCTCTGTCAGATTATGCATCAGTCTCTAGAGTGTGTTTGGAAAACAATCATAATGTCAAATCAAGCTTTTACCTGTATTAATTTTCAGCTGTAACTGAATTAAGACAATGGCCTGTAAATAATGTGTATGAATGAGACAGATCACCAGCAGTGGCTGCAAACCCTTGATGTTGGATTAGAAAAGGGGATCCCAACTATCAAAGGTGCCCAGCACATGATCCTGACTGCTCATGATTAAGGATCTGCTGAAACTGCCAGACCTGAAGAACTGAGGAGGGGAAACGGAGTTGTGCAGTTAATGTTTTTATAGGGTGGTACACGAAGTGTACAAATATCCATAGCTGGACTCCCCCAGACTAGGCTGGTGTAGGATCTTGGCTGCACCTGGGTTCATGTTCAGGTTTTCCAGACCAAAGAGAGTGCTGTTTCATGCAGAGTTCTGGGGCTTGAAATAGGTAAGATGATGTTTGTTGAAACCAAACTATAAAAGATTTGTCTGAAATTTCCTTTTGCATAAAGGAACACATTTTAAAATTACACTGAAGATGAAAACAATTACTCCATATTTGATTTGGTACATTTTATTCCATCTGTAATACGCCAGGATATAGACTAAGGTGATGCACAAGTGACGAGATTCTTGTTTGCAGGAATGAGGGGGAAAGACCCTTCAATAACAGACAGAATTCACCCCCTTAGCGTATGACAGTGATAACTGAACTAATAAACATTAGACATGACATTTGGATACTGAAGAATAACCTACATTCCACAATTGTTGTGATGATTCATACCAATGAACTTGACCCAAAAAATCGTACATAAATGCTCAATGTTTTAATAATAATCATTATTCAGAGAATTCTCAGATGGATTAATTCAACTTCCTTTCTGTGACAGCTCTGGTCTCTTTTTATTCTGCATATTCATTTTATTCCCTTCTAATTAAATGTGATTTCCTCAGTGGATGACTATTTATTTTTACTCGAATATTTGACTCCACAGAGCTGAGCAACGAGGATCTGATCCCACTCACCACCTTACTGGTGTGGCTCAGTCTCACAGCCCCATGTGCTGTGTGGAGGCATCCTCAGAGAAAGTCATAGCCCTGGAAAAGCACTGGAGGCAAAAGTTGTCACATTTTGATGAAGCCCCTGGTGCAGATTATATCCTCGTCTCTGGATTGATGTCAAATGGTAAGCACAAGGCCAGCCTGTGCATACTTGATATAACTTTTAGGGAATCAGACTTACTGGTAAGATAAATTAAACAGGCTACTGGCTCCTTGAAAACACAGTCTAAAACTACCCTGGTAAAGGAAGGTGTTTCTTTTTCCTGGTTCTTCGTCTCTGTGATTTAAAATAACTCAACAAAAAGACAGGGTTTTTGCTAAGAGCCACATTTTCAGGCCAAATTAAAAACCTCTCTGAGGTGCGACAAATATAAGTTTACTCCAAGGGAGCCCACCTGCATCCACAAACCAGCAGTGGCTCAGGGGGCACCACCAGCTGTATGGAGACTGAATGTAGAGAATTAGAGATTGTGGTAGGAGCTTGTCCACATGACTCCTGGTATGTTGAAGGTGCCTGTGCGAGGCTGTAGAGATGTACTGTCCTGCACTCACCTGGTGGCACAAGAGCTTGTGGAAGATGTCATGCTCTGATGAACTGCAGGTGTCCAGATGCTCATCCCAGACACAGAACTGCAGCTCATACAAGCATTTGTGTCTTTGCTCATTGCCTACATGGATCTCATCTCACAGAGGACTGCATTTTGCTTGCTTGTTTGTTTGTTTGTTTTAGTGATAAATGTTTTCTGGATTTAGCTTGCACTTTAAAGCTTTGGACAAAGGAAGGGACTCAACTCTGAATGTTCTGTGAAATCTGTGAAACATCAAAGCTTCAGTTTCTCCCTCGACCATGTGGGTGAAAGAGGAAATGGGGAAATGCTAAGTTTACATTAGCCCTCATGGATCACAGGGAGTATGACTGCTCTCTCTCTTAGCCAGCATCAGTGAATATGGTCTCATAGTTGAGGTAAGCTTATGCAACTAATTTGGAGACATCAATTCAGGGCCTACAAAGAGCATTTGCTGGAGTCAGAATTTTTTTCCAGTACCCTGGAGAAGCAACAGTAATTATTTCCATATGCACCCACCACCTCCATGAAGGCAAATGTGACTCCTCAGACAAAGCCCCTTTGGCTTCCCAAAGGGGACATGTTCACTGTGTTTACTGGCAGTGGGTGCTGTAGGAAAGGATAAGCTAGGCATAAAGGTCAGTTGTCTGATTCCATTTCCCAGCCACTAAATTCAAATGATGCAGGCAATGGAACTGATACCACACTTCAAAATTTTTCTCTCTTCTGTTTCCCCTTTACTCTTTCGTTCAACATTTTAATTATTTACTTGTTGATTCTGTTTTCATGAGTGGCTTTTTTTTTCACTTTACATTTTTTATATAGTTACCCCAACTCCAAGGTAACATCAATTTCTGATAGTCACCCAAGAACAGAAATAGTGCACAGTCTTGCCACGCTAATGATTGCATGCTGCAATCTGTCCCTCCCATCGAATTGTGCTACTTCATGCAAAATAGAGCAACTGCCATAAATCTGCTCCATTCATAGAAACGAGTTGAGATCTTCACCTTGTGAAAGGTCACCCCCCAGGGCAGCAAAGGATCTTCAGTTTTATTGAAAGCAAGGATGCCTTTTTCTCCCTTCACCAAACTGTCAGGAAAAACACGTGGTGGTGTTGTGAACCAGTATCTGCCCTATTCCCTTTCCCCACCCATGTGCCTGTGGTTGCTCCTGCACTGCCCTGTGCCCTCCACCTGCAGCCTGAGAATGGCTTCCAGCATTCCAGAGCTTTTCATTACCTTATCTCTATTATTTAGCCAAAAGCAGAACACTTCTCCAGACAGGTTCCAGGGCGCCAGTTTATCTGCATTATTATAATAATGATCCTTTATCCATCATATCCAGCTTCTCCTTAAAAATCAACAATGACCTGATTAATGTTCTTTAAATAGGGGGATCTCCACACTGCAGTACTAGGTGCACTGCCCCCCTCTTTCGATCTGCTCTGCTGTGTTTCACTGCCTGTTTCTTGTTTTGTTCTTCTGATATCACCTGACTATCTGCTGTCTTAATAGTTGTTGTTTGATAACCAGGATGAAGAACACTCACAATACGTTTAACAGGGCCTGTGTCACACATTCAAGAAGTTTTGCTTTAATGCATTTACCTTGATGGTCAGGAGCAAAGGGTGTCCTGAAGCTGTGCCATGGTCATATTAACTCAGAGACACCTTTGTCTCTGTACTGCCCATGGAATCTTGACATAGTCAGGATGTCCCAGGGTTAAGCATGGCTAAGCATGATACCATGTAATTACATGGAAAGAGAAAGCTCATAACATTTATTTTATCCTGGGAATTATACAAAGCTGTTCTGCAGCAAACTGGTCAAGCAATACAGAGCTTTTTAGGTGTTATTTCACATGGATTTTTGAAGATCATTTATTTCTTTTAAATGACAGGTTATAGAAAACTCTCAAAGACAAAGCTGTATATTTCCCTTGTGCCCTGGCTTCCTATGATTTCATAGATTATGGGAGGGCTTCTCAGAAACATATTCATATGAATTCAGCCAAGAGTGCAAACAGGATTTCAAATGCTTTCTCCTAAGGGCTCTAGCTGTGCTTCTTAGGACCAGGTGTGTTTTTACACTGTCTAGAGACTTTGGCAAGAAGAATAAAATAACAAATTCTTCTGAGAACATGTTTCACTTAACACAGATATGGATGCTAGGACAAACAAATCTAACAATAGTGAAATATTAAATAACAGTAATAATAACAACAACAACAAAAATAATAACATGGAACATGACTTTGTTTTGAGTCAAAGATGGAAAAAAAGACTTAATAAGTGTCAGTCCTAATTTTCTGTTTTATCTATTAGAATGGAAGATTAGTTCATCATAGAAAAATAATTATTCTCTCTTGGCTCCAAGTGTGAATTTCCATCCAACTACAGACTCTGCCTCATTGCAACTGGGCATATCATGAGAGAGGTCCAGTTTTGCTGAGCATGCACATGGCAAGTTATATTTTGTCTCCAAACAATTGAAGAGAGAGCAAAATCTAGGAGAAACTGAGAAATTTTATTCCTGTTTTAAAACGGGAAAATTGTGAGACACAGAGACCTGCACATAAAAAGCTCATAAGGAATAGCCCAAAGAGCCCACAGTTTTGGGGATGCCTATAACATCCAGTGAACTGGGGAGGACTCAGCAAGGGTCCCTGAAGCTGCTTCTATGTTCAGAGTCTGACCATGGCCCTATACCCCCAGTCACCACATTTAGTGATGGCTCCATTCTGAGCCACGAGGATCCTTATTCTGTCGCTGTCTGTGATGGAAATTACTGCCTTCTCTTGCTGCTTTTTTTCCTGATCTGCATTTTTTTTCCTTTTGGAAGAAATGCATTTCTTTTTCAAAGGAAAAAGCAGTTCAAGGGCAGCATGTCTTTCCCTAACTTTCCTAAAGTTAAAGAGGTCATATATGCTGGCATTTTCTTGTAACCACTTTAAACATCTGCAGACTCTTTTGGTTTGTAGTCCAAACCAGTTAGGACAGGAAGGTTTCTATTTTTCTTCTTAGCTGGGGGAGAAAGTTCATAAAACAAAAAAGAACATGCCTCAGAGCAGCATTTCAATCAGAAAATTATCTACCCTGAAGAAGTGAAAACTGATTTTGCTATATTTATGAGTTTCATAGCAGGTCAAAATGTGAATATATCCAGCAAAATTAGCAAAGCCTCTTAACCTTCCACCGTCCCAACAGGCACAAAACTAAAACTGCATCTTAGGGTTTAATGTCAGCAGGGTTTGGCTTTTTTGTTGCACTTGAAAACGCTCTGTAGGGTGTTTGAGGCATTGAGACAACAGAGGGTCAGAAAAATCAGATTAAAAGTAACAGTGCCCAAATGTGGAATTAAAAACAAAAACAAACAACAACAAAGCACACAAGCAAAAAACCACCAGGAAAAGTGATGCAGAACCACTTGTACTCCAGAGAGAGCCAAATCTATTAAGTTAATTAGTTGAGCAGCTGATGTTCTGATCTGACATTGTTTCTTCATTTAGGATCAGTAATTCTTCATGCAAGATTTCTCATTATTTCTTATCCAAACAAACCCCAATATAGGGATATTCTTCTGCAAACAGTTTGCTGATAAAATTTTCCTCCAACCAATTACAATCTGAAATTTTGAGCAGTGTGACCTTTGTAACCTATTGCATAAGTTCTATTTTCTCTTCTCTTGTAAACCAATGTCCCAGACTTTGTAAACAACATCTTTTATTCTTCCCTCAACAGTTAGTTTCAGTCCAAGATAAGTTTCCTGTTAAAATCTATTAAAAAACCAAAACAACAGCAACAAAAACCCAAACCAAACAAAACAACACAAAGAACCCCAACCAAACCAAAACAGGGAGACAAATACTTTTATGTAAATGCCCATTCTGTCATGTACTCACTCCTCTTAAGACATGGACACAACAAACAGAGCCAGATCCCTGGCAGACATCCGACAGAGCAATCCAAAGGCAGGGTTTTCGAGTGTCTCTTCAGCTGCTGCCTGTTCACAGGGGCTTGCATTTGCATGCTGCTGGGGCACCCCCACTAGAGTAGTTGTGTTCTGGGCACACACAAGACTTCATCCATCTGAGCAATGCTCAGTGCTAAAACTCATCAGGAGTCACAAATGGATTGTTTTCTCTGTCTCCATCTGACTGGAATGTGCAGAGAGCCTCTGGGCTTTACAGCCTGGGGCAAGGGGCACTGATCAGGGGTGGAAGGGGATCATAATCACTGGCCTGACTGGTCAACATTGTGCAAAATGGGGAGAGAGGAAAGAAAAATAAAAAGCAAAGAAACCCAAAGGTGGTCACTTCTTGGGGGAAGAGTCAGAGTCAAAGTTGATATAAATCAAATCAGAAAAGCAGCTGCTTTATCTGCCGGAGAAGTGGGAAACATTGCATCACCCCATGCCCCACCATGGCAGCTGTACTGCATGCCCAGGACTGCACTGAAGCCCAGAGCTAGACCAGTGATGGCCAGTCAGTTCTGGTTGTGGAAAGACTCCTCTAGAAACACCAAACACAAGGATTGCTGCAGATATGTACAAGCTTGTTTTCTTCATCGGCTTCCACAACTTCCCAGAATATATTCCATAGTCTTCCAGGGGCCTGGTGTGTTGTGATACTGTTGACATGTCTGAGTGCAGCAGTATACAGAGGGACCTTAGTAGTGGAGCAAGCAGGCATGTGACACCAGCCCACACTGAGCACTGGAATCACACACCATCATTCCGTAAAGAGTGAGGAGGACACTGAAGAGCAGACAGGCCAGCAGACTGCAGTGGGACACCACTGCCTCCATCCCTGTGACCATCACCGTGCCAGACTTTAAAAGGCTTTGCTGTCTCTTCAGTACATTTCTGCTCCTTTCCTCCCCAGGGAAGTTTCTGAGATTAAAAGCTTAGAAATTCTTCTAGTCATGGCAGGAAAAGTGGGTATGTTACATAGGGTTCCTTCAGCGTCTCTGTCAGGACCAGGAGAGGAAACTGTTGGCTGCATCCACCCCAGAGCTTCCCGAGGTGAAGTGTACAGCATCTCCAGTACTTTCTCTGGGATAGGTAATTCAATTGCTCCAACACACTTGCCCACTGCCAGGGTCGGCACAGAGGGGACTTAGCAGGAAATCTGGAGTACAGTGGGGAACAGAGTTTCTGCATCCAGAGAGTTTGTTTTCTATTGCTTTTCCTACTCCATCATGCTCTGTAGAAAATGAATGACCAAGGCTGACTTTTAGCAATTTAATTTTCTGAGTGTGCTTTTCTCATTGATCAAAAAGTTGCCTGTTTTGGACTTTAAGTGATTGTCTCTGAATTGTTACTCTACACGCAATCCTGCAAGCAAGGCACCCTGTGACATCTTTGCTAAGCTAATCGGTTCCTGCCACTGAAGCTTAATAAATGTTACTCCTCTGCCATGCAAGGCCTGAGGTTGTGTTGTTGAGGAGGGTAGAAATTGGATTTGAAGAGAAAATATTTTCTGCAGGATCAGAATTTGATATAAGCCTCTATCCTTAACTAAAATACCTCAGCAAAACTATGAAAATGAAACCATCTACTTTTTTCCAAAAGTAGCAATACTTTTTTTCCAAAAAAAATCCCTATTTATTTGTCTGGAGAAAAATTACAGATTAGATTGCCTTCATGGGCCAGATTCTGCCATCTCTTTTGCTTTGAACCCACTCCATTGCCCAAAGCCGAGTAAATCATTGCTGATGATTGTAAAAGGATATCACTGGGTTTTGGTCTGGTATTTAGAACATTCCATCTTTTCAATCTTCTAGGGTGTTTGGTGCCTACATTTCAAATCTTTGAAGAAGTGAAGGAGTTTGGATTTTTAGCAGAAGTTTCCCCTATCAGCAAGTCCTTCACCACAAGTGGGACTGCAGGCACCACTCCTCAGGGGGAAGGTGTGCTACAACTCCCTTGCACAGAAGCAACAATTTAATGTACCCTCTTTCATCACAGGCAGATGTCTTACCATATACTAGGGAGCTACTTCAGACATAGGCAGTTAAATGCCACCCTGACGCCGGATCCCGTCAGATCTCAGAAGCTCAGCAGGATCAGCCCCGGTCAGTACTTGGATGGGAGACCTCCTGGCAATACCAGGGGCTGTAGGTTCTAGTCCTGAGGACTTCACTGTCACCGTCCAAGCTCGCTTGGCCATGGCAGATGAATCTGAGGAGTTAAAGGGTGGGGCCAGTTCTGCACACGCTGTGCCTCACCTAAAAAAACCTCTGTGCAGGCTCGAAGGACACACCCACGTGGGCAGAGCCCTTCCCAAATCTTTGTTCGCAAAGCCGAGCCATACATACATACATACATACTTCAGGCATACAAATTCCATTAAAGGAATGAAACATGTACTGTGTGAGCTGTGACCATTGGTAGCTCAGGGTCCACAACTCTAGTGATACAAAGCAAGCAAAGGCATCAGATTTTCAGAAAACTAAAAGTCATCTTTCTAGAGAAAATACAAACTATTCCACAGCCCATCATGCTCTTGCTCATCTCTTCCCCCTTCTGCCTTTTTTGTTACTAAGGCCTTTCTTCCCCAGTGTTCCCCTTTGTTTAAATTTAAGAACATCTCTTTACTTCTTAACAGGAAGAAATATTTCCCAGAAATGTTTATGGGTCATTGATAATGATGCACAATTGGCATTTTGCTCTTTAAGGACTTCCCAGCCAAACTTCAGCTCTTCCCTGACTGTTGCTTCAATTAATCTTCTGTTTGGCATTTGGCTGCCTATTAATGCTAACAAAATATTATTATGAAAACATATCAAATTGCCCTTCCTAGGCTATAATCAGCTTTTCTGAAGTCCAGCCAGGTTCAATCTGGACTGTAAGTTCACTTCTAAATTTCAAAACATGATGCCATCTATAAAGGTTGACTAAAGTGAATTCTTTTTGCCTCATCCAATACATGAGCTAACCTACCTTTTAATTTAATTTTGATATGCCCTCAAAGTCAGGTATTACATCTAGAAAAAGTTCATCTGAAATGCTTGTTGAGTGGGTAATTTCCCCTCTAGAAATACTGGAATTTACTAAAAACTGCCAAACAAACATCTGATTTGTCTTTATTTATTTCACTTATAGGTCCATGTGGAATTTCCCCCACTGACCCACTGAGACCCCATAGCTATCTCAGATCTCCTTCTCTTGGGCCCTTCAAGTTCCTTTTGAAGCATCATTTGTGCACAGATCTTCACAAAGACACACTGAGGACAGACAAGTTTCTTTGACATTTGTCAGAGGGCTTTAAAAATATAAACCTCATTTTCATAGAAGTGCTCTGATGGAGGTTAGTCTTGCTTCCCTCACAGCATGATGAAGGAAGTGAAACACAGACCCATTGTCTAAGGCTGGTGCTACTCTGGGACCAAGATGGAAGTCAGACCTCACTTCTCCATGTCCAGTTCCAGGGCATTCCTGTGCAGATCATTTGCTTGCTGACAATTACTCAAGTCAACAAAATTACTGTATTGCAATGAATACCATACATTAAACATTTTTTTTCCTATTTGTATTTTACAGAGTAGATCTACAGAAGTCCCTGATTCAGTTTGCCTCATAAAAGCATCAAATGGTTGTTTCAGTACTTCAGTGACAAGTTCAGTTTGTGTATGCTGGAATTGATCGTAATATGAAAGTATGCACATTTTAAAATATGACTCTCTATGATGGCAAAGGAGATCAGATAATTTGAGGACAAACAAATTTAATTACGTAAATATTATTTCTTTTATTACATATGGTTTGTTCCTAAGCATTAATTTAGAGGGGATTTTAGCTTGGCTAATCCAATAAGAGCAATGACTAGGAATAAAACCATCAACAATTACTCCAAGTCCTCTACTTTCTCTTGTAGAAAACAGCCTGTCCCACGATTATCTTCTAGGCTTTCAAACACATCCTTTCCATCTCACCCACTGCTGGAACTTCCCAAATGAACCACCTCTATGGACAGCAGTGTTCCAGCAAACAGTCATTCTCTCCTGTCACAGCATATCCTACAGCTGTGTTATCCAGCAAACCTAATCAACCTGCTGTGGAGAGCTGAATTAGTACTGATGTAAGACTGATTGAAATTAGTGATTCCCTCCACTTACTCACAGTGTGAAAAATACCAGGACTTTGCATATATAAATACCAAGATATCACAAGCTAGTATGGAGCAATAACAACCTGAAATACGTGAGTTTTTCTGTCAGTACTGGATGAACTACTGGAATGTTCTGCAAACCACTTGAATGGTGATTCCAAGTTTGTTTCAGATTGTCATCCTGGATATAGCTTTATATATGAATGAGTCATAACAATTACAACTTATTAGATTTCTTAGGGAAGATCTCAAGGCTCTAGCTCCAGCCACCTGCATTTCACAGGAAGTGTTACATAAGCCTTTGCAGATCTAGCCAGCAGTCTGTATATCACTGTGGCCACAGCTGGTGCTGAAAGAACAGCCTCCAGTGACAAAGGGATCATCACAGACTCCCAATCTTGGACATGGTCCCAATAGAATAGAATAGAATAGAATAGAATAGAATAGAATAGAATAGAATAGAATAGAATAGCTCTGATGAAGGGGTCTACTGTGATCATCTACTACAACTGCTTGACCACTTCCTGGCTGATCACAAGTTAAACCCTAGGTTTGCCATGGCAAAAGGAAAAGTACTGTAAAAGTCAAGGAAGACTGAATGGTCCTCAGAAAAATTCCAACACCACCACATGAGTCAGGGAAGGAAAATCCAGTCTATCTGAATAAACAATTCAGATCTTTCAGAGATGAGACTCCACCAACAGACACTTAGTTCAAAATCAGTCTTGCTTTTTCACCCTGCACTAATTCTCAGAGAATACTCCTCTTATGGTTCCTAGCCCCCATAGGCCAAAAGGTGAAACTCTGCTCCTGAGAGGGTTCCCTGAACCATGAAACCAATGGAGGACCATCCTCCAATCATCCTATTTGCTCCAAGCAGTGCCTTATATCACAAGAGACTGTAATGAAGTCATTAGGCCTAATGGAGGAGAAAAGAGCTATTTAAAGTAGATTCTAGCACCAGAAGTGAACTGAAGTGGAATTTTCCATTTTATACATATGAAAGATTAGACTGCAACTGCACCTCACTGCTGCAGAATTAGCCATGGATCCAGTTATGACTCTTCTCCCTCCAGCCCTGCAAAGCTCCTTTCTTAATTCGGTCTCAGCAATGAAGCAGTCAATGTTTATCTAAAGTGCTTATAGTGCTTCCCTCTCCCTTGTACTGCTTGTCAATTTGTCCTTAGATTGCAAGAAAATATATTGTTTTTCCAGCCTGGACACATTTTCCAGATGCCTAGAGAAGCCCTTCACACATACCAGGTGCTGCTTTTAATGAGTAAGGCTTTTCACTTTCATAACTATGGTGGCACTATCAGCACTGCTATTTGCTGCATGCTGTGGTTTAAGGGGGGAAAAAAACACCCACAACAGAAAAAACACTAACAAGAGTGTCAGCTCAGCTCACAGCCTCTCCCTTTCCTGGGCTATCACAGAGCATGAGCCCTCTGAAGGTCACTTCTCTGCCAATTTTAAATATTGACCTTGATGTTCTGTCCCTTACAATATTCTTTAAAATCCATCATCTGCAAACTAAGTTTAAGTCAGCAAACCTAATTAGTAACAGAGACAATAAATAACAAGCTTAAGGGGAGGGAGGAGAGAACCTCTTGCAGGTGGCCAGCTCTTAGCTGAACGATTCTCTGTGCAATGGTCATGCTTCAAAAATTTAATTCTCTGTAATTTTATTTAGGATGGGGAAAACAAAACAAAATGAGCAAAGTGATATAGGATTTCATTTATATTCTGACAGGTACATTTATCTAAAGTTTAACTATCATAGCTGCAGTTACTGTACCTTTCTTCCAAAGCATTTAATGGTGTGAAACAAGTAGCAATAAAAATTAAAAAAAAAAAAAAAAAAAAGAGAGACCTACTTGGCATTGCTATTTGCTATTTTTATACCATAAAAAGAAGTCTCCCTACTGTTGGGCTGATTATATTAATCTGAGATTCCTACAGTCCTTCAGACTTGATTGCTTTTTGATTCTTTCTTAGTAGAAGTGGTGATAAAAGAGTTGAAATAATAATTACTATTTAGAAGGGAAAGAGGAGGCCACTTCAGTTCTGTGGTGAGTGGCACATTTTGTTGCTTTAATTAAAAAGTTGTTCTGAGAAGCTTAACTGCTTCTGCAGTATTCAGAGCACAAAAAGCATGGTATTTACAGAGACACTTTGGGGATCACTCTTGCAGCTTTTCTGAGCTATGTTCATGTTGCTTAAGCATAGTAAAGCAGAGCATTCATTGAATTTGAAATGCTCTTTTTATCTTGAAAATTATAAACCAACCCTCTCAATAATGAAAATGTATTTCCCTTTATGTGGTTCTTAAATTGCTATCTGCCTCTATTATGGCTCTTAAAGGGAGATTTTTCAGTAACATAACACCCTCTGAAAACAAAAAAGACCTAAGTATCCAGCAATAACTGAAGGTGTTTAGCCCAGAATTGCAATGTGCCTGCTCCCTTTGAAGTGAATGCCCAGAAACCTCTAAGGGTCAAGGTTTTTACTCCCTGAGAGTGGACCAAAGTGAGCATCACTCTACAGCCACGACCTACCATTCTCTTCTGGAGACAGCAATGGCTGTCAAATTCACTGGGGTATTATGCAATCCTCAGAGCTAGCCAGACTCCCTTAAGACTCAGTCTTCACTCTTAAAAGTCCATACACTTCACTGGTATTTTCAGCTTTTCATCTGAAAGCAGCAGTGAGAACTAATATTTTACCAAGCTAAGTATAAGTGGACTAAGGAGGCCATATAAGACTTGGGTGAGAGTCATGTGACAACTCAGGCAAGATGCTGGTGGCTTAGAGATATTAATTCAAATCACATCTAGGGTTTTTATTTGATGATGCCAGGATCCTTCATGTTGCCTGTGATTGTAAGATCAGATGTTTCTTTTGCACTGGAATTATGACAAAGGGCCCTCTTAAGCTTTCGCTCTAAGCTCAACCCAAAGTACACAGATGTATCTGAGGTGCTTGGTATGTTATCCTCTGCTCTAGGTACCAGCCAGAATCTCAAACAGTAAAATTAGCTGCAAGGAACATAAATGCCCCAACACCCCAGGTTCACTTTCTAGTCTTTGCAACTATCCTTTACTAGAAAAGTGAGTTGCATTTTAAATGCCCTGCTATCACTTACCTGAAAATTAGCCTCTGGGTAAAATTTAAGATCCAAGTTTCTCAGCTGGAAAAGTTGCTCAGGGAAACCCCAGACTGGCACTGGTCTACCTGCACATCCCAAAGCATCTTAGTGTGGCCTCTCCTACACATATCTGGAACAGGGCAGGAACAGCTCCTCCTTGGGTCTTCAGGTCTCTACAGGACATGCTCTGTGCATTCATGGAAAGAGAAGGGAGACCAAGGACTCACCAAAACCCTTCTTGTTTTGCTGAATGGTGAGGGAGTAGCATTATGTGACACTTGGGGCTGGTCCATAAATGGTGGCCATAAGTGAGACCTGTTATTTCTCCTGCTCTCCTTTACACATCGTAAGTAGAACTGTAACTCCCACTATGAATCCCAGGAGAAATGTCACAGTACATAGGAAAAAACTCTCAAGCTGGGACCAAACAAGAGCTTTGAAATGGTGCTGTGGATTCCGAGCCATGTCACTCTGCACCACTTCAAATTAAATTAAATTCCCTATATCTAATACTCTCACTTGAAGTGAAGCATCTTCAGCAGCCCTAATGCTTGATCTCAGCCTCACAGCTGGGGAAAACTAGCAGCTGTTTTGTAATTCAAAAGGAACAGAACAATAGTCCATTGAGGCTACTTCTCCTGTCTGTGGATGGGTGAGTCAGATGAATAATTGGACAATGCAGATCAGTTAAGCCTAATTCAGTTAATAGAATTAATTTGCAAATTAGTACACATTAGGTGAATCAGCTGCAATTAATTTTGACAGAAATGTTAGAAAACATTAAAGTATCTACAATGAAATGTAGGTAAATATTGCTGCTGAAAAGGTTCTGAATAAGGCAAGCTTTACATGGAACTTTTTATCTGTAAATGCTGGGGATGAACAAGTTTAAATTTCATATAATGAGCTGGAAGCATATTTTCTGCCTGGCTTGTACAGCTTTTATCATCCTGACAACTCTTAATGGATCTTAAATAATTGTTAGAGATGGCCTAAGAAAGTTGTGACTAGAATTGATATAGGAAAGCTTGGAAATGTGTCTAGGCTGTTGTTATTCAATGACACAGCAGATGAACATCCAACAGCCAGATCTGTGTCTTCAGGGTAGTGATCACAGGGAGGAAAATGCCAATAGTATGATTGTATGTGTTATTGAAAGGCTTGACAAATGCTTTGGTCAGTACAGTTACTACAGTTGATTCTACAATGATGGCAAAACCTACTGTTGCATCAGTGTAGCTGGAGGAAGATCAGATCACAGCTGCATCACTTTAACAACTTTAATCTGGCACCTCCCTGGAATCCACCAGCACCTGAAACACATACTGCTGTGGTGCTTGGTTGCTTCACTATATCAATCCTTGCTCCCTCTGAGCCATGACTAGGGAGTTTGATGTGTAACAGGTATAAATTGTGCCTCTCTGTATATTTCACTACATGTCTGGCAGTTTGTACTTGCTTTGGACATCACTACTAAACACCATGTACACAGGATTTCCTCACAAGTACAAAAAAGGCAACAGTTTTAATAAATAATTTATTTCTTTTAGTGATAGTCTGTTTATATTCTGTTTTACTGACACTTTTCCTGCATGACAAGGATTCACAGGTGTAGCAAAGCTTTTGTAAAGGACTTCCCTGCAATCAATTTGACTTCACATGAAAGTAGTGGAGCTGTCAGAAAAGCTAACCTGTCTAAAACATCTATTACCCATAAAATTTTTATTCAGTGTGTAAAACTTCACAGGCATGCTATCATACCATTTTGAAAGGATTTAAAGTAGTAGAACAGCCATAAGAGTTATTGCCCAGCTGTTGAATTATACATTGAGAAAACTGACCTAGCACTACATCATGTCTATCAAACTCAGAGCCTCCCAGCTCCCAGTCATGGCTTGTCAGGTTTGATGGGGAGCTGGTTAAATGCAGTGTCAGAGCAGGTTACCTGGGGCAGTGCACAGAAGGCTGCTCGCCAGTTGGCTGAAAGCCCTGTGGTATCTATCAAATCCAGCAAAATCCTGGAAAATAATTCATGATGCAGACTTCCAGTGACTGAGTCATGGGTTCTGATTTTCAATGTTAATGCTTCGTAACTATGAATGAGAAACCCTTCCCAGCCACCCTTCCCAAGCTCTGTCATCTCTTCGCCACTTCCTGCTCCTTGCACATGTGACGAAACACAAACCACATGCAGCAATAGCTGAAAGTCCCCAGGTCCCAGGGCAGGACTGAGGCACCACAGCAGCTCACCAAGTGTGTCATGCCTCATGTGGCCTTCTGTCACCTGATCAGAGGCATTTCCAGTGATGGTCACTGAATCACCACCATCAAACTCCAGGAAGGCCAATGCCAAGGATGGATTCAGGTTCTTTTTCTGATCCCTCTGCAGTTGGAGAGCACCAAGATACCTTCCTCTCCAGTTACAATTCTCACTGCTGTTCCCTGACGCTCAGCCTCCAGCTCAAATTGTGTTCAGAAGGGAGAGGCAGAAGTAGATAGAGTAATTCAGCTATAAACCAAGTGACAAATGCAGAGCCCTTCCTTTTAAATTTGCATCAAGCCCAACAAACTGTAATGCTGTTGCCTCTGCCTGACTTCAGGCAGACTGCTAAGATGAAGATGCACGTTGTTGACTAAATGGCTCTTGTGCAATCAAGATTCAGATCCTGTTGAAAAAACAGAGACTTCAGCCTCACTGAAAGAGTCAAAAAGAAAACTGTGGCTAGAACTCTCCCAGAGCTGCGTGCAACAGCACAGGATTCTTCGCTGCAGAGCTCTTTTCCAGGACACGCTAGCAAAGACAAACAGCCCTGGGCTCTGGTAATCTTCATCCAGCTTGAAAGGAGGCTGTACAGGCCAGAGTTCAGAGAGATCTTCTGTTTCAGAACGTGCATCACTTCTAGAGCACATCAACTGCTGTCACAGCATGGAAAACAAAGACAGAAAACCAACTGTGTTTTTAGGGCCTTTGAGCTGCCATGGCTTTAATGACACGTTGCAGAAACATTCCGTGGGAGAAAAGGCATGTATGTAGATAGTAACTGATGTGCTGCAAACGCCTTTGTTTGTGTGACCCTGTGTGTAGCTCAGGCCGTGGCTTCCTTGGCAGGCAGAGGGAAGCACCCTGAGATGCCCACGCAGACATTAACCTTGCGCTCGGGACACGGGTTATGTAACACAGCAGCAGGACGTGCTGTGGCCGGTGTGGGGTTTTAACCATCGCTTCGTCCAAAGTGCCCCTTGTTGTTGGAAATTTCACAGTTCAGCACACAGTAAATTGATTCTTTTACTAGGTCAGGCCTGGTAACAGGCGTTGATTTAAGCAGCTTATTGTAACAGAAGACTAAATGCTGTTCCTAAACGGCAGCTGTCTGTGAGCAGAGGATGGATTCTGCTCCAAGTGACACACACCCAGACACACAGCCGTGCCGGGAGCATGGCAGGGCAGAAAGATTGGCCTCTGCTGTTTGGTGGCATTTTCAGGGAACACCAAATGTTATTTACTTCGTGATCTTCCTACAGAATGCAAAGAATTGCTGCTCTAGGCAATTTCAGAGACTGAATGTGAGTGACTCACTTGAGTTGCATATTGACCTCAGGCACTGTAAAGATATATTTTACAGTGCTTTAAAAAACTACTAATGCAGATTTCTGTACTTCTGAACATCCCTAGAGTGCACTTAAGAGATTTGCATGAAGTGTTAAAGCATACATATCTGGCCAAGCCCCATGCTATGTTATTATTAGGTAGCACACCCCTAATCATTGGTCACACCATCTTCCAGGCTGTATTCTCTATGCTAAAGCAGCTTCTCAATTTATACCTGTGGTCTGAATTTGCTTACACATAACAGCTCCATAAGAACCGTATTAATTAGTGACAGATACACACTATGTTCAAACATAGAAATAGATTCTGTGGCCTGGTCTTATCTCTGAACCCAGAGCTGAAAACAGATCTCAATTGCCATGAAGTCTAAAATTGTTTAGTTACAGAGCTGGATTCAGCAGGTCTGGTTTTGGCTAGTGTTTAATTTTAATAACTACCCACCACTGTATTTGCATTCATTTTGTGTTTTGCCAGTCTGAACACAAGATGTTTTGAAGCAGAGATTTTGCTAAGCAAGGACAGCACTTACACCATGTTGTCTACATGCATTATCTACTGAGTGAGATGCCTGATCATAGATTCTCCTTTCCAGAAGTTAAAGACAAACTTTACCAGGCTCTGTTCCTCCCTGCAAATAATTTCTTCATCTTTTAAGTTTCCACAGTTCCCATTGCACCCGCCTGAGCTCACCCACCCGACACCTGAGAGCCTCATATTCCCTCCCTCTCCTTGCCTTTCAGTTGTCTTTCAGATTCACCAGATCACAGCATATCAAAACACAAAAATACTTCTCTCCTCCATGTCCCACTTTCAGGGGCCCAATAACACTTTCATTTCACGAGGGTGACCCCAGGCCTCACAACAGTGAACCTGGGCCCTACTTATGTGGTTACCCAGCACAGTTATCACCTGTGTGGCAAACAGAACCATGAAGACACAGCCCAGGAACAGAAGCAATCCCACTGAAAACACAGACCACAGCCCGTTTTTGCCTAAAGTCCCAAGTTCCAGCTGCCTACCGATTAGTTTGGTATGCAACCCTGTGAGGGAGTGACAGGCTCTGTAAACACAGAGCTTGAGGTGATGTGACAGGAAGGGATCACAAAATCAGCATTTTGCATGTGAGAAAGGAAATGGCTACAAGGAACCATTGTGGAGAAAAACCCCCAAACCCTCTCAGGAAATAAGCATGCTGGGGGCCTCTCTGAAGTATTTGTATGTTAATGCACACAGTATGAGGAATAAACATGAGATAGAGATCTATGAGTCCCAAGGGATAATGTCCTGGATGAAAGAAGGACCCACGAAAGATGGTATCTGAGAATAACCTCCTCCAAGCTCAGGAGCATGCCTGTGGTGGTGCATCCCCCTCCTCCTTCCTCCTCAGGCCCCACTCTGACCTCAAAGTGCTCATTAGGCCACCTCCATCTGAGTGGGACACCTTTCAGAGCTCAGGAACCCTCCAGTTGGCCACAGTTGGAGGACCACTGCTGAATGCAACCGATGGAGCCTCTCTGGCCAGGCCATTCCAATACCTGATTACTGTTCTCATTTTGCCAGTCATTAGAATCTGCAGAATAAAGTGATTCAACCACACCTCTGTAATTCCCTAAATTTAAACCATTGCCGTAATTCAAGCCTAAGACTGGATTCAGCTGCACCAAGATGAGTGAGTTACTGCGTTTATAGTCAATTCTATACAACCTTTTGTTAAATTTTTTTAAATTAGGCTATTGATTAAGTGCTGCTAAGTTTAAGTGCTGTTAGAACCTTTAGGGCTAAACACAGTTGGTCAAGTCTCAGACTCAGTTTGCCAAGGGGTCCACTCTGAACCCTTGTGACTCGATAGGAGGATGTCCCTCATTCCTTTTTATCCTTCCCCTTTTTTCCATCCCCAGTTTCATGTAGATCATCTTAGGTTGACTTTAGTTTTAGAATGATTGATTTCAGTCCACTTTCTCTGTGTGCTTTAGCCACCTAGTAAGTAGGAGAGCTGAACTTGTCAACTTTCACTTTTATATAAAACCAGCTTTTGCTGATACCTCTGCTAGGGATTTTTTGAGTGACCTAAAACACTCATTCGTGACAATGCCAATGAGTTGAAAATCAGACAAAAACACCAGGAGAGCCATGTGGACAAACAAAGAGCTCCTGGCCAAACTGAAACACAAAAAGGAAGTATACAGAGGGTGGAAGCAAGGAGTGATATTCTGGAAGGAATACAGAGACACTGTCCAGTCATCCAGTGATGAAATTAGGAAAGCTAAAGCCCAGCAGTATTCGAAGCTAGCAAGGAATGTCAAAAAGAAGGGCTTCTCTAAGTACACAGGGCACAGAAGAAAGACTGGGGGAAATGTGGACCTGTTGCTGATTCAGACAGGGCACCTGGTCATACAGGATGGGGAAAAGCTGAAGTACTGAATGCCACCTTTGCCATTTAAGCTTAGACTCTAATGTATAAATCTGAGAGGAAGGAAAGCCAAAACAATTTCTCTCCACTGAAAATACAGAGAGGGGCATATTTCAAGCAAGCTAGCACATGCTTCACTGTCTTTTCTTTGTTTCATTGGTTAGTTTTACTTTTGGCAGTTGTTTTGGTAAAGCATAATGGTACTTTAATGGCATATCTGCAAACATTTCTCTTCTTTTTTTTAGTAAATGCAGTGAGGAAAGATTGACCCTTCACAAAACCTGAGATGTACTTAGGTAGATTCTGAGAGTGCTATTAAGGACTAGGGATTTAATAGCATTCTAATATACAACTTAATGTTTGTTATTCTTCTAATCAGTGCATTACAGAATAAATGCAGAAAATACAACTGCAATAGCACAGAGTTAAGTATTTATTACAAGAGGAGGTAAAACATGATGCTTTCAAGATTTTACGTAAAATCCACTGAGTTAATTGATTCTCCTTAGATTCCAGTGGGCTTTGTCTGAATCCCCTAATGATATTAAAATCCATCTGTTATTAAACATCATGTTTAATACAACAGTATGCAAATACTGGGATTTGTAAATATCATTATGCAAAACTTCAGGTCCAATCATGCTCCTCTTGAAGTCTGCAACAAATTCTGTAGACATCAATAAGAATAGATCTGGGATATACATTTTTAATTGCACTGTATACAAGTATTGACAGAAGAATACGATACGGTAGTCACAAAATTAAAGAGGCTTCTATGAAACCTACAAAGAAGAGCAGTGGAGAATTAATGAAGTAAAAGCAGTATTTCAAAGAATATTAAATCAGACTTGGCAGTTTTGGAAAACATACTGAAGAAAAGATAAATGAATTGGCACAGTTTAACAACCTAATTTCTAAGTGCACTTCATAACAACTCTCCTTACAAGCTGCAGTTTTCCCAGAAGATGATGACAAAAAGCCTCATTAGAACATCACTGTTTTATAGTGACAGATTTTATTGCATTGCCAGCTGTGAATCTAAAAAAAAAAAAGAAAAAAAACAACTCCCCCCTAAAAACTCCTATAAAGGTTCCTAAAAACCCAGTTTTCTTTTATTGTCAAAAAAATAGCAACATAGCATTTCCATGTTTGTGAATACCCACAATTCTATTTTAAAAAAAAAATAGAAGTTAAAGAAAAGTGATTTTTGTCTTTAGCTTTAAAAATAATGTAAAGAAACATTTAAGAACAAGGTATTTCAATGACAAGAGAGATATGTACAATGTGATAGATTTGAGTACAGTCCTCCAAATACATGTTTATGAAAGCAGACTTAGAACCAGTTGATCCTGAGGAACTGTAATTATAAACTGGCAGGATCAGGCTCTTAGCTTCACCCATTATAAGCATTTTCACAATCTGTCCTAGGCTAAAAAGTATAGATACAGTATATACTCAGTATATTGACTTATACAAAAGGTCTTTTACAGCGCTAACCCTGTTATTGCTAGGCTAAAAAATTAATTTTGGAACAAATGATATGAATCATAAAGGATAAAATTGAGATGCAGCTTCTGATGACTGAATTTCTACTTGAGCCATTTTAAATTGGGTACACTGTAGCCATTTGCGGAGCACAGATGAGCTACTGTTCATTTGTCCTGACCCCTGTAACATCCTTAGGCTGTGATGGTTGACATTGCTCTGGATGGCTTGGAGGCGTAGCTGTAGTCCAGCAGATAAATGCTGTTGAAATAATGCAAGACATTCAGCTTCCTTCCTTTAGTACAGCGCTGTGAAGGGTATTGGTTGTTGGTCAGGGAAAGTTCTTATACTACCCCAGTGTCAAGTTTCCTTTTTCCACATCCTGCACTGTACAGTTGCCACAGAAGGCAAACGTTCCTACAGAAACAACTCCACACTGAGACCAACTCCACAACTTTTATTCTCTTCGCCAAAATTTTCTTGACTCACAAACCACACTGATCCACCTTGCTCTCTACAAAGAGGGCAAGAGCTGGCACATTTTTACCCAAGGCCCACAATATCTGCTTTAGAGCCCAAATCTATTTCCTGAGTCAAGACTCCCAATCCTGATTTGTCAGGGGACTCCTAAGCCTAAGACATCAAGAAAACCACAGGTCATGGAAAAACCAATCTCAGTAAATAGTGAGGAAAGGCCCTGATGCAGAACTGGGTTAGAGGAAAGTGTTTCAGAAGGGAAGAGGAGAGCAGTACTGATTGCAGGGCAAGCACCTCAGCCAGTGATGCTCTGTATGCTCACACTTGAGATCTTCATCTGGATTCGCTACAATGATCTATTCTGAGAGAGTTTGGAGATCACATCTAGTGATCTTCCAGAATTCACAAGAATATAGAATCATAGAATCAGTTGGGTTGGAAGAGACCTCTGAGATCATCAAGTCCAACCCTTAATCCAACCCCACTTTGATTACCAGATCATGGCACTAAGTGCCACGTCCGGTCTCACCTTAAAAACCTCCAGGGTCGGAGAATCCACCACCTCCCAGGGCAGGCTAAAGATAAACACTAAGACTAAAAGGATAAGGTACTAGAAACAACTTACCTTTAGGTTTGACTGTATCATTGGCAACCACATTGGTATGAGCTGTAAGAAAAGAGGTGTATTTTGTTATTATACAAGTGACTGTAAGCATGCTCCAGTTACTGTGAGACACAGAAGGATATGTCTACTGCATTTAGCCATTTGAATTGACAGTCTGAACCACAAACCTGAAAATGTGGTTATTTTTAAACGATGCATGTGTTTTGGGGAAGGTAACTCTCAGAGGTAAAGAAGCCAGCTTCCCTTGTTTTTAGCTTTATGAATCACCAGCAATAATTACTAATATCCTGTTTAAGGCAACGATGAGAGTACACAATAAAGGAAATCACTTATTTTCCTTGTGAGGGTGTTTGTGTATGTGCAGGTGAGCAGCACTGGAATAAATACAGCAAACATTCTGCGTGGTGAGGTAAACATCAAGAACTGAAAAAAACATGCAGCAGAAGTTCCTATCACAGGCCATATATTTAAATGGTAACAAGCACTTTATAAGCACTAGTCACATTAGTGCTTCACTGCAGGATGTAAGATACTCTCTAGGCCTGGAAGCACAGGTAAAAACTATCCAGAACAAGGGGAGGAAGTCTGCAAATCTGTCACCTGTTACTGGACTAGATTGGTAGGTATTTCAGACTCCTGCTCTTTAGGGAACTTTAAATTCTGAGTAATTGTAACATGACAAGCTAATGGAAAACAGAGAGGCATTTCTAGCAAAAGTATTCATGTTTTCCAATATTAATTTAACCACTGATGTTACTGTTCTAAAATGTTCCTCCAAATGGCATTAAAATTTGCAATTTGCCAATTATGCTTCCGTGAGCTGAAGTTAAACCTAATCACTATTGACAACATTAGATAAAGTGCTGTTTCCCTTGTGCAAGGAATGATAATTGTTTCAATTTCAGTGCTACTTTGCTGGAGAATCATATGCGGCTCTGTCAGGACTCATTACTTAAGTCTACCACATGAAGAACCATAGTCAAACCTCAGCATTTACAGATAGATGAATACCTAAACAGCTGGAATGCAGCCAGATGCAGACGTGAGGTCTGTACAGCCTTCCGTGAGCTCTCATACTAACAAAGTGCTTAGTAAGATCCAGTGATCGCCGATGTGTAATTTGGTGAGGAAGGAACAGGTAAGTGTACTGAGAAGCCATGCTCCATGCCCCAGTGCAATCAACAAAATGTCACTGAAAATTTCATCCAGCATTAATTAAGTTTCTATGGAGATAGCCAGTGGTGACAGGACTGGTGCCGGAAGTACATCAAGCAAGGAGGGACGCGAGGTAGAAAACTTAGGATACCCCTCTGCATCTGAACCAATTCACCGGACAACTTTTACAGTCAGCTGAGAGAATCAAGCACTTTACATCCAGTTCATCTTGTCCCAAAGCAAGTATCTAAAATAGATCAAAATGAATCATGTCCAAAAATACCATTTATCTCCACTGACTATAAAGGGCACTCATGGAAACTAGCTTACATTGATACCTCTTACAGAGGAGTCTAAGGTTAGATACAGATCTTTGTCCTCCAGCACCACTTCTGTATTCCAGGGTCTGGACACATTCAGGGAAACAAAATATTCTGCTGCAGACATAAGGAAGCAAAACCTCTAGTGCTACAGCTGCCAGTCAGGTAAGTGACATAAGAACACATTTTTATTGAAACACTTGAGTTTTGTCAACTAATCCCTAGCCCACCTTTTCCTTACCCAGAATACAGAAAGCTAGTCAGAAAGAACAGCTGGAAGAACAGACTGCTGTCAGACACTGTCAATTTTTTTGAGTTTGTTTTCAACAGAATTATGTTGATTCCAGTGCAATTTTTGACAGAAACCAGGCTGTAGAACAGGCTGGTCACTGTGCTATTCTGGCCCCCCAGCTCTGGTGCCCACCCAGCTCTCTAGAAAGCTACCCAGCAGCTGCTGGAGCTGCCTAAACCCCTGGGGTCTCTGTAAAAGGCCCTGTGATTTGCTGAGCTATTCCTGTCTTTATTGTAGGCTCCCAAGTTCCTCAGAGATACATTTGATGGTCAGACAAAGATCTGATCAGCAAGGAGCTGGTTCCCATCATCAATGGCTATCCTGGGATGGCCAGTTTCCCAGTTCCTTTGACACAGAAAAACAAGGAAAATGTCAAACAATTTCAGTTAAACCCTCCTAAAGCAGAACGCTTTCCCTCAGAGGAATATATAATTAATTAAATATATATGCAGGTATATATGTATCTGGGTAAATGTGTCTGTATATACAAATACATATATATATAAATATCACACTACAACTTAGTGAGAAAATAAAATGCATGAGTGTTGAAATCTTTCACAGGACAGAAACTTTGTTTTCTGCAGCAGATGGGTAAAAATAGTCCAACATCAGATCCAAAAAACATCCTCTGTGAATACATGGCATGGCTCAAAGATTATAGGAAGTAATCAAGACATGTCTCAATGCTATCAGTGTGAGTTTAATTTAATGGCAAAAGCCAACAGTACCAGGAGGAGGAAACCTCACACCACCAACACAACCAGGAGATGAAGGAGTGCTTATCTCAGGTATGAAGAAAGCTCTTCTTTCAGTGAAGGAGAGATGAATTGTTTATGTCATCTCTTTCTCCTTTTATGACATAATTTCCCTTCACTTTCCACACATAAAATAGCCACCTAGGATAGGTCTCCCATAAACAGCTTGGCACCATATGACATTTTGGTGCATTAATAATATGTGTGTGTTGAATCCCATCATGACTTTATTAACAAAATAAGTTTTTGCAGCACCTGAATCCTTAGATGGAATAAAAGACACTGCAGTAAACACCATTATATGAAAGATAAATGGTCAGTATTTATCAGTGTTACTGTGCTCTGTTCCAACAGAAAATAATTGGGGATTATTAATTTTTCTGAATGAATCTCTACAAGTGTTAAAAATGTTCTGTATAAAAAAATATATCTCATTACACTATGTCCTTTCCTTCACTGAAAAGTAAACCATGTTTGAAAGAATTCAATCTAAAATAAAAAGCTTTAAAATACAAGATAAAATTGTCCAGAATAAAACAAGCTACCAAGAAGGTGTCCAGTCAACTAATTTTCAAAGAATTGTCATCCTTGCAACTTCTGAAGTAGGAGTATAAAGTTCAGATCTACTTCACAGCCACTGAAGAAGACACTTTTTTTACATTATGGAGAAGATGCTCACTGGTTCTTCTGTAAGCTTTGCACCTCTGCACCTCTGAAGGACTTCAGAAACACAGTACGTCTTTCTCTACATCATGGCACTTTTCAGATGTACAATAAGTATTTTTATAATTAGTTAGTTATAAAAAAATACTAACAAATCCTATAGAACTATTATGTATGTATATTGTTCCTGCAGGATTTCACTTTAGGGCTGAGTAAAGGGAATTTGGTCATGCAGATTCTCTTCCATCTCCTATCCACTAAACATGAAAGCTTAGAAACTTAACTCTGAGCTTCACAGTTTTATGAGCTTGATTTTGTAGTAACAACAATGTCCTTTTAACCTGATTTAGCAAAGTGTTCATAGATTCTCTCAAATATAACCTCCTTGAAAACATTCATTTGAATTGTGACATGGATTTGGCCCTAAAGGCCTCTCTTTTCACAGCTTTAAAGCCATTCTTCATCCATGTCAAGTTCTGAACATCCTGGACTGGCTGAAAGAGAAGCCCATATGTCTTCCAAGGACAGTCAAAATCACTTTAACATCCCTTAGTGACAGAATTTCTGTAGTGAATCAAGCCATTACTGACTACAAGCCTTTATTTTCACGGTGAATGTGCCTACTTTCATGCCAGTTGACATAAAGACCTTCAATTTTAGTTACTTTATTTTCAATTCTTGCTGGATCATAAATGACTGGAATAAAGCAACAGTCAGAAGTTTCCTTTATGGGAACAGAAAAACTATATTAACCTTAACTGCTTGATCTGCTTATGTTTTATGTGAAAATTCTCTTCAGAATAATGCACTGGGAAATGTGTAAAAAAGGCTAGTAAAATGATTTATGTTTGTGAGACTCTCCCAGTCCTTTGGGAATCTGTTCTGCAAACACTGTGGTAACTCATGGGAGACTGACCACTGATTCCCCAAAAAACAACACACACACTTATAATAAGAAAACCACCACGGCACGAAGCTTTTGTTATCCACCTAAAAACGTGAGGCTGAGAACAGTGAGGTGATCTGCAAAGCACCTATGATGACTAAATGATGGCTGAAAACTCAGACACTAGCTAAAGGTTTTTAAAGTCAGTGACATCACTTCTGTCAATTAGAGGCATAAGACCATTGCAACAATGGAAAGAGAAAGCAGATTAGATGTTCCTTTAAAAAAAAATTCAGGAGAACTTGAATTTGAGATTATAGTCTGGTTTTCTTACCAGAGATTTTATATTTCATTATGCTCTACTAGGTTTTATTTCTGCATTATCATTCAATTTCAGTTTCTTTCACTTTCTCAGTGGGAAGAGAAGCAGAGGACAGTATGTTTAGAAATCACAATAGTCAGGCAACATCAATAACTAAATATTCACGGTAGGGTCACGGTAGGGTATGCCTACCTTTACAAAGATAGTAGAGTTGCATTCCTGTAAAGCCTCCATTAAACTAATCACATGCAGGCACACCATTTCCACCATCTTGGGAAAAAAAAATTCAAATGTAAAACCAAATTAGTGTCCAGCATAACAATGTAGGAAGCTAAGCCAACAGTTTCTAAAAAGAATATTCCTGTATTTGCTAGGCAGTTACACTGAATCACTAAATGTGCATTTATTAACCACTGATATACAAGATAAAATATTACATAAGCACATATGGGACATTTCTCATTTAGTTTACTCCTGATGTGGTAATACCTATCTGTTAAATATTTCAAGTGCTTGATATATTTTAATTCGTATCACACATCAAACCAAGTTTCCTTCAGCTTTGTTCTTTTCAGACATTATAAATTGTTTTTCATGTCTTTGCTATCTTTTTATCCCCATCAAAAGTCAATTTATTGTTTTGAACTGACAGCTAGTATGTAATTCTTCCATTTTGTACCACAATTTATGACAGATGCAAATATCAGTTATTTGGTAGTAGACAGCTTTTTATGTTTTATATTGTATAAATTCACAGATACAAGACAAACATCCTGAGCCAGCAGTGAGTATTTACAGTGCCTGTCTAAACTATGTGTAAATTCCCCTTGATAATAATAAACTTAGCTTTTATGTTGTGCTTTTCATCTTCAAAGTGCTTCACAAACACTAAGTAATTAACCTCACAACACCCCTGTGAGACAGGCAAGTATTATTATCTACATTTCACAGAGCAATAGCTGAGGCAGAGAGCTTAATAACTTGCACTAAAGCCACATAATAATATACTTTCAGAATAAGGACTGGACCTTGGGACTTCCAGGTCATATTCTTGTCCTAAGGCTTGACAAGAGGCTTTTGTGTCCCACTAAACAACTGGTTGGTTAGAAATGTTATCCACACTTTCTTCAAATGGAGCTTCATGAACTACTGTTCCCAACAGTGGCTTGTGAACCAGAGACCCCACTAGATGTCAGAGGCTAAAACATCATCTAAAGACAGCTTTAGGTGGTTCTTGCCTGATATGGACAGGACACAAGAAAATAGCAGTTGGTTCAGAGACACTCAAGTGCAGCCCATGCAATGTCAATTAAAAGGGAAGGTCCATGCCTGCCTGCAATGGTAGATGTTTCATATGAAGAAAGGGGAATTACCTAAAATAATTTCCATAGCAGGTCTACATTTAAAAAAGAAGTAAGAAAATCCAAACAAACACAGAATGAAAAACCTTGAAAGCACCAAACCTTAAAAATCCAAACCTGACTTAGAGGGCTGAGCCATGTGTAAAGAATGTTTCTCACTCAAAGCTAACATAAGGCTCCCGAGAGCCAGAGCTACCAGTTAACATCTCCGTAAAAAAGTTTTGACCTACCCTGACTTTCTGGGTAGTTATGAGTAATCAATTGTCAGCAGTTGTGTATTTTTTTTGCCACCACATGGTAAGAAATAATCAAATGAATGTTCACAGAATTATCGTAGAATACTTCATTCCTGCTGTGAGGCAGAGTCAGATTAAAAACAGACCATGGTTAAGAGCAGGAATAAATATAAAATCAGACCTGATTCAAGGAGCTCTTAATCCAACAAGCAATGACTCTAGCTCTTGATTCTGTTTCAGGCAAATCCTGGCTAGATCCTGTTTCAGGCCCACTATGAGGTTAAGTCACTACTAATTAGCTACCCCTTTAATTCCTCAAAAACATCAAAGTCACTTTATGATGTTATTCATAGTCTGTTGTATTCCACTGTAACACTGAAGCAGAGCCAAGCCCCCTCTGAGTTTAACCTGTACTAAATCTGTCTGCAGGACCTGACTCACCACTTTGTTATGTGCCATTAGCTGAAGGATGCTCGGTGTCACTCGGCTCCAGAACTCCAGGGCTGTAAGGATGGCTGTAAAGCTAAACTCGTTCTGATTCTGGACTGTTGGAGCTACTGCTGTTTGTTCACAGTACACTGTCCAGAGCTGAGCAAATATAAACGCATGGAAGAGGGAACACATGTGCAGAACAGATGTCTGTACAAAAACAGAAAATAGAAGAAAATGTTTACTTAAGTAAGGATATTGGGACACAGCACAGAGGCTTTCATCAAAGCACTCCTCCATCATGCATCCCAAGACTGTGCAGTCTTGCTGCTCCCTCTCCTGTATTTCAATCCCTCTAGGAGCCAGTAAGTACACTTGATAACCCGTCCTCCATGTTTAAAAAATGAGTTTAGTTTTATAGACTAAAAACTGCATTTTCAAATACTCTCCCATGCAACATGTATGGCATTAAGGTCAGTCCCTTTAAAAGAAGGTTAGTTTTGCAAAACAGGTATTCAGGACTAGTTCTGAGACCTTCTTGATGGAAAACTCCACTGCAATCTGGGGAAGGCCTGAACACTCTGACATACACAACTCCATCTCAGAAATGCTGCTGGATTAAGTAATTCAGCTTCTGATCACCCAAAAGGGCAGTTATCACACAAAATAAAAGATCTTACATCTGTCCTGTCAATCTGTCATCCATTTCTACTTTGCTGGGACTGCTCACAGCCACAATGAAACAGTCAAATAAAGTAAGTTTTGAAACAGAGAATTCATTTTGCATACTCAAGCATGGCTCTTTGCTAACCCTTTTTATATATCACAGTGTATGAGCCTCCAGGAGTGCTGGACATTAACTACTTCATTATAACAAAAATAGGCAGTTAAATGCCACCCTGATGCCCAATCCCATCAGATCTCGGAAGCTCAGCAGGGTCAGGCCCAGTTAGTACTTGGATGGGAGACCTCCTGGGAATACTGGAGGCTGTAAGTTCTAGTCCTGAGGACTTCACTGTCACCGTCCAAGCTTGCTCAGCCGTGGCAGATGAACCTGAGGAGTTAAAAGGGTGGGGCCAGTTCTGTGCACACTGTGCCTCACCTAAAACATCCACTGTGCAGGCTCGAAGGACACACCCAGGTGGGCAGAGCCCTTCCCAAATCTCCATTCGCAAAGCCGAGCCATGATGATGAAACAACAAAAATGCTTCTGAACAGAGATGTTTTCTCAGTTTGCAAGTGCAACATGAATTCATGCTCTATGGCAGTAGAACTGCACCAAACATCACAATGGTTGCTTGGTAACTGGAAAGAGGTATTTGAAAAGAGCAATAAAAAGGCCAACAAAATGAATGGGAAGCACCAGTGTCTTGGCTGGGTGAAAGGAAAGAAAGGATGATTTTATGTACAAGATAAATGTGTGATCATTCTGCTTCTGTCACTAATAAAAACCTTGTTGGTGTCAAAGACTGCTGCTATATTTGTGTTAAACTACTGTCACAAATGTCTTATAATACGCAATAACTCATGATGAGCACCTTGAGAAAAAAGTTGTACTTGAATCATCACTGTTTGTAATTATTTTGATGATAAAATTATTTACAAATTATCCAGTCCAACTGTACAACTAAAATAAATTACTTTCTGAGAGATCTGCTACAGAAATGGTCTAAAGAGATTGCTAAAGTTTTAGTTTGGAATTCAATTCTTCCTTCTTCATTCTGTGCTGAGATACTTTGAAATCGTTGAACTTCAGACTAAATTGTAGTGATTTCATCAGTTTTCTGTGTATACAGAGGCAGCTATGTAAGAAAAACTGTACAGAGGTTTCTTCCCTAGGTCCCAGATTTTATTAAGGTTTTACCCCTCTTTTTTTTTACAAAAAATAAGTAAGTGTTTGCAATAAGGCCAATACATAGCACCTCTCCATGTAAAACACAGATTCCCTTACCTTTGATTGCTCTGGAAACCCAATCAGAATAACAATAAGGTGGTCAGCAATTTGTGAGCCCGCATCCAGTGGAATAGGCATGCAAGATGATGGAGAATTTGGACAGACAACATTGTGTGTCAGAGACCCCAGAAGAAGCCAGGACAGCAAACGAATGTGCGAGACACATTCTATGAACTCTTTGGGCCTGTCAAGAAAGAGCAGATTTTACAATGATACTAAGTTTTCTGGCTTTCCCCAAAATACAGACTCCCCCTATGCACATTAGGAAGATGCAGTCTCAGTGTGTTGGAGGCACAGATCATCATTGGTACAGCTTATGGGAAGACTTATACCACACAGAACTTGGCAGACTTGACATAACAATAACAAGTCAATTGAACACATTCGGTGGGTCTAAGAAGCAGTCTCTACAAAAGGCTAAAGCCCTCATGGATTCACTGCTGCCATACACAGTGTTTTTTTTACAAAGGTATCATCAGAAGGGAAGGATTGTCCAAGTGGAAATGCTCCTCTCAGCTCCCCTGATCAGCACACAGCTGCATTACCTCTACTGTGTTCCAGTTCTCCTTAAGTAAAGTGGAGTTAATTTCTCTTTTCTTTAGCCTCTTCTTGCACATTTGGATTGTGCTTTTGAGGGCAAGCACTATGCTTTTTTGTGCAATGCTTTTTTATATTTGTCCACCATCTAGTGCAATGTCTAATTGCAAAACAATGTCTTTATATAATCTAAAAAGGAAAAGCACTTTTCTGGTGTCATCTTGCCTGTCAAGAACCATATAAATCAAGAGACATTCCATTAATTTTTGGTTTTTAATAAACTCTGATACAATGTTTTTCCTCAAGTACCTACAGGATCTTAAAGGAATTCATTACCTTCATTTAGGAACATATGTTTCTTTTTTTACATGTAAGAAACTAAAGCACAAGGAGATAACCACTCCATATTACCAGAAGCACATATGCTATACATAAATATATATGCAGATGTATCTATAGGACCGGAGCTTAAGCAGCTTAATCTCCAGAATGCTGAGCAGGTAGTCCCAGATAAACCTGGGACAGGAATACAGGGTTGCTGAAACACAGTCCAATGGCCTACACTCAAAATACCTCATTTGTTGTCATGGTAAGACAAGGGACAGTACCTTCCTTCTTTTAGAAGATATAACACTGCACGTCAGGTTCTCTCACAGTGAAAAGGGACAAAAAACATGTCCTGAGCTGCATTTCTCACATCTAATGTTAATCAGATGAAGTTAGTATTTTTATCATCACATCAAGAGGCATATACTTAGAGTTCTCACTTATTTGTACTCCGTAATTTCAAAGGCCATCACCCACTGTACTCTCTATCATTACCAAAACATTTTCTATAACTCTAGGACTGATCAAGTGCCTGTGTGCTTTTCACTGTCTGCATCTTGATCAAGAATCAAGATAATTTCCCGGGTAACTCCAGTCAAGCCACTGAAGTTAACTCCACTGTCCCTTTGACATGTGCTTTAAATATCACATTGACAAACTCCTCAGTTAAGGCTCAGGGAGCTGCTGACCACCTGTTTCAATGTCCCACTGCCACCATTCCCTACTGTGGGTCTTATTCATGAAATCTGGCAATAAACACAGAATTTTGTGAAGCTTCTTAACTCATTTAAGTATTGTCTTTTGTGGAAAAGAATTCTCACCCTTGTTGCATTGCAGAAGGAGGATGGTAAAGCCAAGGCAAATATCGGATCACAGCTTTGTTGTCTCTGTGGTTTCCCCGGGTGATTTCCATAGCAGCAATCTGAGCTAAACCAACTTTCAGATGTCCACCAAATGTGTCTTCATGAAGTGGTTGAGAACAAGTCTTCATGTGACTCTGCAAGGCAAAGACCTGATTTCCTACCCAAAAAAAGTATGATTTCCTACCAAAAAACTAGGTTCTTCCAAGCAACAGCATATTCTATTTCATTTCAATTCTTTCTCAGGATCTCAAACTGTGCCCATAAAGCAAAACTCGGAAATAGTTTTTAAAAAATTCTCCAGTCCCTATATTAGTATTAGTCCCTGAATTAGCTGTATTAATAACAGCTTTATGATCCAGACCTTTCTGCAGAGGGCCACATTTTCAAGAGGCCATCCAAAATACAACTTGTACAAAATGTATAGGCAGCTTTTGTATCAGTAAACTCAACAGCTGATAAATACAAACTAATGCTTGCACATCCAGAGAGATTGAGTGAAGACAAAAGAATCTAACCATTTAACAGGATAGCATCTGGGCAGGAAATGCCTTCCCCATGCAATAGTCCATTTACATGTTCAGAAATAAGCTCTCACTTATTCACCAGCAATATGACTACCTTGCACTATTCATCTATTAAAACACCTTTAAGCACTGGAAATAAAAAGGGCCAACACCATGAAGAAACACACAAATATTTATGCCTGGAAAAATAATTTATCATCCCGCTTTGTCAGCTTTAAGGAATGTTTCATTGCTGCTTCTTGAGATAATTTTATATTTCTATTAAGCCAACTTTACATTACCTTCTGCTACTAGACTGTAACAAAACACATGCTGACTGCAATTGCTTGCTTAAAAGGAGAGCCATATGCTTTGCACAAGAAAATCTAGGTCATCAGTTATTCAATTGTTGTAACAGGATAAAAATCAGTGAACCAATAGTATTTTTGTAACAGATAAGTATCTGACTGCAGAAACTTATACTCTCAAAAATCACTTACGTGAAGTCCCTTTCCAGAGAAAAAACCCTATATACCAGCATGAATATCTAATGACTTTGTTATACAGCCAGTTAAAATATAGATAGGTATGCAGGCAGATGCATTCTGTATCTTCAAAAATGGTGGAATTTTACATAAAGCCTTGCCAAAATTTGCCAATGAAAATGTTATCCCAAAGGGGAAAAAAGCATAATAAACTGAACTGAAACAGTACACTGAAATGTGATTATCCTGACCATTAACATTTAAACCTTTTTAATAATGCAGTACTTGCCAATACACAGGACTGAAAATAATTAACCTCTTTCAAAGAAACTATACTCAGACACGCAAAAGACAACACTGGATACGAATAAACAACTTTAACTATTTCTGATCACTGAATTCCTACCGAAAATTCCTACAAATTTTCAAATTTGAAAAACAGCAGTAAGTTTTTGCTGTTTGGCTTGTGGTTGTATAGATCATACAGCATTGTTTGTTAGCTTAGTACTCCAGATACTGTTGATAATACATACTTGTAGTAAGAAACTGTACAACTGCATGATCTTAGAACACACTTCGTTAATAAAACCCAAGTACTGTAAGTAAACATATTAAATGAGCTTACAAGAATTTGAATCCAGATTTTGTGAATTTGTTTCAAGTTCTGACTATCCGGAAACTTAAAAGTACCTACAAATATTTTCTAAACTATGGTGGAATGACAGCATAAGTTTTATCTGGTCTGGTTGAATAGGAACTGCCTTTTCATTTTCCAAGACAGACAAAGCTGAAACAGGAATTCTAGGTTTTAATCAGCTAATGATTACTAGGATGTTTTCATGAAATGCCTTCCCAAATAAAGTATTTTATGTTGACAGAAGTATTTTCCTACCACTGCTGCTACAATTTGGCATCCAATTAATGTAAAGAAACCAAAAAGAAGTTTGGATTACAGAACAACATGTTTTTTCCTCACCTCAAGAGAATATAAACTGAAAACAACAACACCCTGTAGAAAAGGGACGCATCCTTTTTTCAGGTCAATTACTGCATTTTAATAATCTCGGAACTTCCAATTAATTTAAGTATCTGTTGGTGTATTTAGGAGACACAGGATTCCTCCAGAAGAGTGTACTTAGTAATACAGGCAAGGAGTTTTATGTTTCCCTGGGTTATATTAAACACTACTACTGCTCACAGTGACTTTGCTATGACATTAGCTTATCATCAACATTTCAGAAAAACCTATCATTAGTGTACCATCAACCTTTCAGAAAAATCCAACCTGCATTTTTATTGTGTGCTCACTATATTTGAATCAGTCTCCATTTCAACACTGTATAAGCTACTCTTTACTGATCCCCTAGAAGTCTGCAATCTATAACAGTACTAACACTTTTTTTAAAAAGAAAGAAAAAAACTTGTCAGTCATTCTCTCATACTTCCTACTGTTTCTTCCAGGCAGGTTCCTTACAGAGAATGTATTTTTTTTAAAAAAAGCACATACACTTTAAATCAGCATATGCTCAGAACCCACCTTTAATTTGGTTAAGGTATGCATATCTGCAATGAAATCCAGCACCTCACCAACATACTGCCTCATGCATTCCATTGCTGCCGTTCCACACTAAAACAGAAAACAAATAAGTTTAGGTATCAGGTCTTCAACGTTCATGTTTTTGTCTGTTTCTTTGTCACCAGAATACAATTTATCTCTCTCAAACACTTTATTTTACTTTTTAGTTAGATTACTTTAATTAGGAATAAGTATCCTTTGATGTTCTTCTTCTCACTGGAATATGCCATCTTATCTGATTCTAGCATGACATAGCCCAGCCTCCATAGCTTCTTCATGCATCATAAAATACTCTTATCTGTGACAGCAATAGAAAATTAACTGATGAAATTTTCAAGAATACTCTTGTTGTGTCATCCTGAAATATACAGTGGTCCAGAATCAAAGTCTTAAAAACTCAATGAGAATTTACCAACTCATTTTTTCAGGTAGCTGAGCATTTTTGCAAATGCAACTAATCAGCTACAATCACAGAAAACAAAATTCAGTCACAGACTCAAATGTCTTTATATTCATATTAATCATGATGGAGAAACAGTTGAAATAACTGGCTTCAGGTATTTTAGGTGTAAACATCACTAAAATGAACATCACTGAAATGCATTATTTTTTTCCCTTTTTTAAAAAAACTAACAAGTATTTCTGGTATGCTCCTGAAGCAAAATCATTCAAAATACAGCATCTTAATGGCACTTAAGCTACAAGCTGCTCAACTTAGATCACAAAGGTATAAGGATTGAGAAGCCACCTATGCCAGAGCAAGAATGACCTCGAAGGGAAAATAAAAGGACTCCATGTGGTGCTTGCTGTATTCCCATAGCACAAATTTTCATAATCCTTTTCCTTGAACATAGTGAGAAATGAGAATCTGGCCTTCAGCTAGTACAAGATGTGCCCAAGGTGTGCAAAACAGTCAACAGAACCCATCTGTCAGATCAAATAAAGGCTTTCAACAGACCAGAGTACCCTGGAGAGAAGCTTTCAGAAGGTGATACCACCAACCCACTACATATCAAATGAACTACTGTTTATATGTTAATATAGCACTCTGGACTCTGAATCCCAAGGACCTGAGTTCCAGTCTCAGTGGGGACCGTCCCCTGACAGTTCAAGCCTCCCTGCCATCCCATCCCGTCACATCTCGGATGCTCAGCAGGGTCAGCCCCGGTCAGTGCCGGGTGCTGTGACAGTCCCGAGGGCTTCCCGGTCACTGTCCAAACTCGCTCGGCCGTGGCAAATGAACCTTAGGACTTAAACGGTGGGGCCAGTTCTGCACACGCTGTGCCTCACCTAAAAAATCCACTGCGGAGGCTGGAACGGCTCACCCACGGCGGGAGAGCCCTGCCCAAATCTTCGTTCGGGAAGTCTGGCCATACATACATACGTATGTTAATAGTCTGAGGAGAAGATAATGCTAGCTGAACTCAAGGGGATCTATGAATACCTCATTCTTAGTGGCCAAGTAAAAGCAACACTTCACTTTTGAGGCTAAATGGTGAAATTATTAAATTCCATATCCTTTTGAAGTCACTGAAGACTACTTTATACAAAGTCATAGTTCAGGGCAAAACACTGCAGTGAAGTTTACAGAAGAAAACCTCTATTTAATTACCTACACTTTGAAGCATCGAAGCTGATTATCCTATCCAAGTATACAAATGAATCAGATTTAGTTTTGATCACAAAATTATTAAGCAATAATTGGATTTTAGTGGCTGAAATAAAAAAAACTACTAGCAGAATTCTATATTTAAACCACTGACCTGGGCACTCCTCACTTTTCTATGTTAATATCACATCTACAGGGTGTTGAACTGTGCCACCTTCTGGCTTTACAAAGGTCTTCCTGTCAGTTTCCATGACAGAATAAAAACCAGTAAAATAAGGTCACTGGGAACCCTGTCATTGTGTCCTCCATCCAGTTCATGTGTCCTAAGGATTCTACACAGGTTCTACAATATTGAATAATAGAATTATAAAAGATACTATACTCCAATCTCTGAAAACAATGCTCAGTTGCACAAGACCTCTTCAACCATCTACTCTGTTTCATTCAAGCAACAGGCAGCCAGATCTGAAATGCACGTTCTATCACACCTTGCAACACTAATGTTAGTCTATCTAGTTAAAGCAAATATAATCAAAATATTCTGTTGGGAGAAAAAGTATTATTAAAGACTGGCATTTAAAAAATTATGGACTTCAAAAAATACATAGCAAAGATTCTATTACATCGTGCCTAAAGCTGACACTCATTTGGGAAACGTTTTTCTCACTCAGCTTGTGAAGCAAACCTGGGTTAACCCTCTTCATTCATCTGGGTGCTCAGTCACATGTGTTATAGAACAAGTCAAGGCCTCCCATTGTGCTACTTCCTCGCATGTTCACCAGGTGCATACTCAGTATTTAGGCAATTAGGAGTACTTGTAATTTAGCTTCACTCATCAGCACGATATAGATGAATGGCTTATACATTACCAGAAAAATACCATTGACTGCCTTTCTTAACCAAATAATCTTTTGTGAGAAAGGAGGCAATGGCTTGTAGCTTTCCACCCCACTATCATTTTTGGAAGCATTCAGCTGGTCTGTTCCCCACACAAAATCATAGATCATGATTTGTCATTTTGAGTGTAGCCTCCACTAAAGTCAGTTATATGACTAAAGATTACTAGTGAAAGTAAGGGAAGCAACATCAAGTTCAGAACTTTTCCAATAAAAAGGATGAAGCATCTCAACCTCTGCCTGTAATAGAGCTTGCCAACCAGAGGAGAAAGGAAAAGGGTATTAAAATGAAGGAAACAAGCTGAATAAGATATAGGTTTTTAAAAAACAGAACAACAGAATTAAGAAATGGACTTTGATTCAGTACTTACTCCAGGCATTGAGGCAATCATCTGTTTATGTAAGATTGTTGACTCTGCTAGTTTTGTTCCAGCATCTGCACAAACAAACTAAGAAAAACATTAAACACAAGTTATTTTTTAATTTTTTTTTTGAGGAACCTGAAGACACTAATCATTTATTCATTACATCATTAAAATCAGTTCAGATCTCTTCTTGCTTTTATTAATGGTAATTTTCCTTTAGAGATCTCTTTCCTTATAAACAACCTAGTTAACTCACCACTATAAACAAGATAAATTTAATAAAAAACATCTGACTTCAATGTGCTGAATTAACACATGCTGTGCGGAGCAATTTGAAGAATACTGTACAATAAATCAGACTTTCTTTATGAACAAATATAGATACATATTTGCTATTGCTTCCATATATGAAATGCTCCTCATTCCTTATAGAGTAATTCAGGATAGAGAATGATAAGGCAGCACAAGACAAATTCTTTACTGTGCTATTTCAGCACATTCGTTGAAGTGCTATAGGGATTAATTATATGAACAGTTTTGAAGGTGACAACATACTGGTATGGTGTGTTATAATTTCTGCATCATACAGGCCACAACACTACATAAACAAGCAGTTTCTGGGAGATGGTCAGCGCCATTCTGTTTTAGTAGAATATCCCTAATTGCTCTTCTTATGCTTTCATTTTCCTTGCTTTCTTTTTCCTTTTTTCTTGTTTATTTCCAAATTCCTTGGCCTAAAATCTCCAGTGTCCACACCATTCATACATGAAACCAGCTAATACTGTTAATTAATCATTATAAGCTTCAAAAATGCATTGGACACCCTGCAGATGATTTGCTTCTTCCTACAACTTTTCTTAACAGTGTAGATTTAGTTGAGCAATTTTTGTCCATAGTGATGCAAATTCTCTAAGAAAAAGCAGACAGAAAATAACTGTCAAACTAAGGTCTAAGCCTTAATTTTCTTTCTTGAAAATTAACACCATGGTACTTTCACAAACTGAGGCAGATAGTGACTTCACAATATATTTTATGGTTGTCTAATGCATGAGTATTAGCAGTACTCTCAATGACTGACCACTCCTCATGAAAATATTTCACAATATCCTCTACAGATTCAGAATTTACTCTTACACTTCCACAAACTTTACTTTTCAATTGGATTTAATCTGAACTCAGACTGCCTGCCAAGACATGGAAACTACTTCACCTATCTTGACACAAAGTCTGTTCCTTCAGAAATGCACGAGTTTAGACTAATAATCTAATTAGGTATCCTCAGACATGGGCCTGGCTCCAGTTGACTCTTCTTCTGGTTAGAATTTATTTTACACCAGTAAGCCAAACAGAAATAAAAACAGGAATCTAACTTGTACTTCAGATGAGAGATGGCCTGGTGCTCTTCTGTGCCACAGCTATGATTAGATGGGAAGCAAAGGAAAGGCAGCAAAGATGATTGAGTCTCATCTCAAACAGCAACCATGATTCTCCACTTCCCTTTTGAAAAGGAGGATTATTAATGGGAAACAGATGACAGATCTTCTTTCAATGCACCCTATTTCAGAAAGAGCAACGACAAACTAGGTCCACTGGACAACAGGCAGGCTGTTTTCCTGTGTAAAGAATTTTTCAATCAACCATTTGTGTGCAGATTTGGCTTTCCTTGTCCTACATCAGCTGCAAAAAAAGACCATAATTCCATGAAGAATCTGGCCAAGTATATTTAGCAACCAAGTTCAGTGCACTGCTACAGCCATTGTGCAGGACTCAACATTTAAGTCAACAAAAAAACGCTTGCCAAAGACAAATGTAATTTATTTCAGAACAATAAGAAACAGCAGCCACAGGAACCTTTATTGGCTTACAGGAGAGTTATAAATAAAAAAAAAGCTATATATCTATACCTTTTCTACATCTTTTGCACAGAGGAGTTTAATATCAATTTATATATGACAAACAACTGATAAACTTAAGTCAATTTCTAATGAATAATTAGGCCTTATTTAGCTTATTTTTCTCATCATCAGACTGGCAGTTCCAGGGATCCCTCCTTAAGTGGCAATGCAGTCGAAAAAGGATCACAGAATGAGAAGGTTTAGGTTGGAAAAGACATTTTAGACCGGTGTCCAAACATAAACCTAACACTGCCAAGGCTACCACCAAACCATGCCCTTAAGTGCCGTTCCATCACTTCCCTGGGCAGCCTGTTCCAGTGCCTGACATCCCTTCCAGTGAAGAAACATTTTCTAACAGCCAACCTAAAACCCCTCTGGTGTAAGTTGAGGCCATTTCCTCGTGTCCTATTGTTACTTGGGAAAAGAGACCGACCCTTACCTCACTACAACATGGAGAAACCAAACACAAAATGAAAAATTTCTTACATTTCCAGTCCAATTCACTGTCATTTATGTTGTCTCCCTCTACAAACATTATAATACATTAAGATATCACTGGCAAGAGAAGAAAGAAAAAAAGAAAAAAAGAAAAATACTGCAAAACTGCAAAAAAAAGAGAAATTGGTAATTAGTTGCCATGTTTTTTACTAGCATTGCCTGTTGAGATACAGCTGCCGTGTAAAGTCTAAATTGGCATGTCTGCTGACTGTAATGAATTACCTATATATCATAATCTGTATATATTATACCTCCATTCATAATCAGAGGTTTTAAAAATATATATTTGTATAAACATGTCACCTTGTATCCTTACATTCAGTAATTGGTGGATCAGATCTTCACAGAAACATGAAGTGAAACCACCAGATATACAGCGATTTACATCAGTTCCTCCCGAAATAGGAGTAACAAAAACAGATCAGATACACTGAATCTTAGAGCCTGACTGAACAAGCAAATTTCTAGAGAGACACTAATATAATCTGAAGGCAGTGAAAATCCTGAAGATGTGTGCAGATGAAATGTGAGCAGGAGAAAAGCACTGGGAAGCAAAATGCTGGGTGAAGAAGCAGTTCCTATGGAAACCCATGGAACAGCAGCATGTACATGATGGCTTTCAATTGCTAGGACAAATCAAGGAGACAAGACTTGCTGTACCTTTTATCATCCAGGACACCTATGCACAGATTGGAGTGATCTGGTTAAAATTCTCGTTCTTTGTAAAGTGGGATAAAGTTAACTCTCATTTTAGCACTAATGTCACCAGTGACACTGATGCTACTATGTAATCTGGATAAACGTGGGTGTCAAATGTACATTTCTAGGAATTCCTTTGTTAGTCAGCCTACGACTGATCTATCATTAAATTAAAGTGCTCCTAGCTCCTTGCCATCTGGAACATTTTGATGGAATCTCTGCATTCTGTGTGCATTGTCTGTACAGAATCTTGTATACAGGCTAGCATGTCCACCGAGACATGACTGCTGGAAATTAAAGTAATTTCTGTTTGGTGCTGTATTAACTCTGCTATGACCTTATTGATTCAAAATCATACCCTTTGAATTAATATTGCAGTGGCTTTGTGTGGTAAAGTGGTGAACTAATCCCTTCATTCTATTTAGGACACCAAAGAAAATGAAAAAAATCAGATATGTATGCGGTTTTACTAGTAAATTTCTTATATTTCAGTGGTGCTTAAGATGGGCTTAGTGGTTACTATGGTATTTAAATTCAAGAGGCTGTTGAATGATTCAGACCACATACTACTGAGAGCTGCCAATTTGCACAGTCAATGGGAGAAGTAGTCATCATGCCTCCAGCAGGCATCATCTATGGCAGATGGTCTGAATACAACCCCTATTCTTTACCACTGACTGCATAAAAACAGAAGCTGGCTGCTTTGGATAGCAGGAAATATGAATCACTTCATCAGCCTCTGAAAGAGAGACATCATAAAAGACATTTATATCCACATTAGATGCTGTTGTGTAAGGTATGAATACATCCCAAAGTGAATACAGCACATGGGAACAGAGCTGGGAGGAAAACCCAGGCAAATATCACTTTATGAGATAAAGATAATGTAAGAGAGAGTTCTGCTTACTCGTCTATTGACTCAATACGAAGGGCAAGTGTTTATGGGTGAAATCTCACTGCCAAAACTGATGTGGGACATTTGCATTCTCAAATGATAAATTCAGGATTGACTACACTGAAGGATCGTCATCCTTTGGGGCAGCCACAGGACTGAGCTATACAATGCAGTAATGCAGAATAATTGCTTTAATGCACATGGTATCAAGGAGCATCACTGCATCCCTAAGAGAGAGATGGGTGGTTGATAATTTATTTGATGGTATTGGCTGAGACTGGAAAAAAGAAGTCTGGGACTAATTTTTTAAAAAAAGGCAAATTCCTTTTTTTTTTAATTAAAATGGATTTAAAAAAATAACCCTTAACCAACCAAAATAAAAAACCACAAATGTTATTTTCCCTCCCCAAATTCTTCCCCTTACACTGATGGCATAATAATTGTTTTCAGAGTTATCCTAATGGCCATATTGTCAGTATTATTTCTCTGTCAACTAGCAATCACTTACTATGTCTAATGTACCAGTATTCAAAAGAAAATAAGGCCATAGTAAGCTATATGAAGTTCTGACCCCATAATGAGAAAGGAAGGAGTGAATGAAGCTGTGATGCTGGAGGCATTATGAATTATCTAAATAATAAACATCTTGTCTGAACTTTATGGAGTGCTGTTATGCTGGTCCCCTATAATTTGAAGTTCCTAAACATGTATCATTGTTAGCTCACTGGAGTAATCAGAGCCTGTGACAGCATACTCCTGGAAAAGATGGCAGCACCACAGCTTGGAAAGGAGCACTCTGTGATGGGTTAAGGGCTGGCTGCATGGCTGGGCCCAGAGAGTGCTGGTGAATGGTGCTGCATCCAGTTGGCAGCCAGTCACTAGTGTGGCCCCCAGGGATCAGTGTTGGGTCCAGTTCTGTTTAATGTCTTTACTGATAATCTGGATGAGGGGACTGAGTCCACTATTAGCAAATTTGCAGACAATACCATGTTGTGGGGCGGTGTCAATCTGCTGGAGAGTAGGAGGGCTCTGCAGTGATCCTTCCCCCGTACCTGGCATAGGTTAGGCCACACCTCAAGTCCTGTGTTCAGTTCTGGGCCACTCAGTTTAGGAAGCATATTGAGGTGCTGGAGTGTGTCCAAAGAAGGCCAACAAGGCTGGTAAAGGGACTGGAGCACAAGTCCTATGAGGAGCAGCTGAGGGACCTGGGCTGTTCAGCATGGAGAAGAGGACACTCAGGGGAGACCTTATCACTCTCTACAACTACATGAAAGGAGGGTGTAGCCAGGTGCGGGGTCAGTCTTTTCTCCCAGGCAACCAGCAGTAGTACAAGAAAGCAGTTTTAAGCTGTGCCTGGGGCGGTTTAGGTTAGACATTAGGAAGAAATTCTTTACAGAGAGAGTTATCAGATACTGGAATGGACTGCTGTCTTAGTTTAGCAGGAGGGACCAGTTGGCACTGTGTGGGGGTGATCAAGGCCGTGTATTCTACCCCCTCTATTCATTTCCCACAAACAATGGA
>JAWWEV010000167.1:48583043-48620891 GCA_035583235.1 Hafferia zeledoni | reverse complement strand
CTGTGGGGTGGGTGAACCCAACTCGAGGCCGCTGCAGCGTCGATCAACCTGAGCTCAGCAGGCAGCAGAAGAACCCCTGTCGCCGGTCTGATCCTACTCCACGGATCAAGGCTGCGACAGTTGTTCTGTATGTGGAACTCATTCTGCTGTTTGATCATTCTTCTTACCATTACATTCTTCTTACCATTACCTGACTATTCTCTGATTCTACTGTATTCTAACTGGGAATGGAGAACCAGAGCAGTGAACAATACTCAAGGTGCAAACAGACCCTGATTACCTCCTAGAATTCACCAGGAAGAGTGACCCTTCCCACTGCCACATGCCTTCAGTCTTGAGACACATACATTACACAGTGCCATACTCAAGTCAGTTGACAATTACATTCCTCAAGAGTGGACAGAAGTTCCTATCAGTAACCCAGTACAGTGGCCTGCATATACTGGAAAAGAAGAGAGAGAAAATTCTTTCAAAAGCTTTCAGCTATTTAACATACCAGCATCTGTGCAATACAGGATATAATTGGGCCATAATAGATTGCTTTGTCAGAATACTGGAAAGGAAGATTAGGCTTCAAGAATCCCAGCTTTTCTTGGCCTTAAGGATAATACAACAGTTAACTACCTCTTCCTCAAAAAAATCTCCTACCTCACAGTCTTAACTCTTAATGTTTGTTAAGCACATGCACTGCAGAGACATTGAGCAAAATCAGGAAAAATGTTTTTTGACATCTGACCTCTTGCTTCCTGCACTGTAAATCAGGAGTGATGACACGTAAATCCATGGCCCAGAGTACCCATCCTATCCAAATCTACTTATTTCTATCATTCTGCTGGTGATAAATATGTATAAGCCTAGTTTTATACATACTTTAAGAACTTCATATTCTGCCACAGAGCCATTGTTCCCTGACAATAACACCCAGGGGAATCACATGTGTACATCTGGTACCAGAGTGTGAAGAATACAACCCTTTAGCCTCTGTTCAGCCAAATAAACTGTCTCAAATGTCTATGCATCCCTTTAAAAAAAATATACTGCATCCTTCAAATTGTGACTTACCAGATGTCTATATGTAGAATACAAAACTAGTGAAGTCCTAGCAGTATCTCAGGGTCCAAATTTAGTAATAAGAAGACCAAATCTGGACTTTAAATGGAGTAGTATGCTATCCTCCAAGTAAGCCAGTATAAAGCAAAATTCTTTATTTTGTAAGGGATAACAGAATACTAGCAAAAGGCTAAGTTTAGGTTCAAACTTCTAAAGTTGTAAGAGGTAAAAAAGCCAGAAAGTGTCCATTTAGGACCTTAAGATACTTGAAAGAAAAACTTAAAGATAAGATTACAATCCACAGAAGAGATGCTACTCTCAACTGAGAGTTCCAAAAGCACTGAAAAAAATCAAATTGCTGACCTGGAACAGAAACTCAGACAAGGAAATATCAGATTGATATGAGTCTTCAGGCTCAAAGACAAAGGAATTTCAGATACTTCAGGAAAATGCTGGACATAAAAAAAGAGTTGGAGGGGTTGTACAGCACTGACCTCTACAAAGTGCATGTTGGAGTAGCTTGCCCTTGGAAAAGACAAGAATCCCACAGCTTAGCTGAAAGTTGCTGTTTAGTTCAAGTCAGCACACTCAAAGTTGCAAAACAAATAATTAAATTTTAATAGTTTCAATGCTCACAAATTATATTCCTTTTGGAATTCACTTCTACGTGGCACTCTATTACAAACACATCATAACTGATTTTTTTTCTAAGAGTAGTCATTAATTAGACATTTCTAAGGCAAAACTGCAGTAAGCTTTCAGAAATAACAAAGCTAATGCAGTATGGAGTTCCAGTAAATTAACTATTCTGTGGCTATACATTGCAGAACATTCACTATTGATTCCATTTCTGGATCACCAGGTTGCATTAGACTAAATCAAGGAGGTTTTATCAAGCACTGTAATCCAAGCTTCCTGTGGGCAATCAAGTACTCCATATATTAACAGAACAACGAACCAAGAAGGATGCAAGTAACCTGTGCAGGTTTTCTAATACCATGGGTTTAAGAACATTCTTGAGAAACTGCAAAGCATGAGGAGAGTGAAACATGTCCTGCAGTTCACCATTTGCTTTAGCAGACAAATGAAATAGTCTCATCAGACCACAAAGGCAAGAGGAATGTTTTTGCTTCAGTTTTAAATGAGGCTTTTCCGTTTTAACGAAAAAAACCATACTGGACTTTAAGTTAACATTTTTGTCACTTTGCCTTACCCAAGCCTTAACTACAAATCTAACACAAAATACTTCCAAAAACCAAGATAATCTCTTCTGAATTCAGGATTTTTCTCTTTCATAAACTCTTCTCTTTCAAATGAGACAAAAAGGTAATATTTGCTTGCTGTCACTAAACATGCTGTTATTTTCTATTTAATACTTTAAACCATCTGGTAAAGGTGTTTCTTATTTTCTTGTGATGCAGTTTTTCTGTGAGAGTGTCATTGCATTTACAATTTCTTCACTCTTCGTCCAGTGATACTTTAAGTCTTATTAAGACTCAAACAATGCATGTTCCAGTTATATATTGTCAATAAAGAAAACAATGATAAAATGTTTTCTGAGGATTAATTACTGTTCTGACAAATGTACTGAGGCATGAAAACTGTGCACATAGAGGCTGAAGGAGCATTTCTTCTCAGTACATTGACAATCTATATAATGGACCATATATGACCTCAGTAAAAGATTTGATTGCTTCTTGTGGATTTTGTAGTTCATTTTCTCACTGATAGCTACAAAAATGAAATTGAGTAGTAACTGAATATATTTGTAGACCATAGCTTTCATCCAGGAATCTTAAAACCTTTCTAAGGCGCACATATACTGTTCTCTTTTCTACACCGCTTATAGCCATGCATGCCAAAGAGAAATACTAATACAGAACAAAAGAGCACCTAAGCTGGAAAACTAACTTGGAGTCTTCCATTTCACTCACTTATCTGCTGCCTCCCCCACAGCTGTGCTCTCAAAAGGCACTACCAGGAATATTTAAGTTTTTACTCACAAGGTGTCTGGCTACACTTGCACACTAGGAAAGATACTGTACAAACATTGTAAATGATGCATGAATACCAGGTATCTTCTTAACAAGAGGAAAAAAATTTCCAAGTCAGAAAATCACATCAAAATACCTTTCTGAGCAATGTTTTCAGCAGGTTCCCTTCATCTATGTCTCTCATGTGAACATGAAACTCAGTATTATTAAAAGGTACTGAATCACGATTACTACTTGATTAGGCAAACTACATTAAAATCATTACATGTCTGAAACTTGACACAGCTTTCATCTTTATTTCCAGACTACTTGTGGAAAGTAGGACTTTGTCCTATTTTCACTTGTCCCTAAAGGAAGATACAGTGTCACTGTTACCTTAGTGAAGGCTCGGTAGCACAAACCACACAGTTCCACCAGGTAGGCCAGAGTGAAGACAGCATTCTGAATTACAAAACTCAGTAATTTTGAAAAAGGGTCCAGAAGACTCTGCAACGACATGATTCAGAGAAATCAATAACTGGTTGCCCAACACAGCAAAAAAGCATTTCAGTTCAGAAATGCCTGAATGGAACAGCATTATTTTTAGCTCAGAATCTCTCTGCCTGGGATTCACACTGCTTTGGTCAAACAGCTGTATCATCTGCCTTCTTGCCTCTGTGAGAAATTAGAAGAGAAAAATTAGAAAATAGTTTCCCCTCTGGCACAGTGCTTAAGAGATATAAGAGATTCTGTAGAGTTCATCCAGGAAAACATCACTGACCTCAATGAAATTGTACTGAAAAACATCTAAGGAAGTTCATTACTGGTTTGGGGTGATTTTAGGAGAAAATAAGCGGAGAGAGAAAAAAAAAAAAAAAGAGAACATCAAATCTTTAAGAAGATGTACATTCACACCCACACAAGAATGTAATTCTACCCACACTTTACTGTAACCTAGATTCCCAAGCTCTTATCATTCTCCAAAGAATACTGGACTGCACAATTTTATGCTCATGTATAATACTTTCCTAGCTAGGCGATAAGAACACAATACAAAAGCACAATAGCATACAATAGATACAACAGGCTGGCTAAATCTGAGGCAAGAGAATTTTGTCTCCATGGAACTTACCCTTGTGGCACTAGTAGTGGGTATCTTCAACAAGCAAATCATGATTCTTAAACTCGAGTCTAAAGAACACTGAACATATTTTAAGACAGAAAAGAAAAAGAAAAAACAGAATTAATACTTTTCTGTGCATGTCTTGCTTACAGTGGTAGCAGCTATGAATTTGTTACAGGTAGAGTCTGAAAAATGACCCCTGATGATTGATCTTTAATTACTTCCTCTAAAGTGGTTTATTCCTGAACACAGTCATACCCCTGCAATGGTAAGATACCACAACAAAGGCTTTGAGACAAGATCATTCCTCTAAGAGGCTAGTTTAGGAAAGTAAGCTTTACCCCTTGTATGATAAAAATTTCCAAGAAATACATTTGCACTGTAATAAAAATTGATTGGGGGAATAAAGGAAAAAAAAAAAAAGAGTGGATCAGTAGGAGGTACACACCATCTACCTTTTTGTATATTTCTGTGCTTGCCCTGGTCTATGATATTTTCCCCCACAGGGCTGCAACTCACACCATTAAAATATAACCTGGCAATAGCTGCTCCAGATGCCCCTCTAAAGTTGTTCCTTATGATGTAATTAATTTTTATTTCAAATAAATCACACAAGTTGCAGCACTGAATGGACTTTTCAGGATCTATCCGTTGTTTTGCCTCATCCCTGCTGTAAACATCTAGAACAGAAAAGTGTCACGTATGATCCTAAAGGAAGGAACAGAGGATGGAAAGTTCAGGAGCAAGCAATTGCTTTACTTGTATCCCTAATGATACCTCCCATGAATAAAAAGGGAAATCAGAGTAAACATTCCGCCTGAACAGTTCTGTGAATGGCAGATATGCATTTGGAACTACTAAGCTCCAATTAATTTCTTTCTATTTATTTCAATTACATAAGATGCAGCAGATTGGGGTGGCTAGCATGCAGAGGGAATGGTTATTGCCTGTTTGGCTTAATAAGTGCTGCAACATAATGCCTCAGTTTACCAAAATCTAAAGAGGTTTCAAGATCTGACTATTGCATAATAGTGCCAAGGAATTCAGTATCATTCATGCAGTTGGGTGATGACGCCCAATTTGAAAGACAATGTTATCAGTCACAAAGCTAGACTTTGGATCCCTCAGAGCTCACACTGAGCAACACTGCTTTGCACAGAAGAAATTACCACTGAGCTCCTTCACACCACAGGAAATAAAGTCAGAGTAAGAGCATAAGAATTCCATGTTTACTAGAAAGACTCTGAGAAGTTTTTACTGTGTTTACTGAAAAGACATCTGGAAATATACACCTAGAAGAAAAGATCCCACTGTATGTCCCCTGAGCTCCCAGAAAGCAGTGCCCAAAGCTTCTAGATTCAGTTTCTGCAACTATATTCTGATTACAGCCATAATTACAACCTGATCAGCCAAATAGGCTAGGCCCAATTCCCAGTAGTCTCAGTTCTCTCTGCCTGGCTGACTACTGTGTAATTTTAGGAAATTAATTAAGCGGTGCTGCTCTTCTTGAGAGTTTTATTTAGTTTTAACAATAAGTCACATGGAATTTTATTGCCTAAATGCTGACTCTCTCAAATGCAGTATTCTAATCTGACAATGACAGGGCATGGAAAGTGTGTAGAAAAAAAGCCAAGAAAGAAGTGACGAGTACACTGGTCAGAGTTGCTATTGTTACCCATGGAAAACACAATTAAAGGCATGGATCAGAGATGCAATAAATCCAGTTCTTTGGAACGTTAGTTGAATCATTAGAAAATATTCCCAACAACCCACGCTGACTTATCATCCACGGTTTTCCCACTGTTTCAGTACATCCTGAACAATGGCAGCATAGCTTGTTTCAGATGTCCACACATCATACCTTAAGCGGCAAAACACATGGGAGTTTCGTAAGGAAGGTCTGAAACTGATTACTAATTGTGGTCCAGAGGTTGCTCGGTGAATCCATCGGCAAGGCTTCCATAAAGGTAGCAATATTTTCCAAACAGCGTAGCATTGCCCCCCCTGCTGGCAAATTCTTCTTATTATTTAAACCCTAGGAAACAAAACGAGAACAGTGAACAAATGTACACATGCAGAAATGGTCCCTTAACAGTACTTGGAAGTGCTGAGGTTAATTTGTTCACACCAAATACTACTCATGTTTCCTATGATGTTAATGATAATGTTGTGCAAGGAATTTGAACTGTATATGTGACACAGAAGTGTTGGTCTCGTTAAGTTCCTAAAGTACTGACCAAAAGATTTTGAGTCAAAATGTTACAAGCAGGATCCTAACTTATAATCTGCTTATACTGGCATGGCAGTAAAAAAGCAGAACTCAAAGTATTCACCAGCAGATTGCCCATGTTTTGCTTTGGACAGTTCCAAAGAAGACATGTTTGTAAATGCTCATGAGACCATGTAAGCTTTTGTGGCTTGTTTACTAGGGCAAGACCTGAAAAGACATGAGTAGTTTTAAAGTGATGTCAACATCTTGTATGAAGGAGCTGAAATGTTCTTGGAAGAGCAGGACATATGCAAGTGACTAGTTCTAGCAGAACGATAAAAGTTATAGTAGAAAAAAATCCAACTGCATAGAAGGCAGTCAGTGAAAGCCAGATAACAGATCTTAGGAATACTTAAAAGAAACTGTCATCAGATAAAAGCAAGTGGGAGAAATTAGATGTATAAACAAAAATGTTCCAAAAAAACCAAAAAATAGTGCTGGGGGAAGGAATAGGCCACACTACCCATGTGTAGGACAGCTCCAGGAGCTGGTCTGAGGCTAAAAAAAAAAAAAACAAAACAAACCAAACTACTAGTGAGAGCAAAACTCAGACGGAAAATGGTGAGGACAGCCTAGTTGCCTCCAGAGAAGACAACACAAAATTTACATTGTCTTTGATGATGCAAGTTGAAACTCAAATGAGGAGAAATAATCCAATATGCTTGATAATGCTAATAAAACCAGCTGCATTAACACAGCCAATTGTCAACATACCTCTAAGAGCTGGCTAAGAGCAGCAATGGAACTCAGCTCACTGAAGTCCATAAGAGATGTGGCCAAGGTCCGCAAAAAACTTCCATCTGAAATTCAAAGGGCATTTTTGCATGGCTGTTCATAAAGAGGAAACCAATGGTCAGAAATGCAATCAGGTATTGTACATTACCTTTAATAATGCTCTGGAAGAGCTGAGGGAAGATGCCATTGGGAGCCAGCTGATGGAACACACAACGGAGGAACTGCTTGGCCACACCTGCAGCATTTCCAGGGATCATCATACTGAAATAAGAAAAAAATTGCATTGCAGATGAAACACTTCTCAAAGCTAACTACATGGAGAAAATAATGTTATGTATACACAGTTATGCACACATACCTGAAGTATTTTTCTCACTAAATACTTTTATTTTTCCTGATTCTCCACCTAGTTTTATTTGTGAGTCATCTGAGCCTGAAACAATCCTGCTCTCACCTTGTGTGTTTCAGTGACACAGGGTAAGTTTCTTTGCTTTACCAATATACATATGAACAAAAGGTAAACATAAGCATTATAATATTTATTTGCATCTTGTAGTTTCCTTCAAGAGATTAAGCACTTCCTAATCAGTCATAATTGAATAGTTTCATTTCAAAAGCTAATGTATTATCTATTTACTCATAAACTGCAAATCTTACCATGCTTTACAGCTTCTCAAAATGAATTTATCCTATTCAGCATCTGTTTTATGTCACCAGACAACACTACCAGGGATTCTCCATGGCCAAGGATGATTCAATTGACTGAATGCATGGAGGTAGCTTATCAAGACAATTACTGAACACCGAACAAGTTAGAAAAAGATGCACTGAAATAGTGAAAACCAGATGGCTTCTTTAAATTGTATCTGAATCTGAGTTTTTTCTAGTTTAATACATATGAATATGGGTTCCTGTTTATCTTCAAACACACGTGGTACTTGAAACAAGTGGGAAAGTGTTGGATTCTAGAAATTTAGAGCTGAAGAAAATTCTATCACCAAAGACAGAAGTCTGTGTTTGCTCTGCTTGTGTATATAAGCTGCCTCCTGCCTTGAGATAAGATAGAACTCAGTTATCAGACATGTTGTAATCCCTTGCCATCTTCCCTTAGCTAGAATTGTGTAACTCCCAAATGAAAATAAACTCTCTTTGGATTACCATAACCCTTCCTCCCTATTAGCATATGTTTCCCTGAAACCTTAAATTGTGATCAAATGTTCAATAAACCGTTCCAGTTTCGTCCCCATAGCTGGGATCGTTGTAGCTTTTACTGACCTTCACAGGTAAGGGGAGTTTTCTTCCTCTTACTCACAAACCTAAATAACATTTTTTAAAAGCTAAATTTAGTTGATTTCAGGGTCAGGGAAGATAATGCTTTAGATCCATTGTTTCATTTTTGTCAAGATATCATTTGCTAACATACCTTTCTGCTTGATTAGAAAAACTGGTACTTGATGCCAACCTGGAATAAAAACAAAAAAATTATTGAAGCTCATATGGACTTTTTTGTTTTTTGTTTTCAAGTAAGCCAATAAAGTACTATTGTTAATAAATAATAAACAAGAATTTTGAAGAACATTTAAAGTATTACCAGAAAGATCTTGTGTAGAGCACCTAAATTAGGAAAAATTATGTTTGCCTGACATATAATCTCTATTCAGTATTGCAGTCTCACTAATGTTTAACAACTCTAAACAAACCTACTTGCCTCCCTCTACTAGCACTAAGATAATGAAGTTATTGCCTTACAGCACGTCATGGATAATAACTGATTTTTCTTAGAGAAAAAAAAGAGTTTGCCAGAAGCTGCCTACTGACTGAATTGTTTCTGATTAACACAGCAACACAGACTAAGCAAAAATCCTCTGCTTGGCATTCTGAAGTGAGGCTCCTAGTTCCAGATTTTGGCACCTAAATAACTGGCCTAATTTCAGAAACGCTAAGTATCTACAAGCTCTTACAAAGTCAGAGAAAGACTGTGTTCTCAAATATCAGGTCATTTGTTTTAGTCTCTAAATATAGATTTTAAAGCCAAATATGGGCATTTAGCGATGAAAATACCAAATACAATCTTAAAGTAAAATCATGCACTTCAATATGCAGGACATGTAAATGAACAGAATCAGGGCTTACAATGTCAAAGCAACACACCTTTAATACTGAAAGCCACTAAAAAGCAATTATAAACATGCACACAGGAAACATCTCTTACATAGAAAATACCACGTAATTTTTACTTTAATCTGCTGCACATTGGTATTTCAGATGGTATAAGCTGATATATCTAAGTAGAAAGTTCAGAAAGCTACACTATTTTATATCTGCTGATGATCTGGCCTTCAACATTTATTCTTGATTTATGATCCTTTTAGGCTGTTGCTCAGTCTCTGTTCTGAAGACAGTTTCCTCTCTGAACATCACTGCGAAATCCAGAAAGGACCCTAAGGCAGCTCAGTCGAATGCAACAATGTAAACCAAAATGGATAGTGATTTTCTTTAATTATGCGTGGCAAACTGGGGACACAGCAAACTTTCATCAGTGCAATAATCTGAAAAACTGGATGGTGCAGGGGATTGAAGATTATATTCTCGTCAGTTGTTCTAGCAAAAATCACAAAAACTCATTAGAATTCCTGACTCCACTATTGTTAAAACAGGCATCCACACTAAAATACAACATAATAATTCTGGTGTGCAAAGCTATTTCTGAGTGAAAAGGTCTGAAGCTACCTACAATCAATACAGACCTTTATTCTGGAATGTAGCATGGACTTACATTAAAGCACATGAGGATTTCTGCAGAATGCAATGAGACCAATCACATCCCCAAGGGACATGATACTTATTTTCAAAAATCCACCAAAGTAGAGAAATATAACAACATAAAAATCTTTGTTCTAGAAGAAATTAAAGTTCAATGTTTTTCTCTCTTTTTGAATGTGATAATGCAAGCATGGGTTTTATGATAAACAAAACATTTGGTTTCCAACTTTGGAAAAACTTCATGAGACATGAACTACACTAAACACGTGGGAACATCTGAAACATTTTGAAATGTACAGCTTGTACTTGTTCATCATTACTATTCTAAATATTTTGTTGCACAAAGGCCATGAACTCCCAATATTACTTCCACTTTGCAGATCACAAAGCAGAACAGTAAATGGACAGTAGACAGTAAATGGATTTGTTCAAATCTGTGCACGTTAGGAACAGAAGTTAAGCTTTTCAAAGTTCCTCACTAACTCAGGAGTCTAAATGTAACTTTCAAACCCAGCTTTACTGTTTGGGAAGCTAAATCTCACCGGAAATTAAAGAAATAAGATTCTCCAAGTCAAAAATCTTGATTTAGGAACCAGAGCATAAACTTAAATGCATGCCAGAGACTTAGAAACATGTCAATCTCTAATTCTCAGTAATCTGAACCCAGAAATTTCTTCTCTCAGAACATTCCAACAGATGACTATCTGTACCTATGTATACCCAAATAACTTCTAAAAATCTTTCTGTGTGCTGTTTAGATATTCTGAAAGATCTTGGATTTCCTAACTCCTTGTTTCCTCTTCTGTGCATGAAAGCAGTGGTTCTTTATTAAGAATAAAAATACAAAAAGTCTAATTCATTCTCACTTTTGCTGTTGTTTGGGTATTTGAAGGTATGACATGGCACTGCTTGATGAAAGACAGATCTAGGTTATATATGAGGCCTGTGAATGCCTCTCTTCCTGTATATGTTACTCATCAAGCATATATTCAAAATAATTCCTTTGTGAGGAGCCTTGTATTGGACTTATAATTTGTCAGAAATTACAGCCAGTAGCAACAAGACAGAGCATCTACCAGGAATACCTCATGTTGCACTGTTATCTGCTGCTCTAAAACAATCAGCTGTCTCACTCCAAAGACACAGCATTTCCTCCTCAAAACACAGAAAAAGGTAGCCCACTTATCCTTCATCCCTTCATAATTCATCTTCCAGATTATTTACTCTCTGTGACTGTAGTACTGCTGTATTTACAAGAGTCACACAGAATAAGCATCATCTGCCTAGACTAAAAACTTCGCCTCCATTCAAGCTAATTAGCAGGGATGGCAGGGAACTGCAGCCTTGCAATTAATGGCAATAGACGACTTGAATAGCTGCTGTGTTTAAATGGATTTGGGAGCTAATGGAGAAGTGGGGCTGTGAAGAGCCATCCCCCTGCAGAAACCACAGTCCAGCAATTTGTACTTCAGTCAATGAAAAGAACATAGAGGAGGAGAGCTGTGCATCATTTCTGCATGTCTAGTGCTGCCCAGAAATTTATTCTGTAACACCCTCCACACATCCATCCCATCTCTGAGGACAAAAGTTGTGGAAGTGGCTGAGGCAGTAACCACATGTAATGTGTTTAAGACCTTATCAGAGTCAAGCTCAGGCAGCAGCTGGTTTGGAAGCCCTCATAAGGAGATGCAACCTGTTACCTAGTCTTGATCACCATAAAAAATATGGGTGAAAAGCCTGAAGAGTTTCAGGTATGCTAATGAATGATCTGACCCAGAAGTCCTCCAGGAGCAAAGTTGAGAAAAACTGATCACACTTCTGTGTAACTTCTAAAGCAGGAACTACATAAAAGTGAAAAATTCTGTCAAAGCAGGAAAAAGAGGGAGCCAAGAAAATTCAATTTCTGTAAGAAGCAAAGAAGCTGTTTAAGAACATTACATTGGAAGCAGAGAGCCAAGGTACTGTACTTGTTACATAAGACTTCAAGAGAGCAGAATGAAGTAACGTGAGGGAGATTATTAGAAAAAAGAATGCTTCTTTCAAAAAGATGAATTCATGTCTCAAATGAAAGTAGAAAAAGGCATAAATTCTGACCAATAGGATGTAAAAACCACAGGAAAGAGGCCAATAAAAAAGTTCAAGGAACAACTAGCAGAAGGAATAAAAATTAACAGTAAATTTTTCTTCACAAGATCAAGAAGCATACCAACTGCTGCATCAAGTACTGTTCAGGTAATAAACAGCATAGTAAATAAGTAAGGATACTGTAGAAAAATCTGAATTTAGTCTTTACATCACTGCTTACAGTGGGACAAGCTGAGGAGATTCCTGAGCTGGAATCTCCTTGTGGAGGAGAGAACATCAAAAGAGATGCCCAAAATTGAACTGACAGTGGAAGAAGTTACATAAGTATTTTATAAAATGATGAGTAACAAAGACAGAACCACATGTTAGTCACTTAAGAGTTCTAAAATATACACCTTTGCACAGTGAAGTTTATGTAAACCCAATTCCAGGCACAGAATTCTTTCAATCTTATTGAAGAGAGCGAAGTCCTGAATTTACCTTCCTACAGACTGCATGATGTCCAACAGCAGAGGAGCAGCCAAGTCTGGACTAAGGTGAATGAAGGTTGAGAGCACAACTATGGCCAGGCCTAGTGTTTCTTCATCATATTCTTCAAGAATAGCCCCACAGTCATGGCACCTGCAAAGAACAGTTTTTAAAACTTATATTAACAATTTTAAAAGAAAGTATTACTCTACATACATCTGTGTATAATTATGTCGTCTAAAAGTACTATTAATTAGTACATTCTATTCCAAATTTGTTTAGAAAGATAATGTAATTGTGATCTTTCTACAACTAATAACAGTCCATGTTTAAAAGCATTAATGAAGCTTTTCACTAGCTGCACTGGCTGTTTCTTCAGTGACAAAGGAAAGAGGGTCATAGGGCAGGCCTTGTTTTGAGTCCTTCATTGGTGATCATATTCCACCTCCCTCACTGCATTGGACTGCTCCAGTTTGCACTGTCCAAGAGAAATCTGCAGCAGTGAAGACCAGCCAACCCTCAGCAATGTGAGCACAAGCCAACCCATGTGGCTTGGACTCAGGTGAAGGCTCAAGTCCCTGGTACTCCTCTATTTAGCAGCACAGCCACAAACAATGACACTCACAGATGATCTTAAAGAGATGGAACAATTTCACATTGCCCTTCCTGTCAGTCATGAATTATGAGTAACAAATTATACAATTAGGAAACAATTATATGATTGGTTCCCACAGCGGTTACAGCTATTAAGAAACAAATGAAAGGACCTCTCAGGGGCACAGAACCTTAGACTTCAGACAAGTCTCCTTTCCTAGGGAAGATTTGCTGCTGAGTCACTTATCCTTCCTGAAATGCTCAAAGACATCTGAAGTTCTGAAAGGGCTCCATAATGTCTAATTAGAAAGGGGATGTCAGATTTAGGAGAGATGAGACAAGCTTTCACAACCTACAAAAAAGGCAAACCGATGTGGGAAACTGGCTTATCTCAGTCCAGTAGGAAGGCTTGCTTAATTTGATCCATCAGTTGCTAATGACTCCAACAGATTGAGAGATTTTAACTTAATGGAACTGAACAGGCAATTTTCCTGCCTTTCTTACTGAACAGAAAGAAAATAGCCAACTAAAGCCATGAAAGTCAAGCTTAGCTGGTCTGTATGTTAATAGGTGGTGCATGAGCTTTGGTGAAATGGCCAAGGGAAGTGCCACAGACCAGACTAACTTTTGGGATAATTCACTTTGTCACACAGTAAGGTCCACTTCCAGTCACAGCCTGCACAGTGGTCCTGTCTTTCTCCAGTGATCCCCCTTGCATGTCTGGATTGAGCACATGCAAGAACTTGTGCTTTTGCTTCCCAAGTTTTTCATGGCTCCCTGCTGACTGCTTCACTTCTCCATTAAATAAATACATTTCTTTTTAACACTTCCTTCAGAGGCACTTTAACCAAACAATTAAGGTTTGCAAAAGCTTTGAGGATCAGTATCAGCATGAAAAATGCTATATTGGTTATACATGATTACACATCAACAGTTACCCATTTCAATAGAAACCCAAAGGAATTTTTATATAGAACTTCTTTTCTTCTTCCCTAAGACAAAATTGGTTTCTGGTGGATCACAAAAAAACTTGATTTAAAATAGGATGGAAAGTGCTTCCCCTGCCCTCTGTGCAGACAGAACAGCCTCAGTCATCAGCCAGGTCCTACTGCTTAAAAGCACATCTCGCTGGCAGTGTTTAGGAACTGTTTACCTTGGAGTGAAAAAAAATTAATTAAAATACTTAACATAAATGGTAGAATGGACTTTATATTTCCATAAAGTATATCTATACTTGACATATTTGAAGTTCAACCAGTTCTTTGAAAGGAACAGAAAAAAAAACTTACTTGTCAGTCATCATAATGGGCTGGTCATCAGCAAATTCTTCTGGTGCAGGTACAAACATACTGACTATACTGGGTGCTGACAGCAAGCTAGATTTTGTAGCCCCTTATAGTGATTAGGGGGAAAAAAAGAGAAGGAAAGAAAATCACTAAACAGAATTCCAAAGTGCTTGAAGAGCAGACTTCTAAAGAATATCCATAACATTTTTACTGTGCCTAGAAATAAGAAATAAACTGTGTCCACAAAAGGGCATATAGCACAGTCCTTGCTTCTGCCAGATTATTCCAATTACCTGCAACTTTCAACTAAAAATTAATAAATAAATAAATGCTTGGGAAAAAAAGGCAGCAAATAAAAATTCCAGGAAAGTGGATGCCATTGTATCTACTAGGGACTAAGGATGATTCTACAGTCGCTGTGAGACTGGACATCAGAATATTGGCAGTCTTCTCCCATACTTCTGGAGAATAAATTTTCCATAGTTCCATAGTTCTCAGCAACATGAAGAAGGAAGTAAGTTCCTATGTCTCAAAAGCAGGTCAGTCTATTCATACCATCCCTAACAGAGTCACAGGAGATAAAGGACAGGAAAGGACAGACAGAAAAAATCATTCATAAGGAGCTGAGAAATACTGAGAACTTTGGAGAGCTAATCATTAGAAATGCTTTCCATTTAAAGTCTTCACAAGTATATTTATTTGTCAAAGCTGAGTTGTTCTGCTGGGGACACAGTCACTGTGATCATGCCTTTGGCACTTTTTATGCACTTAATTTCTCATAGATGCTTGTTTTAATTGGAAAGGGTATGTATAATGGAAGATCCAAACTCTTGGCTTCTCAGAGTTCTGATTTCCAGGATTACAGCAATACAGGGTAGTCTGACTGTCTAACATCTCTCCAGTATGGTAGTTTTCCTCCCTTCGGCCATTTGTTTTCATTAAGGAGACAAGAGCAATTTAAAAAACACCCAAAAAACAATGAAGCAAAACCAAACAACACACAGAAAAGGCAACACTGCAGCCAATCTGATTGCTCAGAAAAACTCAAGAATAATCAGATTCATTCATGAGCCATCAGAAACTTCAATGTTACTGTGATGTATGAGCTACACCATTCATCTGCGATGCCTTATTATGAACATTGTCATGAAGACAAAACAAGAGATTCTGTTCCTAAAGAAAAATATCTCTTGGTTGCCACATGCAGCTGACATGATAGAAACAGCATTAACTCCTGTTCCCATACAGTTCAGTTCCAATAATGAATCCAGGAAGCTCAGCTGGTAGACCTCATAATTATTTATATAAGCTGTTCCCAAAGAGCATCATATTCTAAAGATCTATCTATGAAAAGCTCGTTTTGTGAACCAATTTTTAAAAGACTATCCTTTTGATGCCAATTCAACCACAGATTAAATAAGCCATTATTGACTTTCTGGGTGCTTCAATCCATAGATTCAAATTTAATGTTAACATGAGCCTGTTCATATTTAACTACGGAAAGAGAAGAAACAGAAGGAATCTTCTCTGTGTACGGATCAGTTGTAATTAATTATGAGATAATCCTGTTATGGCAGGAAAAGCAAACTTAACATCAGCTCTCAGGCAAAATAATCTAAGAAGCTCACACCATTTCTGAAGTCAAAATAAGTAAGTGATGATGGCGTGTTTCACAAGAATAGGACAAGTTTCCACCAAACATTTTACTAAGCATGGAAGGAAACATTTCTTTTACATAGAGAGTTCAAGACTTCAAAATTGTCCCCGAAGATTTTACTGGATATGAGCAGACACTTTGGAATATTTCAATGATGTAGGACAACATGCAGCATGCAAGGAATAGGAGTATATTTTCAGATATTTCCAGCCAGGTTTTTCTTCCCCTCACAAATGCATGAAGATTCCTCTGTCGTGACTTCGGAAGTTTCACTGTCATGTTCTCTAGACTTAAGTCCCATTGCAGCACACAAATGCTAAAAGCAGTCATAAGGCATATTACAATGCTGGAATAAGACTACTAGTCAAAATAAAAATGTCCTCTTTTGTTCACTGAGAAGTAGGAAAAGAACATGATTTAGGCAAACAAGGTAGGCCACTGCCCCACTGCAGAGCTGTAAGAAAGTCTGGATGTACTTCAGCTGCAAGGGAGGAAAGTTTGTAAAGAAATGAGATTCAAGGACACTCTGCATAGAGAGTCTTTTATTGCCAGGTTGACAGCCAAAACAAACTCCAGAAGAAAGCCAGTACTTTCTTATCAGTTGTTCCTGTCTGAAATTAAATGTCTTGTTTAATAATTTCCCCATAACCTACATTCTGCAGGACAGTTGAGGGCTTTAAAACAGGTGAATGGAACACAAAATTCAGGACCACTTCATACTAACCATAAAACCTTCCTGGTAGTCTTGGTAGAGAGAACAAGCCAAAAGGACACTGAACTAACCTCTGATTCTCAGTGGTGGTCCCTCCAAGTCAGGGTTTAGGCAAACAGGGACATTGCACAGCCTCTTTCCATGCTGTATCTGCTCTGTGAATAAAAAAAGAATTTCACTTTCCAGAACTACAAATCCTGCATCTATCATCAGTCACCAGTACCACAAGCCTTAAACAATTAAAACAAGACAAATACAACTGCTATTGAAAAAAAAAAACACAAACAAAAGAGTTAATTTTTTAACCACAGAAAGGAACAGGGGAGAAAGATGAAAGAAGTTATAAAGGAAAAGGGACATAGATAACCAAATAACAAAGAAAGCATTTTAGAAAAGTGTCATTAAAAAGAAAAGGAAGATACAACATGATATGGAATATATGAGCCACAAAAAGAGAAAGAGACAGTGTTTAGAAACATCAAGAGACTATAAGTCAGATATAGTTTGTACTGAAAGAAGCCAGGTACAAAATTATTTCATTTTACAGATAGCAAGCTTGAAAAAGAGTGGTTTGAAATAAGAAATGAAAGAGACACATGTTACATATCCATGTAATGAATAAATAAATTACTAAAGAATGCATGGACCAAATAAACATCATATACTTATGTGGGATGAGAGTACTTCCTTGTTGGTGTACAGGAATATACCAAGTCATATTCTCATCTCTTAAAATTGTGGTGTGACATTGAAATTACAAATAGTCACACTGAGCATTTGTCCTGAAAAAAACCCACTGTCTGAATAATAATTTGACTTTGAAGATATTGGTTGAACAAGAGACTGAGAGATGCAAAGCTTTCCAGAAAAGAACATTATCTTTTGCCTCTCCATGCTTGGAGGCCTGCAGCTGAAATTAATGTTGGAGGGTAAAGTGAAGAAAGCTACCAGACTTGGAATGGGATTAATAAGACAGAGTTCCTAAGGGGTTTTAAGTACTGACTTGTTCCTCTTGAATACAGGCTGACTCCTTCTTCCACAACAAAAGCAGTAACTGTTTAATCTTTAAAACCCTCTCTGAGAGACTAGGTGACCCAGTTCAGTCTCCTCAATGAATAAACTTACCTGCTGATAGGACAAAATCCCCACTGACAAATTCTGACCTTTATGATTTAAGGACCTCATGCTGAGCATGCTATTCAGCAGACTGCAATGGAAACGATAATCCTGAACTACAATCACACCTTTAGCTACTTTTCAGCTACAAAATATAGTTTAATGGAACTTGATGCTGAAATCTAAATTAGACAAAAATTTCAACTCAGCTGTCCAGAGCTGGTGGTGAGACACTTATTCATTATGCTAAGTTTCCACATAACATTTTAAGCATTCCTGTCTCTGGATGCACCTGGATCTGCTAATAAATTCCTAAGAAGCACAATTGTGTAATGTCACTAACAGCAAGATGGGCATTAAAATATCTAGCATTTATGATAAACCAGAATGAATTAATGGCTTAGTGACATCTGCTGTGAATTTGGTCATGACTGAAAATGTTTTACAGAAGAAAAAAGAAAACAAAACAAATAATGAGTAAATTTTGTGCTCAATTCAGTTTTTATTGCTTTGCATTCATCTTAAAGGAAGAAAAAAGAGTGAGAGAACAGAAACTTCATGTGTTCATCATGAGCTGGCATAAACTTCTCTGAAGACAAACAAAACTGGCTGGTATAAAGGCACAACTCTGTAGTGTACCAACACCATTGTAAACACACATGCAAATAAATGATTTCATACACCAGGGATGAAATCCTGCACCTAATGAAATCAACAGCAATACTTCCATTTCTTTCAATGAGGCCAGGGAATAATCCAAGTATAATATGAAAATCTGTAGGCACACCACTTATAAGAGGCCCTACCTCCAACACATGTAACCATTCCAATTCATACCAGGTGAGAATCTTGCACTCACTATAAAGATTTACTTTAGACTTGATATTCATTACTTATCTGCAATGGTAGAATTCCTCTTTTTTTTTAATGGATTGTTACACAGTACTTGGTTTAGAAAATAGAAATAAAGAACAATAAATGCAGCTCACCAGTATCCCAAGTGCTGATATTGTGGGGAGCACTAGACTGGTGTTCCAGCTGCCTCTTCATTAGCTGGTTCATTGTCAGAGCTCCCAAAGAGCCTCTTTTCATTTGTCTGAACTGAGCTGCAAGTCAGAAATGCAAAAGGATTTCAGGAGCTCAGACAACATTTAAAACTACTCTTATTTCCTGACCTTACAAGCCAGCATGATATAAATACTGAAAGAACAATGACTACTTGCTCTAATGACCTTGTTCAAGTCAATATGCACCTTTGACACAACTACATTGACTACATAGGATACAATTCTGGCCTCAAAGCCGTCGGTCAGCGGTGACTTGGATTCACTGGATCAACTGTCAGTGCCTTTTTGTCTCCAAATATCATGGAAGTTCATCAAAACACTGGGTATGTGAAACGAAAGATACTACCCCAAAATTCCCATTCTTAAGTCAATAAATGTATACATGAATCTCACTCCCATACAGTGTAGCAAGGAAGGAAACCCAGTCTCCTCCCGGCAAAGTATGGATTACTGCTGTGTCCATGTTCCTCACAGGAAAACAAATCCACTGACATGGTGTACCACCAGCACCTTTCATGAGTGGCAAAACCTGAACATGAGTCCTACATTCCCACCGCTTAGACACAACACCTGCACGTTCTGCTGGAGTGTGAAGCCAGTACACCTTTGAAGATAAGACCCTTCTCTAGCTTCACTGTCACTTTTCCTATATGGAGCTATCAAGCAACAAGCATTCAGTTTTCCCTCACCCAACTATTTACTTCTTTGAAAGGATAGCTTTATGAGATATGTCTCACTGGATAATGCTCAAAAGCAAAACAAAGTGGATTTAAAATTTAAGACATTTTGCTTATGTCATTGTGGTGCTTAGGAACATGGCTTATATTATCGTAATTTCCTCCCTAAATGCTTCTACATATTTTCTCTGCTTAAGTTGAAGAAGAAACAGACCATACACAATTCCTGACTTTCTTTCTTTTTTTTTTCTCCATTTATAAAAAAGTTCAAATTGAATGACCATAATACATTTGCTTGGACAATTGAGTCTGAGCAATATATTTCCGTCATTGAAACTAAAATCATCGCTCACAGTATGAAGACCCAGTTTTAAGGTCCTGTTTTGAACAAGGGCTGTGAAACTGCTGACAAAAACATCCAGGAAAGCTTTTAAAATGTTGCCTTAAGTATATATGTTTAATTGCTAGATCAACAGGGCCTTAAAGCAAGGGCAACAAAGTAAAATCTTCTCTGAATGATTATTGGCATCTGCAACTTCACTCAACATCATTAAGAAAAGCATTAACATAGTATCGGGTAGTTACATTCTGGAATTCCAAACAGTACCCAGATAAACGTGAAATTAAACCCAGCAGTTCACATTATTAACTGTGATGAAAAAGTAAAGATAACGGATAAATCACAACTTTCAGAAAGCTCTGAAGGATTGAGGGCCTTCTCCTAATCTTGCTCTATTTAGTTGCTATCACAGACTTTAAAATTCAGATTAAGCAGAGTACTCCCTAAGAAAACAAACACAGGCCTTGAATAATAATAAACACAATGAATACTTCAGTAGAAATCTGCACATTGAAATTATTTTATTAGATCAATTATTTTAAGTTTTCCCTCATTATATCCTTTTTAACTGTATCCTTCCAAAGTGCATTTAAATTCTCTTTTTAGCCCAAGTACAAACCTCTACAGCATTTCTGCAAAGCAGTCCCAGTATAACTGAAGTTGTGGAACTGAACCAGATCAAGACACCATTCCATATTTCACTTTTAAAAGTTACATAGCTGCTGCCTTGCACAGCAAATTAGGAGAAAAATAGAATTTCCATCGTTTCCATGGCAGTGATTTTAAATAGATGCTTTATCACTTTATCAAGCATAGAATTTCCTGATAAAAGTACAGCAATTAATGTTAGAACTGACAAGACTGCTTGCAGTGCAGATGCCTGTCAAAATAGAGAAAATTATCTCTGAATTTTCTTAACAGCTTTTTGCAATTGTAATTAAAAAAATTTCATGCATATTTCACATAATCAGGCTACTGTTGAGCAGTTTTGGATTTCCAGGATTATTTACCTGATTTCTCAAGGACAGTCATGATTTCAAATATTGGTAAGTTAAGAAAAAAAACATAAACACCAAAACACACCAACATAAAAAAAACAAAGAAAATCAGAGAACTGCAGCTTCTGAACAGCGTTGGAGCCAGGCTGATTGCTGTGGACCACCATGTGACTTTTTATGCTTATGACAAACTAGTGGCATGTGGAGGGAAGTTTTCCTTTATAAGGTTATCTACAAAAAACCTAAAAGTCGTGAGAAAATTAGTGATCTTCATATAGTAGCTGGCTACTCTTTCATTTGTCAGCTAGTGATCTGGTCAATCATCCCTCCATTCCTGTGAAATTCTCTACTGAAAAAGAAAAGCCCAAAGGTAAATCCTTCCAGCCACAGTCAGTGATGTCCAGGCACTGGCTGTACAAGTGGCTTTCTGTGGCCAGGCACTGGCTGTACATGTTACCTATTTGGGTTACAGAAGTGTCTTGTGCTCGCAGTCCTGATCAGGGATTTTTATGCAAAGCACTGTAAAGACACACAGTAGAAGTTCACAACCATTTCAGTCTAAATGGACAAGAGACACAATGGAAGTATCCATGTTCCCTTTTGCAGCTGGAAACTAAGGCACACAGAAAGAGAAAAGAAATACTTACACAGGAACGTAGGCTCAATATCAGACAGGTACTATTGCCAATTTCACAGAATCCCAGAATATTCTGAGTTGGAAGGGATCTACAAGGAACCTCGAGTCCTATTCATTAACTGAATGGCTAATATGGGGATCAAACTCACAACCCTGGTGTTATTAGCACTATGCTCTAAACAACTGCGCTAATTTCAGTTTCCTGTGTTGGTATTTACAGGGACCCCCAACACTCAGCTAAACCTGAGAGAAATAGGCCTTAACTGGCTCCTCTTCAGCTGCTTCAGCAAGTGACATCTGTATCATTAGGTGGCCAACAAATGTACTCTAACTATGAGATAGAGATGACATAAGACACTTGTGGGAAAACTGGAGACGTAAGTTCTAATTCCAAGTGCTCAACTTGCATGTCTAAGATAAGATCTTCCTTTCATAGGCCAGACATCCCTTGAGATCAAATGAGTAGACGATGGGTTTCAGAAACTGAAATTTAACATTTCTACAGCAATCTGAAATTGAAGTGCAGCAAGCCAGTAGAGCTGAGCTAGCAGTTCACCAGTATCAAAGGAGGTAATCTCTCCTTTTGACTAGTCAAAGCCTTCAGACCCCATCAGCCTTCAGACCTGTTAATATTATTTAACCTTACCTAGATGGACACACCCTTCTGAATTTGGTTAGTGTTCTGAGATGCCTAACCATATTACCTTCATCTGCTCTGTTAAGCCATGAGTTATGTCTACTTGAGCCAACATAGCTCACTTTCAATTTAAACAGCTATGGGAGTCTCAGATAAACAGTTACCACATTTCAGTGAGCAGCTGAGGAAGTGGCATTCAAGGCATTTTACAAAAATTGTAAGAGATTTTTTTTCCTAAGGTAGAGAAAGAAATGTACCAAAGGCCATAGTAACAGCCCCATGGAGTTCTCATCCTCTTGCTTCTGTGCACTGACAGTTGACAATGCTTTGGTGAAATACTGCTTTTAGCTGCTACCTGCTTTAATTCAAGAAAACCACATTTGTCAAACTTGTCATGTCACAACAGAAAATCTTGTAGCCACTAACTGCTAAAATTTTGCTGACCATCAGAGACTTAACAAATCTAATTATATCCAACACAGCTGTACTTCCAAGAATCAATGAAACTCAGAGGAAGAAATTTACCATACATGATATGCATTTGATGCACAATTATAGTAACTTTGATTTAATCCTCAAACCAGAGCTAAACTTACTTGACATGGAAGAGTGACTACTCGTCTCTGGGACACCTGCTTCAAGGGTCGGTGCAGATGATGATTCTCTTGGCATTTCCAGTGTTGAAAGTCCTTTGGCAGCAGGATCTGCATGTGAGAACCCTGTTTAAACTCTCAGCATTTAGAATCAATGAGGATTTTTCATCTCCTTTCTCTGTGGATGGCCTTTTCACATCATTTCAGTCATCCATACACCGTTTGGCATTCCCAGCAGTTTTAAAACGACTCAGTGTGTGTGTCATAAGAATTTTTATAGGGGCACAGGGATCTACTACTCAAAATCATTTGTTAAATGAGATTTCTGCCTACAGTCTTTAGAGCTCAGAACCAATAAATGCACACAGTTTGATTTTGATCCCCCTCACAGAGCGATTGTTGGAACCATCAACATGAAATAAAAGAGGTACCACTGATGTAAACCTAGTTTAAGTGATGGCTTAGCAACTTCTAAAAGCCTTATCTCCAACATGTCATCTGTTTTCATTCAAAAGCCTGTTGATCCAGCAGTTGATCCCAAAGATTCATAAAATTTAAGATTCTTTCCCTAAAAAGGTTCCACTTGGTGTTTCAGAACTAGGACAGACCTTCAAAGCAGTTTCAAGGATGACAATGTTAGTTACTGCATGAAAACTGGCCCTTACTAATGGTCAAAGAAGCACTGAGTCTAATTGCACAGAAGCACTAGGTCTAAGAGCACGATTCTTTCAGGACTGTGCTTCTCTAAGAACTTGTGTGAAATGTTCAAATGCACTCATCTCCCTTTAGCTTTTATAAAGCTCAGGTAGTTCTTCAGCTTACTGGAACCATAAGTGGGACTACAGGCCTGAAACAAAGGGAACAGTGTAACTATGATTACACTGAGCGATTTCTCCCTGTGAAAGTGGAATATCACAATAATAAATTATAACAATAATAAATAATAATAAATTATACTATGGTAGTCTCTGAAATAATTAAGAAATAAGCAAGGTCAAGAATACATAAATATGCCCCCTCACTGCACTGGCAACAAAGAACTGAGACCTGAAGGATTTTGTCCTTTTTTAGTTAATATGTTAAAAAGACTGGTAAAATTCTAATAAATGAAAAATTCTGGGAAAAAAAAAAACACACACACAAAAAAAACCAAACCCCCAGCCACACAATTGAAAACACAGCAGCATACTGTTTTTCAAATTGTTTGACAGATCCAGTTGGAAACTGAGGAAATGAAAACCTTACTTTCTCTCCACCTGAAAAAACTTAGCAGCAAAACTTTGCATTAAAATCACCTGAAAAAACAGGGTACACAGAGGATTCTCCATGCTTGAATTTTAAATCTTTAACAAACACAGGCCATGTAAACTTTGTGGATATCCAACATAAAGAAGGCTAAATAAAAGGTTTTAGTGTATAAAAACAAAATATGTGTGTATGTCTGTTCCTAAACACAAACTGTGGTTAATTTTAAGTGCTCTGAAGTTCTGAAGTCTACAGCCTGCTCAGCTCCACTCTTTGTGATCCATTCTGCTTCCCACTGTCTTATGCTGGCAAAAGAAATAAAGGCCAAAAATCACTACACCAGAGAACAATCAGTGTAGCATAGGCAAGATCATCAAGATAAAAGGTATAGAAGTATGACCAGTTTTCTGACTCCCTGCATAAAGAGGCCATGGAGTTTCACTCCCTAACTTGGGTATCTGAATGAGTGTTTTTGTCACTGAGCTCCACTTCCTTTTCAAATGGGCCCTCACACATGAATGATAGGTATGGTCGGCACATTCCTTGTGAGACACAAACACCTGAAAGCATTCAGCTAGCTGAGACCACAGCAGACGCTAGCACACATCTCTCTATAAATATACACATCTCTCCTAAAACCGGTCTGTTACTAAAACCCTCCCACAGTAATAAGCCTTTTGATTGGGTCAGTGAGCTCACCTGCCTCCTTCTGCTCTCCCAGCTTGTCAAGGATGTTAAAGGAAATGTCCAGATATTCTCTCTGAATCGCACTCACAGCAATCTTCCTCTGCTTCCTCTGGCGGGGAACAATCTGAATCTTAAATTCTGACTCCTCGGTCTCCTCTTCTTGTTTCTGCTCTGTGTTTTGTTCAGTGTCAGACTCTGTGTTGGTATCAAGTTTATCACTTTCTGTTTGCTTTTCAGAATCTTCGGGGACTTTAATAAGGACTGTCTTTACATTTGGGCTTGGAATTGTTCCACTAGGTCTAATTTCCTCCACACTGAGCTCTGAATTATCATCAAGGGACATTTCTGGAAGGGCAAATGATTTCTGCAGCAGGTCTCTTTTCTGTTTCAGTGTTAGTGGGTTCACAGAGGACATGTCCTGAGGTTCTTCTGGCTTAACTAACTCTGCAGAATCCTTTTGATCTTTGGGAGAAGTGGAAATGATCTCCTCTATTCCTGATGAAGCACTGTTGCCTGTATCCTTAGAACTAAAGTCTTTGGAGCAATCTTCAATGCTGAACTGCACCAGCGGAGTTGTGCTGAGGCTGAGGGCAGAGACATCGATGGGACTGGAGGGGGATGACACAGCAGTTTTGCCAGAGACCTCATCATTCAGTGGGTTTGTTGTTTCTTCTTCTTCATCACTCTCGACTATTCTAAGGGGAGGAAGTGGTTCAAAGACTAAAGAGTCACTGTCTGAAGTGGAGAGCACAGAATGCTTTTCAGGACCCGATGTTGAATCAGAGGACAAATCTATTAGATCTAAATCTTCCTTGGGACCAGCAGGTTTAACTGGGGAGTCCACTTTCACTTCATAGGTTTCCATGCAGTTCAGCCTAACTTCTGGTATGACAGGCCTTCTTGTTTCCTGGAAACTCTCCGTACGAGGAAGACTTTCTTGTGTTTCTATATTTTCAGCTTTAGTGGAAGAATTCTGCCGAGACCGTCCATAATCGCTCTGCCTGTGTATGGCGTAAGCAGCAGGCACAGGTGGCTTGTCTAAGTCACACCGGTCTATGCAGGACTTCCTGCGATGTTCATCTAATGAAAACAACAGGGAGTCTGCATTCCCTATATCAAGAGATTTTTGTTTTAGAGAGCGCAGTTTTTTTTTCTGAATGCTTTCTTCTCTCACACAGCGTAGAATACTGTCTTGTAAGGCCCCCGTCTCTCTATATTCAGCCAGCTCTATTTCACCTGATCAAAACAGAAAGAGCTAATACTACCTCAGCTGGAGACTTTTGGCAGATATGTTAATCTTTATCTCACAATTCAACATGACTAGCATTTCAAATACAAACCTGGTAATAGTCAAAATTGTCTACATTTTGTTTTAACCTCAGAACCACATCACGCAGACTTTTGCAGCAAACAATAACAAAAACTTACTATTTGGACAACAGGGTTTAACTAAATACTGTCCAAATTCTATTCATTCTAGACAGATGTACCCTGAATACTGTTCAACTTTATGCACTGAAAGAAGACAGCACAAGCATGCAATCTCTACAGATACTCAGGCTGGCTGCATGCAGTACACCTGCATGTTTTTTACTGCAGCAAAGTGGGCTTAAAATGCATGTTTCTAACTCAAGAAGCAAGGGTAGTATTAGCAGTGAGGATGTTGCAGCACAAGCCTGAGATCAGACTGATGTTCAGAGGATTTTCCCCCTGATGATCCCAGAACCCAGAACAGTCTAGCAACTACCACATCCCTGAGTCACACCTCCTTGGCCTAGGGAGGAGGGAACTAAGCACAGCTGCACTTGCTGGTTCTACCACTGCACTGGTATTGTGCTATAAGAACAAACTCACTGAGAACAGTTTAAGAGGTTATCACTGTTGCTATTATTACTATCAATTGCATATTTTCACATAGCAGGATATTCCTAATCATTAACATCCCCATATTTCAAAATCCTCCACCTATGAATAACCATGCAAAAAAAGCAGTGAGAAAAGTTTGAGTTGATGTTTGCACTAGTCAGAATCATTCCCCTCCCCGTGCAAACACCTGAAATTAAAAAAGAAGGTAGGTGGGATGATGGTGGAAATCTCTTCAACTTTTTTTTAGGTTATTCATTTCAGAAACCCACATTTGAAATCAAAATAGTTCCTACTTTTCTAAACCCCCAAATGACCCCTTTTGTCAATGGAAAATGGTAATATTTGCAGCAGCAGCAGCAACAAATTTGCTTACCATAGAGTCCCACCTCATCAACAAAATCAATTTCTGGGAACAAAATAATTTGGGTAAAAATCTTCAGCCCAATGGTTGAAGAAAATTCCAACAAATCCTCTTAAAAATTTTAGTTCAAAAGAGTTTAAAGTTTGAGAAAATAACTGCTAATTTTAGATATTTTTATTTTGGAATGCCTACTGAGATTTTTGGAAGATAATTCATTCAGGGAAATAAGAAGTAGCTGCTCTTTTAGGTCAGACAGAGTAGTTGTATTCAAATTAGGCAGTGCAGCAAACTCTACAAAGAAAGGTGGTAGCTTGAAACTGGAAATAGGAAATTGTATTTCTGCATGAATTTATACCAACAAAACAATTCATACTTCTCTGAGCATTCATCTCAACTGGTTGATATTTCACCATTTTGCTGCCACCAATTCTTTTCAGTCTTGCAAAGAAAGTTTGAGACTCTTTATTGCAAGGTCCAGTCGGTGTATCGTGAATATCAGATTCATCAAAAACACTGTCTTCTTCTGCTGGAGAAAGAAAAAAACTTTATTACTCTTCAGAGAGTGCAATTGCTTGAATGAAAAGCTGTCTATGTAACAAAACCTCAGATAGTTTCAATTAAACTTGAATAGAAAAATGAAGAATCGTCTTCAGTTTGCAAGAAAATTTATATCCCAGGTATAACTTTGTCATTCTTGTTGCATCTCAGTTAAGGTCAGAGATAAATGAAAAATGGGTTACAATGCAACAAAAGTATAATAAAGCTTTTACCACGCTAAGCTGATTGTTTCTACTGATACTAACACAGATTCTTTAGATGTAAGAAAAACAACTATCATAGTGCTCAGTAACAAATGGGAAATTGAAGAAGGTGGAAATTAGTGCAAGAACTTCAGGGTCGGCAATAAACCAGCAAAATATGAAAGTGAAAAAAAGAAAAGGATAATCTTGGGAAACTGGTAACAGAATAAGACCTAAGAGTATGAATTATGAAATTATTGATATAAGTAGTAATAGTCAAACATTATGCTCTGAGACCTGCCACTTGAAAATGGCAAAAAGAAAGCAAGCTCCAAATCCATTTATCTGTCAAAAAAATGCTACATCATCTGTATGAAATAGCTATTTTAAAAAAAGCAGAAATAAAAAAAGAGAAAATCTATATTTATCATGTAGAATCTTGATTCTACATCTAGTGATTCATCTCCAAGGAAATAAAAAACACTCTTGGGAAGATAAAGAAAACAGAGCACTCAAAAGAAAAACAAAGTTTGCCTTGTTTATTCTAGCAAGCAAACATGGAGAGGAAATGTATTTGGTGTTCTAGGAATCAAGAGGCAAGTAAGTTAAAGAGTTAGAATGGACAAAAATTGAAGGCTTAAACTCGACATAAATAACTTTAGCTCTGAAATTTTTGGAAAGTTGCTAGTACATGTGCAGCTATGGAACTGCCACCTAAAAGCATCAGGGATAAGATGATGAATCCAGGAAAATCAAACAAGGTTGATAGTAAGAATTTCTACAGGAACTGGGATTAGTAAGTTAGGAGATCACTTCTAATGTCATGTCCTATGTGTAACTACTACTTCCCCCTTGCAACAAACACCTCTTCTCACAATATTTATCGTCAGTTCTACAGCAGTCTGTTCACTTGATCTCCACCACATTCATAATCCCCACAATGAAGTTTGGCAGAAAAACGAGGAAAAAGTTTCAATAGTGGGAAAATCCATCTTTAGCATAGGAATTCTTGCTGCCTGACAATAAAATCCCCACCTGTCCATTACCTAAACACCACCTTTGATGATGATAGCAACACACACGTGACCTGACCAGAGATTAAACAAGTCTACTTAGAAAAGGTGGGAAAAGCTTCAACGTTCCAAGTCCCTGTGCAGTTGTATTGGCTGCTTGTTGCAGATGGAAGAAAACTTTTCTACATCCTCCTTTTTCTGCAGCCCTTCCACAACAGCAGAGAATGAGCCCTGTGGTTAAGTCTGTAGTCAGGGAGTAGAATCTGCCCATTTATGGTCCTTTACCTCTGTGCAGCCCAAAGCCCCTCACAACAGCTTTGGAAAGCAAGTAAATATTATTCTCCTTACAGCAAACACAGGGAAACAATGAGACACAAGGCCACCCAGGGAACCAGTGTTGGACAAGCTGGGTACTTAGGCACCTCACTTTGCCTTAGAAACATCTCAGTATCAATCCAGGAAGTAAATGCCCTTTATAAATGTATTATTACTACCCTCAACATTATTCAGTCATTATGAATTCAATCACTAACTTGGCTCAAAACAAAGATAAATTCATAGAAAAGCCACGGTCATCTGAATACTCTTAGCCCTCCACCAGTAATATAAAATGTCCAAGTGAGCAAGAATATGCAATGCGTAGTTTAAATCCAAATTGCTTTAATGTGCTAGAGCTGAGTAAGAGTGTTCAAGTAACAAAAAAAAATTGTGTTCTTGTTTTGCTGGATATCTTTTCACAAGCAACAAGCAGCAAAAGAGGAAAAAGTACCAACGTGTTACAAGAGTGCTTCTTGGATTTTTCTTCAGAATTTACTGCAAATGAAGAAGATTGAGGAGGAGGATGTAAATAGCAAATAAGTAGCTAAATAAAAGGCAAAACAGCAAGACAGGTACAAATTAACATCAAAAGAACCTGTTAAACTTTGATCATTAACACTTATCATGCAATAAACCTCACAATTGTAAGGAATTACACCTGGTGACACAACTTTACTTCAAGCCACAGGCTTATAGCAGCTCCCATTGTCACAGTACCTCTGCTACACCTCACAAGCACTTACAGAGTTAACAATCAGGCACAGGCTCTAAGGGCTGAACCATTCTCTTTTGCATTTACACATCCACATGTATGTTTGCATTAAGCTAGTCAACTTCAGCTTCTTTAACAGAGAAGAGTAAACTATAGACTGAATTCATAATTTTCTGTTTTCTTGCTACAATTCCGAGTTATTACAAAGTCAAATTAGAATGTGGCGTCAGGCTGGTTGCACACCTTGTGTGTGAGCATGACCAATTACCACTGCCACAGAAAAGGCCAAGAACTATCCAGACATGGTGACTGAACCACTAAGTCTAAGCTATACTCCCCCCAGGAGATGTGAGACCGCTGTGCTCTGCTCAGCCAGTGGAGCAACTCTGAATGTCTTTTACTATAGACAGCTATAGCTGGTCAGATAAGCCACACTTCATAATTAATTCTGGGAATGATGTTCTAAAGTTCAGACCATATTTACCCATTTCTACAACAACTGCAAGATTTAATTAATTAAATCAATGACCATTATACAAATTAGAGTGTTAAAAGTACCTTTCTCCTTTTCACTGTATCGGCTTATGTTACTGTTGTCACTATACAAAGGACCAGCAGTTGCATGGGGCTTGCAGCTGTGATACTGAGCGTTGAGGGTATTGACTGTGATGTGGATTAGGTGAAGTACAATCTTGCTGATTTCACAGTCTCTGTAGGGGTACTGTTCAGTGAAAGAGAAAAACTTCAGCTTAAAAACTTTTCCTCTTGGATAAACATTTAGGTGGTAAAACAGAAAAATTACAAGAATATTGTCAGCTGGATGCCCTTTGCCTTCCTTTGATCATACATTTCCAATTACATCATGAGAAGCAGGACTGCTGTCAGCTTTGTACATAGAATTATTTTAATAAAATATTAAAATTCCATATTAATAACATTTAGTGTCTCCACTTCATTGCATGCCCTATAGACTTCCTAGAAATTTGTTGAGCACATCAAAAGTATTCACAGCTCCATTTCAGTGCATAAACATTACAATTTAACAATACTTTCTAAAAGCATCACTCAACTAAAGAATATGAGCTCCTCCATTTAAAGTTACTAGTTTTTCAAAACTAATTCTAAGTTACTTGAAATACTCTTCATTGGAATTTCATACATAATTTTCCTATTTTCAAATCCTATTTTCAAATAGCTTTCTCAGGTAAACACTTGAAAGACAATATAGACTGCAGAAGCACAGATGACGTCAGTAGCACAGAAGAAAGCCTAACTATTTCAGGCATTAAAATTAAATGCAGTGAATAAGCATACAAAAGAAAAGTGTTCTTTACAGTTCCTTTCCTTGCTGTACATTTAGGTGTTCCCTGTAACAAATTTCAAATTGAAGTGTACATTTTTTTGTGGACAGTGTCCTTTAAAGACCACTCACCTTATAGAGAATAACAAGCAAAGCCTTTAACCACATCTGCCGAATGTGAGGTTTGAGGGACCAGAGGGAGCAGCGAGGAGGCTGTTGGAAGTAATGCCTTAGCTGAGGACAAGTGCAATATTTCAACACCTGCACCACCAAAGGAAGAAGGTGTTTTCCCAGGTTAATGTTATAGTCCATCACCTGAAAAAAAAACCACAGGAGTTACCTCACCAAAACCAAGTCCACTGATGTTGAAAAACAAAATAATTATTATAGTTGAGGTATTTGTTAAGTGAAAAGAAAAGGACAGTTTTAATGAAGTCTCAGTACCAGTTAGAAGCTTTCTGCCAGCTTGCCACCTTCTCATTTTAGCTATATAGGCAAACCTAAACAAAAGAAAATGTGTTCTGAAAGCCTTTCACACAGCACGGTCTAAATTCTAACATACACTGCTAAGTTTCTAAAATATATTATGCTGGAATAGCCTTGTATTATAGCACAAGCTGATAGGGCTTTAACACACAATATATCATGTACATCCCATGTTTTACAGATAGGATGCAGTTGTGAATTTTGGGAGTGAGCATTGTATATTTTGGTTATTTGGGGGCTTGGTATTAACATTGGTTTGCCGGTTTTCATTTTTTTTCTCAACTGGCTTGCAACATTAGGTGTTTAAGCCCCAAGTTCAGGAATAAGGTAATGACCCTAGAATCCCCCTCTCCATATAGAAAGGAAGTCTAAGCATACAAATTATAAAGGATCCAAGAATAAAGCAAATTAAAAATATCTCACTTTAAATAAAATGCTCATCAATCTTAAGTGGTGCTTGTTGCTGCAGACAGGTTGCTGTGATTACTGCAAGTCATAGGCCGTGCCTCTATCATGACCTTTGAAGAGCATCATGCTACTTGGGGTCTGTCCGAGAGGTTTGAATACTAATCGATAGGTGCAATGAGGCCATATATTCCCGCTACTCTGGCACAGGTGTGTTTTTGATGGAAATTGCATTTCTATTTTTCATAATCTTCCCATTAGTCTTGCAACATTAACTATTTTTAAAATCACACACCCTGAAATCAGCAGTTAAAACTAGATCCTAACAAGGATCCACAAAGCCCTCGTTTCTGATGTTGACCTACACTGGTTGACACCCAGGAAGGTGTAACAACAGGTCAAACCAACTCCAGGACAATCCCCAAGACCTAACATGTCTTTGCAGTTTCAGTGGACTAAGTACATTTTATCAGGAGCTCCGTACATATAAACAGACAGTCTGTATTTTTTTGATGTTTTTATTACAACGAGAGGATTTACAAACACTAAACTCATGTCTCATGTTCTCTCCTGATCAAGCTGACTGAAGCTTTTCCCTATAAAATTCTCCAGTTCCACGTGCAGCTCTCTCAAATATTTGTGCCGCACGCACAGAGCTGAACAGATGAATCTGCATCTACCCATGGAGGGTGAGCCTGTCAAATATATGATACATCATCACCAAATTCGGTCCTACCCTGCAATGCCTTGTTCTCTCAAGAGTGTGATAGTCACACTGCACAGTTAGGCCAAACTCATCCATACACAGTGGCAGAGCGCTGCCCTAACACACAGCACACTCTGCAGTGCACACACGTGCCAGGCTGAGCAGACCCGCCTCCCGAGCTCGCGGAGGGGGATGCGGGATGGATGCGGCGGCAGCGCCACCGAGCGGGGCAGCACCGCACTGCCCTGCCACGGGCACGGACAGGCTGTGCTTTCAACAGCTCAGAACACTCACATTCTGTGACAAAAAATACTAAGAGACATTTGATTTTTGTCTTATTTTTTCTTGAACTGACCACTCGAACCAAGCGTGGAATCAAAATAAACGAACCAGCAAGCCAAGCCAATACCAACCTTTGTGGAGCCGACAGGGAAAGCAAATATTTATGACTTGAAGAGGAAGAGAAACTGCAATCGATCTCTTAAGAGCTCAATACTGAGATTACACTGTGCAAACACATCTTCAGATTTCAAAGAGCACTATTCTTGTAGAAAAGGTGATTCCCAACACCAGCAGATGTACAGCTAAGAAACAAATTCCACTAAAATATAAACTGAAGTACTGATGTATGTTGCCCAGAAAAAATCCTGGCCTACTGAAGTTCTCAAACTTCATTTCACATAGAGGAACCAGGATTCAATTATGAAACTTTCAAACAGAAATGGTGAATTCAGATATCATGAGACGTTTTCAAGGCAGAAGAGAAAGGCAGGGGGTGATATTTACAGCTTCAGTAAGCAGTACCTCCCAAAATCAGGGCAACTATGATCACTGAAATTCTGGAATCCAAACCTGGAAAACAAGTAGAAAATTGTGGAATATGCTGCCCTTCAATCTAAACTAACAGGCCTGAACCTCCTTTCACATGCTTTACCTTCCAACTGTCCAAATGAAAGATGATTAACACCACAGAGCCACGGTGATCCAGGATAATGGATCAAAATGCATTTGCAGATAACCAGTTTGCATTAATACCACCTATTTTGCCTGCTCAAATATGGATATCAGACATCTCCATGGCTGTGAAATTTTATTCTATCTACTTTACAACTGACTTTGAAAAATCACTGATTCCAATGTACAAACCAGGAAATCCTGATAAGAATTGCAGACACAGAAGAGACAAGGATAGCTTTGAGCAATGTTTGAAGGTTACAGTGGACATCTGAAATCAAAGTCCTCTGCTCCCCTGAGGTAATCCTTTATCAGAGACTGTGATAAGAAAAAAGCATTGAAGTCATGATGATACTTCACTGCAAATAAGAATACTCTGTAAGTGTGAAATGTTTTACAGCCAAGTATCCATTTACTGTCAGTAAGAATTAATTGAGCCTTAGAAGAGCCTTGTGAGGTAGAAAATTATGGTACTCCTTCCAAGATGGAAAAAGAAAGTACAAGGCAAGATGCGCTTGGTCATTTGTCACAGCAATATAGGCAAAAGCAGAACAGAAAGCCCTGGAAGAAACATGAGCCTCCTGCAAAGAGAAGAATGTTCAAGTTTACAGACCATTCACACAGAAAAATGAGCAAGAACACATGGGTCCCAGGTCTTCCTTCAAGAGGAAAGGAGGAAATATACATAAAGAAAGTAAGGCATTCAACAACTAGTGAAAGAAGGCAAAGAGGTCTGAAGCAGCCTCTAATTGTTCATACGTAGTAGTATTTGCATGACTCCACACACAAAAAATTATGTCAATGAGGCAGAAAGTTTAGACCACTACTAGAAAGTAGAAATTCTTTCACCAGCCTAAGAGGTCTTCAAGTTTTAAGTCAGATTACCACATGTAACCATTAGTTTGCCACAAAGAAGCTTGTGCTACCCCACCATTTCCACCACAGGCAATAAGAAGCAGAGGCCAAAAGTAATTAAGTGCTTTCACCTACCTGCGCTATTCCAGCAATAAAGGCATTAAAGCAGGTCGAAACACGCATTTTTTGGGGTGCAATCATGAAGCATCCTTCCTGCTGATCATAGCCAAGCAGGACGTACAGATGGCGCTTGACTGTGTTGAAAGCTTTAGCGCTGCTGATGTCCGACTCAGCGCTGCTCTCATCCTTTGCCATGAATTTCATTAGCACCGTAATGAGCTGGTGGACAGTCTGGTGATCAATCCCAGCATCCTCTGGCAGCAGGTCTTTTATTGTATTATCATTCTCTGGGGAGGGTTGTCCTATCAGCACAAGAGACATTGGTATCACGTGCTGGGTAACACCATAAACAGGGTACAGAATACAAGTAAGAAATATGAAAAAATCTACCAAATAATGATTAAAAAAAGAACAAAGACTTTCCCTTTTAGCACTGAATCTGTATTTTGCTTAAATAACTTGTGCAAAAATTCAGGCCCTATCATTTATTAGTTCTTGGGACACTACGTATTATGCCAAAACTTTGATGGCTTTTTCCCAGAGAAGAAGCCTAAGATTTGGTTTATAAAATCTGAATGGAAATAATCAATCTGTAGTACTTTGCATGGAAAAATGATGGTGTGAAAGGGCACACAAATAACCTCCCCACCCCTCCTTAACACCTTCTCATGCAGTCTGCTTGTTAATATTCAGCTACCATTCCTGAATTCAATCTAGACTTGTGCCAACAGATTCATCTCTTTATTCATGTGTCCTTTATACCAGACCTCTTTACCTTCAAATTATTTAAAGTATATCAAAATACAATATAAAACACCAGATCAAAATTATATCATGGTCAATCATCCCAGCTGTGATCCTATGCCTGTCAACAAAATCCTCTCAGCAACTGTCCAGGATACAGTAGAGGATACAGGAACAAATGAAAACAAATAAATGATGCTGGTGTTTAATCCATACAAAATGCACACTGAATTCAGCGTGCATTTGTACTGTGCAAGGGTGACAGTTTTAGATCTAGAATGAACAGATAAGCATGAGGACTCATTCATTCAAGTGGCATGTGTAAAACATATAAATGTTTTCCTACAACAGATGTACAGCCTCTGTTTAGGAATCAGTCAGTTCCTTGGCAGAATCAGACAAGTCAAACTTTAATCTATTTTTTATACAAAATATAAGTTTTTAGAAAAAAGTAATAAATACTAGGCAGGATGAGAGGGCTAGTCATTTGTCTCCTAATTCCCAAATCCTCTGTGATATTCAAAATCATATTATCAAACTTTTCTTCAGATCACTAGTTACAAGCTACATGCAACCTTTTATATATATATGTTTTAATAGAAATTTCATTTTATCCTTAGAATAAGAGGCTGTGAGAACCTGAGCCTGGAAACTTCAAAATACCAAAATACAGGTAATAAAATCATAATGGCTAACAATGCCTACTGTGAGACTGGCACCTCTTATACAACAAGTACCTTTAAGCTGACTATATAAGTAGGTGAGTGGTCCCATTAAATGAAGAACAATCATTCACTGACACACATTCATCACACCATTATGTCACTTGTTCATTCTGTGAACCTGCAACAACCCACACATATATCCTGTAAGGAAATGGTTGATTTCCAGCTCTCGCTGGGGTTGCACAACATACCACTAATTCAGAAGCTCTGCTACTTCATTTCACAGCTTAGTCAGTGCCCACACTGACAAGATATCTTCCTTTCAGCTGATCACCCAATAAGCTGATATGTTCTGATTTTGAATTTGTGACTGTTGGAAGTATCCAAGTCTTGAAGAAGGAGCGTGAAAAGACCTGAATCTGAGACTTCCACTTCCAAATTGTCAGTCTACACAGCACTCAGAGCAGGAACTGCCAGTAGTCACAATTACTTAAGAGATTAATAGGACCCTGCTGAGCTACCTATTCTACAGACACCTGACAGAAGGGTGACATCTTCACAAAATGTCAGTAAGTACAAAATAAAGGACATAAGATGCCTATAAGCACACAGAGGAGACAAATACAATTTACAATACTGACAAGGAAAAGCTTTCTATCTGCTGTCCGTAAAACCTGAAGGTCAAAGATCAGGCTCAACATAGGTGACTCATGGGGCCAGTCTACTGAAGATTTACTTGTGGGCAGTGAAACACAGGAAGGTGAGGCACTGCTGGCATAGCTGACTGCTTCTGAATAACCTCCTCCCAACTTCAAAGCACTATTTACTACCGGAGGAACTCTTCAATACAGATTGAGAGCAAAGTTTCAATCTACACTTTTTAGAAGCATGTGATTCACTGTGCCATTTAGACAACTTCCATCTTTTAAGTTCATCTCATGATTCAGCAAGACAGTCAGAGTTAGAGCCTTCCTTTTCCTGTTCTATGAAAACACACCTCCCTTGTCAAACCCACCTGGTGTTTGCTCTGGTGTTCCTCCAAGCGCTGGTGCAGACTGCTCATGTCTGGTCAAGCTCACAGCTTTAAAAAAAACAAGAGCCACTCTGTTTAATGAGGCAGCACTGACATCTTACACTCAGCATATATTCAGCGCTAGCATATTTATGTTCATTTACTCACGTGCTGTTGTCAACCAGCGAGTGCAACTGCTTGGAACATGTCACTTCTGTGCCCTACAGGTTTCGTGAACTGTGTTCTAGAACACTAATTTTCTCCATCATTTAATTTTGCTGGTATAACAGTTATCACACAGGAGTCCAAATGCAGGATCAATAATTGGTCAAGAAGGATTACTTAAGAAACCCAAAATATTCAAGGATGGAAGAAGTGTTGGTAAGCAAATTACCTTGTAACTAAATAGATCACTAGCACCTAGGTTTGAAAGTTTTATCATCCTTTCATATGGGTGAGGGCAACATGAGAGGTCCAATTTGAATATAGAGACTAATCTGTGCTTGTAAAATTCTCTAAATGAGGATGGCTGAGTTTTATTTCTGCTTGGAAAGGTATCTGCACAGTGCCCCATACAGGCCTATGGTTTTCCAGCACCTACATCCTTCCATAGAAGCTGGCGGGAAGGATGTGCTGCATTGACATTGTTTTCTTAACAAAAGAATTCTGAATACATCCAAAAATTCATTTGAGATATTAAAAGTTGATTTTAGATGTCTAGTATATACTGCATGCACTGATTAGTTACAGACGATTTTTTCCCAAACGCTGTATCTATTTAAGACAACACTTTTGTGTATTAAGGGTGGTCCCGTGGCGTAATGGTGAGCACTCCGGTCTCTGACTCCCAAGGTCACGAGTTCGAGTCTCAGTAGGGGA